>CM077156.1:147253827-147748306 GCA_039583875.1 Platanthera guangdongensis | reverse complement strand
GCTCATATAACAATTCTTGTGCTGGTAAGCGTTCCTGGTACAACATCATATGGACACATGATATAAGGAGTGCAAAGATTAAATAGTTAGAATAACATTATTGAACGGGCAAGGTAGCATAAAGATTACTAGGGGGAGATGTTCGAGAGCAACTCAGTCAAAGCTCAGAGGGGGAAGATGTAGTGACCACTAGGTGGCTCCCCCTGAGTTGATCCTGTGGTATGGGCTAGGTGGTGGTAGGCTGCCCCTGCCTCTCTGCAGCATCTTGTTGAGCTGGAGACTTCCCAGCATTTTCTTACTACTCTTCTGGAGTAAAGACAACTTGCTCTTCACTACCAGAGCTGCTAGATGAAACCTGAGCCACTGGGGCAGTTTTCTTATTCTTCTTGGGGTGTTACTTTCTCAGGAGTTATTTTCTCACAGGGTTGGCATCTCCTTAGACAAACCCTGTCCCATCTAGAGAATATCCTCATGTCCATTTTTCTCATATGATTGTATTTACTGCTACCAGCTTGACCCATAACCTCTGGTATACTACCAGCTAGGTATAAACTTATTATTCTACCCAAATTGGGTTTCTTCAGACTCTCCTTAATCTTCTCAAAGACAACAACATACCAATCTGTGTTTACTGTGAAGATTATCCTTGTCATAAGGTTTGAACATATGGGTTGAGACCCTGTCATGCCCTCCAGGCTTACTCAAGATTACTTTTCCAACAATTTCAGATAGAAATTTTTCCTGGCTGTTCATGCCCTTTCTATTGAATAAAGAACCAATTTTCATCTTTGCATCCAGTCCACACCATGTTAATGCTTCTTTGGTCTTAGAAGCAGTTACTCCATCCTCTCTTCTTTTGTCCTTGGCAGGTTTAGAACCTTTCTCAAACTTTGGGGAGAGACCTTCACTTTTCTCCATGGAACCTGGACTTGATCTTGAATCCAGATTCGTCTACTTTTGCTCCATTTAGAAACTCTAGAACTTCCTTCTTCAAATCTTGTTGGCTCTGAAACAAGAAAATCTAACCCAGAGTCTGCAACTAGGGTAACACACTTCTTGATCTCCTGATCTACATCCTCAAACGCATGTCGCACCAGTTCGTAGCCTCATTGACGTTCTCCTCGAGCTTTGGAGCCATTAGGGTTTGAAGAATTTACTGGAGAGAAGAGAGGTGTCGACACACAGTTTTGTCTTGAAACTTTGGTGAGCGTGTCGACAGACAATGGAGAAATCCTATTTATACCTTTCTAGGTTTGAAGATGAAAAGGCGGGTTAACTAACTTAATTGTGTCGACACTGTTGAAAAGTGTCGATATAGACTTATAATGTCTCGACACTTATGTGTCGACACAAGTTTATTCAACATATATATGTTTCTACACTTGTTTATGTGTCTACACCACTCAACTCGACATTTAGTCGAGACTTTCTTAGATAATTCTGAGTAAACACTAAGTGTCGACACCACCTTGGATGTGTCGACACCTACTTATCATGTGTCGACACTAATCTTCTGAAGTGTCGACACCAACTTCCTAGATGTGTCGACACTTTTCCTGAAGTGTCGACACCACTTATCTGTGTCGACACATATATCTCTGTGTGTCGACACCTTTTTACTTAGCCATTTCTATAAACTTTTCTAAGTTAATCATACCTAGTTCAATTTTAAACCTATTGAACTTAGTTTCTTCTAAAGGCATAGTATACATATCAGCTAGTTGATTATCTGTTCTAACATATTCCAGTAAAATATCTTCTTTTTCTACATGTTCTCTAAGAAAATGATATTTTATTTCAATATGTTTAGTTCTACTATGGGAAACAGGATTGTTTGCAATTGATATAGCACTAGTAGAATCACAAAATAGTGGAGTTCTACTTACCTGAATTCCATAGTCTTCAAGCTGATGTTGTATCCATAGACGTTGAGCACAGCAACTTCCTGCAGCTACATATTCGATTCTGCTGTGGAGATAGCCACACTTATTTGCTTCTTGCTACTCCATGAAATCAGTCTTCCACCTAGGAATTGACAGGTTCCAGTTATGCCTTTTCTGTCTTCTTTGCATCCTGCAAAGTGTGCATCTGAATAACCTGTTAGTTCAAAATCTCCATTCCTAGGGTACCAGAGGCCTAGATAAAGGTGCCCTTTAGATATCTCAGTATCCTTTTGACTGCTGTCAAATGAGACTCCTTAGGGCATGCTTGATACCTAGCACAGACACATGTAGAATACATGCTATTTGGTCTACTTGCAGTCAAATAGAGTAGGGAGCCAACTATGCCTCTATACAAAGTTTCATCTACAGGTTTCCCTGCATCATCTTTGCTAAGAGACATACTTGACCCCATAGGAGTCTTCATGGTACTGGATGGAATCCATACCATACTTTCCCTATGAGTTCTAGGGTGAACTTAGACTGTCATTGGATAAACCATTCTCATCTGTCCTAACTTGGAGACCCAAGAAGAACTTAAGTTCCCCCATACTACTCATCTCAAATTGTCCTTGAATTAGTTTTGCAAACTTTTTGCAAAGACTACTTTCAGTAGACCCAAATATTATTCATCTACATAAATCTGGACTAGTATTACTTTGCCTCTAGATTCCCTAAGGAATAGAGTCTTGTCTATTTTCCCCCTTGTGAACTTATTCTCAATAAGGAAACTAGACAGCGTTTCATACCAAGCCCTAGGGGCTTGCTTTAACCCATACAATGCTTTCCTAAGTCTATAGACATGATTAGGTTGAGTTGAATCAACAAAACCTGATGGCTGTTCCACATAGACTTCCTCTTTTAGATTACCATTCAAAAGGCTGACTTTACATCCATTTGGTAAACTTTAAATCCTTGAAAGGTTGCATAGGCCAGGAACATCCTTATGGCTTCCAGTCTGGCTACTGGAGCAAAGGTTTGATCAAAGTCAATACCTTCTTCCTGCCTATATCCTTTAGCAACCAATCTTGCTTTGTTCTTAATGATGACTCCATGTTCATCCATCTTGTTCCTAAAGATCCACTTGGTCCCAATTATGTTGTGGTCTTTAGGTTTAGGAACAAGTTCCCAGACCTTGCACATCTTGAACTGATTCAGCTCTTCTTGCATTGCCTCAATCCAATGAGGTCTAGGATGGCTTCTTCAAACTTCTTTGGCTCAACTTGGGATAGAAAACTGGAGTAGAGTGCTGCATTCAGGTTTCTGCTCCTTGTTTGTACCCCTTATCTTGGATCACCAATGATTTGTTCTGCTGGATGATCTCTTAGATGCCTATTGGCTGGAGGCATCCTGGCTTCAGGTTGAACTTCTTCAGTTTCTTCATCTTACTGCACTCCTTGAACTTCTTCTGCATTAGGTACATGTAGTACTCCCCCTGGACAGCAGCCACTATCTTCTACTTGATGTCTTGCAGTAGGTTCATCTTCTATAGTGAGCTTGTCCATCTTCTTAGTTATACCTGTGGAGCTACATATACTACTAGACAACTCATTGTTAATAAGTCTAGTTTAATCAAATACTACATGTACAGACTCTTTTACAACTTGAGTAGAAACGTTGTAGACTCTATAAGCCTTACTATTGTTGATGTACCCAACAAAGATCCCCTCTTGGGACTTGGCAGCAAACTTAGTCAAGTAAGACTTTCCATTGTTAAGTATAAAGCACTTACAACCAAAGATCCTGAAGTAGGATAGGTTTGGTTTTCTGCCTTTCACAACCTCATAGGGGGTCTTGTTGTGGCTTTTAGTAATGGTAGGCCTATTAATTACATGGCATGCAGTATTAACTGTCTCAGCCCAGAAATATTCTGGTAGTGATGTATCACTTAATAGGGTCCTACCATCCTCAATCAAGGTTCTATTCTTCCTCTCAGCAATGCCATTTTGCTGAGGTGTTCTTGGTGAAGAAACCTCTTGAAATATCCCAAATTCTTCACATAGTTTTGCCATACTATCAGACTAAAATTCAGTACCATGGTCACTTCTTATTTTGACCACTGTACTATCTAGTTCATTCTGAATTTGTTTGACAAAGCTATAGAAGACACTAGGTGTTTTAGATTTCTATCCAAGGAAGAACACCCAGGAAAACCTTGAGTAGTCATCTACAATGACAAAGGTATAGACCTTCCTACCTAAGCTGTGAACTGGCATAGGACCAAAGAGATCCATATGCAAGAGGTATAAACACCTCACAGCATCTTTGTTTTCAATGCTACTAAGGTGGATCTAGTCTACTTGCCCTTTTGACAAGCTGAGCATATTCCATCTTTAATACACTTAACTTGAGGACCATTCCTCACTAACTCTTTGCTAAAGAGTTGGCCTATTGTCTTGTAATTTAGATGGGCTAGCCTCTTGTGCCATTTGACACAATGAGAGACTGTCTCATCAGCTACAAGACACACTGGAGAACCATTGTTCTCAACCATAATGTCTAGGCAGTAGACATTCCTTTTCCTATAACCAGTCAAATGATCTCTTGATCATTTGACCTCCTGATATGACAACCATCTTTGACAAATGAGATGTCATATCCTACATCACTCAATTGACTTATACTAATAAGTTTATGTTTCAAACCTTTGACATAAGCCACTTGAGTAATAGTTATATGGGAGCTAGAAATGTTACCAAAACCCTTGATGATTCCTTTTTCAGAACCACCAAAGGTGACTTTTGTACCATCCTTGATAGGTGTGTAGTCCTTTAGCAATCCCCTTGTTCCAGTCATGTGTCTGAAACATCCATTGTCCAAGTACCATATTGGGGCATGGCCACTTGGACTTACCTGCAAAACAGATTAGTGAACCTTAGAGCCCAAAGAATTATTGGGTCCTTGGTACTAGTTAGTTTGCTTCCTAACAAAGCTACCTGCAGGTTTTCCAACAGGCAGTTTGCTACTCACTTTGGCACTTGCATTGTGCCAACAGTCCATGGCAAAGTGGCCTACCTTGCCACAGCACCAACACTCAAACTTATTGTACCTTTGCTTAGGTACAGTCTTAGCTGTTTTATCTACAGCTGGCTTGTTGAGAGTTGGGACTTTTCCCTTGGACTTGGACATGACAGTCCTAGCAGGTTTAGAAAACCCCAGTCCAGCTTTACCTTTTTGATGAACAAATTCATCAATTAAGGGTAGAACAGACTTTGGTTTTGAAAACCTAGCAACTAAATCTCTCTCCTTCTGAAGACTAATCTCCAGACTTTTGATTTGATCATTCTTAAATGATATAGTCCCCATCTGAATCATAGTTATGTGCTTCAGTTTGGCTATCTCATTAAGTTTTTGATCAAACAACTTCTCATAATCAGTTGCAGCCACTTTGAGACTTGCAATCTCCTTAGCTTGACTCTTGGCCAAGGATTTGCATTTCTTAAATGCTTGCAACAGAACTTTATATTCATCTATCAATTGATGAATATCCTCTTCAGACTCAGATGCACTCTCATCACTTGATGATGATGAGTCTGATTCTGAACTAGCACAAGAAATTGAACTGAAAGAACAATTTGTACCTTACTAGGTCCAGGCTGCTCCTAGATTTTGTCACTTTCTGTCAATGCCATCAGTCCTTGGCACTGACTGTCCTCTTGTTCATATATAGAGTTCATGATCTGAATGAACTCTTCTTCTTCTTCCTCAGCAAACAGTCCTATATATGCTTCAGCATCTGACTCAGTTTCTGATGAAGAAATGTCTGACAGGCTCTTATCCTTTTTGGCAACAAAAGACTTTTCCTTTTGCCCTTGAATTGAGTCTTTTTCTTATCATTAGACTCCTTCCTTTTCTCTGGACAGTCTGCAACAACATGTCCTTGTCTATTACAGCAATAGCATACAATTTTTGAAAGAGTTGCTTTACTAGACTTGGTCTTTTTCCTGTCTTTCTTTGAAGACTTTTTTATTCTTATAATATTCTTCTTTACCCTGTAAAGTAGATGGCTTTGTCCTCCACTGTTTCTTCTTTAAGAACTTCTGAAAATGTCTTGTGAAGGCAGCAAAGTCCTCATCACTTTCACCGCTTTCAGACTTTCTGCTTGCTGACTCATCTGACTCAGTTTCAGCTACTTTGGTGGTGGAGTTGGTGACTTACTTCTGTACTTTCTGGGGGCTTCTATTTTAAATGCACTGTCCTTTCTTTATGTTCACTTCTTGTAGATTTCTCCTCTTCTTTCCTCACCATCAACTGCATTTCATAGGACAGCAATTTTCCAAACAGTGTTGGTGTAGGAATTTCTGCTAACTTTGCTATTTCCCTAATGGCACAGATCTTGGTGTCCCAATCTTTTGTAAGGGACCTTAAGAACTTATCATTAAGCTCATAATTACTGAACTCTCTTCCATAGGACATTAGCTTATTCACAATCCTATAGAACTTCTTATAGCATTCAGTTATGCTATCAGATCTACCTTGCCTAAAGCTTTCATATTTTTGGTTTAGCAAAGATTTTCTGTCTTGCCTCACTTCTTCAGAACCCTCCATATACACTATCAAGGTATCCCACATCTCCTTAGATGTCTTGCAGTGTATCAAATTCTGAAAGGTAGCATCATCTATAGCACTCACAATGATATTCTGAGCCCTTTTGTCCATTGTGGCTAGAACAATCTTGTAAGTGTCGACACAACACCTTTGTGTCGACACATCTTCATGTGTTGAACTTGTTCAGTGTCGACACATCTTCTTGGTGTCGACACATGTCTTCTGTGTTGATACTTACTGTGTGTCAACACTGCTCCTTATGTCGACACATTCTTCTTCTGTTGAGACTCTGGCTGAGTGTCGACACATCTCCTTTGTGTCGACACTTGTACTTAGAATTTTGCTGATCTTTGCTAAGTGTCGACACAGCTTCTTGTGTCGACACTTTCTTCAAGTGTTGAGTCTTCTGCTGAGTGTCGACACATTCTTTCTTGTGTCGACACTTTCTTCAAGTGTTGAGTATTCAGCTGAGTGTCGACACATTCTTTCTTGTGTCGACACTTTCTTCAAGTGTTGACTCTTCTGCTGTGTGTCGACACATTGCTCTGGGTGTCGACACTTATACTTAGACTCTGCTGAATTTTGCTGAGTGTCGACATAGCCTCCAAGTGTCGACACTTTCTGATGTAGCCACAGTTTCTCTGGGTGTCGACACAACTGCTAAGTGTCGACACTGCTTCACTGAACTTTTCTTCATTGAGTGTCGACACAGCTCCTTGTGTCGACACTTTCTGTCTGGTGTCGACTCTGCATCCCTGGTGTCGACACAATGACTCCAAGTGTTGACACTGCTTGCCTGGGTGGCGACACAAGTCTTCTTAAGTGTCGACACTTTCCCTTTGTGTGTCGACACATGGACTTAGAAACTTTTTCATCTTTCCTGCAAATACTTAACCTACACAACTAAACTCAAAACACATCAAATACATTTTGATGTATATCATTGAGTAGGGTGAGGCTTCTTCAAATCAGGTACATTTAAACGAATGTACCCGACAGGTTGGTAATATTTGATACTGATTATATCTGGCAGAATAGGCATCTTGTAGTACAGGTTAGCCTGTGTGCTAATGCTACCGCAAGACTTCTGTTCTGGGCATAAGACTCCCCTCATAGCGTGTTTTGTGTTTCGGGAGGGGGGCTTACAAAATGTGTCATTCATAGTAAGCCTCCTGATCTAAGTAAGCTGTAATCAAAAGGCGTAACTAAATTATTATCGGACTTTAATAATTGGTGAAACCCAAAGAAGCCTCCTAAAATTTGAAATGAAACTAAATATACCGCATGAGAATGGAGATGGACCTGAATATGCCTCTTGAGAATGGAGATAGAATTGAACATGCCTCCTGAGAATAGAGATAGAATTGAACTTGCATCTTATGAACGGAGATGGAAATGAAGCCTACTGAATGGATTTATTGGACTACTAACCATTTTTTATGTTTTATTCCAGTCTCATACTGGTCCAGTTCATTTAAGTTCAGTACTTCCTTTTCAGTGCTCTAGCCTCGTACTGGTCTTATTTATTTACTTTCAGTTCAGTTCTTTATGTACTATTACAGTCTCGTACTAGTCAAGTTCTTTTCAGTACTTACATTCAGTTCAGTTTTTTTAGTTCAATACTACTCTAGTTTCATACTGGTCCTAATTCATTACAGCATTTCAATTCTGCAGCTTATATTAACAAAACTTCTATTACCTCATTTTTGTTTTTGTAATTTACTATTTTAAGCACAAGTCCTTCCCTAACAGGCAGTTATTTGATAGGTTGAGCCTTATTGGGGATAACAGGAGTTGAGATGTTCATCCTAAGTAAGCCCCAAATAATATGCTACCACACTCCTTATCGAAAGTCGAGCCAAGTGTCATTTGCCGGAATTATTTAAAGCATAGTAGGCCAAGTGATTGTAGACCTAGTGCATGCTAGCAAAATTATAAATTTGATTGTTTGTAGATTGCTTCCGATAAATTATGTTGGTTCAGTCACTTCCGCAGACCGATCGTACCGTACGGAAGTTCGACGACTCAAGGCGACATGGAGATGAGTACAACGGGTGACTGACCATTATGTTTTTCCCTATCGGGTTTTCTCCGCTGGTCGGCAAAAATGTTGAATTGTTGGATGTCACTCACATCCAAGAGTACATGAGGTTGTACGTCAGGGACTGGGTTGTGCGGTACGACCACCCCAGACGTGGTAGGACAGGCCACTATTAACGACGGCCACATCGGTGAGGCCTGTGGTGCTCACTACCCTACTTGAATAGAAGCGGTCCATACTATGTCGACATAGGGAAGTGTGTGCGGCTATGAATGCCTGCAATGTGTGCACGACTGTGAATACATGTGATGTGTGCGCGGCTGTGAATGTTTGCGATGTGTGCACGGCTGTGAATGCCTGCGATATGTGCTCGGCTTGAAGGCCTGCGAAGTTCGTTCAGGTTTGAATACCTACTGTGGTGCTGTGCTAGTGGAGCCTATAATATAACTGTTGTATATTACTGTTGTTAGTCCAGTTATATCATGCTATACTTTTTGGTTGCTCCTAACTTATTTATGAAATGATGTGCTAACCCTCTCTTGCTTCGGCTATCTTATTTTATTGGTGTGTGCGTTGGTCCCAAGGATATGGATCCGGGGAGAAGATTTGATTCCACTTAGCTCCGTGTCTAATGGTTATCTTGATAACCATTCATAGAAAATGGAGTACTGTGGAGAATAACTGATGCAGGATGATACGCCAGCGAATAGAACCACCTGAGGAGAAGCACCCCCATCATCTCCTGAGTTTCGAGACGTGAGTGCTAGTTAGCAGAGTTTGAGACAGAGAGGAGTAATTAGCTAGAAAACTAAATAGCCTACGGGGTTCACGTATAAACAATGGCTACGGCCTTCTTCTATTCCTTATATGTATATAATGTTATATATATATATATATCTGTGTGTGTGTGTCTTCCTGTTAATGCTTTCACTAAACTATGTGATGTGTTGTGAATGTTGTGATTCAAGCCGAGTAAAGCATCCACCTAGTGCTTAGTAGTATAGGTTGTTACCTCTCCTGAAGCAATGGTGGATGTTTTGGGCAAGTAACGATCCCCTCCGGCCCGACCCTGTCAAAGGTTGGGGGGTTTTACGAATGGATCAGAGTGATCATTATCCATCCTAGTGGAGCAGTCTTATGATCCCTCTATCCCACACTTCGATCTTTGATTCGGGACGAACCATGAAGCGGAAGGCTGGTAGACCTTTGTTTCTGCTTTGTTAGTCTTTTGCAAATCCCCCCTATTTTTGCAAAATACAAACACTTGTTTTCTACTACTTTTCCAGATACTGAAGTCCAGTAATGGGAGATCCTCCTTCGGAGGATATGTCCCTGCCACTCCACCTCCAGAGCCGGTTGCCCCTGCAGCTGTACCGTTTGCCGAGACAGAATTGGGGAAAATGTTGACAACTATTTGGCGAAGTTTCGGATGGCTTTGGCACACCCACCACAGCAGCTGGTGGTACCCACTGACCTACTAATGACCTTCAAGGGTCTAAGGCCTCTCACCTTTAGAGGCACAGAGACTGTTATACAAGCAGTGGAGTTGGTTGAGCGTGTAGAGGAGCTGTTGGTAGGAATGATGTGCCCGACAGTATTTGTAGTGTCAGTAGTAGTGACCTTATTATAGGGATATGCTAGAGATAAGTGGAGAGCAGCCAACCGCTCAACATTCAGAGGATGACTGTTAAACATTATCCTGTGTGGGGGAGGGGAGTTTTTAATGGATTTTCTGGAGCACTTCATCTCGGATGCCGACCAAGCTGCGCTGTAGGAAAGGTTCATGCACATCTGTCAGGATGACCGGAGAGTGCCAGACTATGATCAAGAATTTATCCACCCGGCACATTTTGTCGGGAACCTAGCAGCCAGTGACAGAGATAGAGCTACTCGCCTCTACCAATGCTTGAGAGATGACCTGAGACAGGACTTGATTATGGTCTCTTAGTCCACCTTCCACACTATAGCGACTCACATCATGGCGTTAGAGTTAGACCAGAGGATGGTGTCCCAGTAGTGCCGAGAATTGGTTGAGTTCCCCAGGGGTCCGGGATGAGATAGAGGAGATGATCCCCGCAGATAGGATAGAGAGTGCAGACAAAGACAGCGCAGACAGCCTTATAGGTGCCACCGGCACCACCAACACCCCCAGCACGGCAACAGGAGCCCAGGATAGCTCCAATATCACAGCCCATACCAGTAGCTCGATGAGATGTTCCCTTTGCCGGGAACTACTTTCTGTGCCAGCAGTAGGATACATGAGAGCTTTTTGCCCATAGATGGCAGCAAGGCCAGGATTAGGAGCTGTTCAGGGAGGACAGGCAGCATGTGGATAGGGCCAAAGAGGCCGCAGAGATAGAGCTGGTAGGAGAGGTCAGTAGGGCCGAACAGTACCATTGGAGGCTTATTCCATAGACTTCCAGCATGGACCAACCCCCGATGTAGTGATAGGTATATATCATAGATGCTAGAGATACGTCAGATATTACTACCTATGTATTAGACTTTAAACATGTATATATGTATATTGGGTATATGTTTTGTTAAATGATGTCCATATATACTCCTTACTTCCTCAGGACTACTTCTGTTTGAAGGATACCCCGCAAAAACTCTCTTTGATACTAGAGCAACACACTCTTGTATCTCAGTACTTTATAACATCAAAGGAAAATTCCATCTGCTCATCTGGGCTATCTATATAGATTCATCTACCAGACGGATCAGATACATCTACTGAAAAATGCTCATTCCAAGCCATGATAAGGGACGTGGAATTCGAGATTTACGTGACGATACTAGTAATAACCGACTTCGACCTCATTATGGAATGGATTGGCTGGCCGAGCATAAGGCCCAAATAAACTGTTCAACCCGAGAGGTCAAGCTTCAGAACCTAGATAGATATGTCATTAAGCTGACAGGTATACCCTACGTCTCTCGTATTATTTTGACCTCCGCTCAGACTGTAAGGTCAGTCCGGCAGAAAGATGAAATATTTCTTATCTACTTCGAAATAGAGAATAAGAATCAAGTACGCGCTAAGGTGCCGGTGGTACGTGATTTTTCGGATTTGTTTCTGGAGTCCCTTCCAGGTTTTCCCCCACAACGAGAAGTCGATTTCCAGATCGAGCTTGTGTCCGGAGCTCGACCAATGTCCCGAGAACCTTACCGGATGCCCCCAAGGAATTGGAAAAGTTGAAGATCCAGCTTCAAGAATTGATAAATGCTGGAATTGTCCGCCCAAGTTCCTCGCCCTAGGGATCCCTTGTTCTATTCGTAAAGAAGAAGACGGGATGTTGCGCTTATGTATAGAATATACGGAGCAGAACAAGCTTAGTATATGGAATACGTATCCACTTTCAAGAATAGACCAGTTGTTCGATCAACTCCAAGGTGCATCTGTATTCTCTAAGATGGACCTAAGATCTGTCTACTATCAGCTTCGGGTCCGGGAGGAGGATATCCCCAAAACTTCCTTTAGTTCCCGCTATGGACTATATGAGTTTATGATAATGCCGTTTGGGCTCACCAACGCCCCATCCGCCTGTATGGCTCTGATGAATAAGGTGTTTAACACTTTCTAGATCTCTTCGTGATTGTCTTCATCGATGACATCTTGATATACTCAAAAACCAAGGCCAATCATTCTAGACATCTGCGGATGGAGTTACTTAAATTTTGGGAGCACTCCCTCTTCGCCAAGTTCAATAAGTGTGAATTCTGGTTAGAAGAAGTTGGATTTTTGGGGTATACCATCAACAAAAATGGTGTGGCGGTGGACCAAGCCAAAATCCAAGCGGTTCAGAACTGGCTGCCGCTTAAGTCAACAACAGATATTTGAGTTTTCTCGTTCTTGCTGGTTACTACCGGAAATTTATGGAAGGGTTCTCTAAAATTGCATTACCCCTCACTGCCCTCACAAGGAAAGATGTTAAGTTCTGGTGAATGCCAGAATGTGTGGCTGCGTTCGTAGAGCTAAAGAAATGACTAACATTTGGCCTGATCCTTACAATCCCTTTAGGTACCGAAGGATTTTAGATATATATAGATGAATCCCTGAAAGGATTAGGAGCTTTTTTAATGCAGCATGGTAAGGTGGTGGCTTGCGCTTCTCGCCAGCTAAAGCCGCATGAGCTGAACTACGCAGCTCGTGACTTGGAATAAGGTGCCGTCGTTTTCTCCCTCAAGATTTGGAGGCACTACCTGTACGGAGTAAGGTGCGAAATCTTCTCCGACCATAACAGACTCAAATACATCTTTACCCATAAAGAGTTGAACCTCCAACTGCATTGTTGGTTGGAATTTCTATGTGATTATAACTTCGCTCTCCAGTACCACCCCGGGAAGGAGAATAGAGTGGCTGACGCACTGAGCTGCCAGCCCTCAACAGCCAAAACCTGGATGGAGCAGATTCCAAGAGATTGGTTTCAGTCTCTGATGGAGTTGGAGATTACTCTTGACACTCGTAGAGATCCGGAAGAATCCCAACCCCAGATTTATTGGATGGTGTACCAGTGCAATATTCGAGATCGAATAAGAGAAGCCTAAAAGATCGACCCAGAAGTGGCTCCAATCATCCAGTCTCTACAAGACTAGGCACATGAGGAGTTTAACCTGCATGATGGGATCTTGCAGTTCAGGCACCATATATTTATTCCCTCTACTGAGGGAATCCGAGATGAAATACTTCGAGAAGCGCACCCGATGAGGTACTTTATCCATCCTAGTGTGGTTAAAATGTATGTTGATCTACACAGGACTATTTACTGGCCCAGAATGAAAAGAGACGTCACCAACTTCGTGGCTCAGTATTAGACTTGCCAAAAGGTTAAGGTTGAATACCGCAACCCAGGAGGCCTGCTGCAGCCCTTACCGATAACAGAATGGAAGTTTGGGGACATTTCTATGGACTTCGTCCACGGATTACCCTGATCCCGTATCGGAAACAACTCTATATGGGTTGTCGTGGATCAGCTTACTAAGGTGGAGAGGTTCATTCCAAATCAGTAGGGTGACAGAATTGATGTCCTGGCCAGTTTATTCATAGAATAAGTAGTCTGATTCCACAGAGTGCCGAAGTCCATTGCGTCAGACCGTGATGGACGTTTCACGTGCAAGGAGTGGAGGCGAGTACAAGCATACTTGGGGACCAAGTTGGCCTTCAGTATCACCTTCCACCCACAGCCAGATTGGCAGATGGAAAGTATAAACCGGACAATGGAGGATCTACTCCTACTTTGTATAGTAGAGCACAACGAGCCATGGGAATAGTTGTTGCCTCTAGTAAAGTTTTCTTATAATAACAACTATCAGGCCAGCATCAATATGACCCCAGACGAGCCATTATATGGAAGACGTTCTCGAACTCCGCAAACATGGTCTCAAGATGAGGACCCGAAAGCCTTGGGAGTGGCATATGTTGATGATACTATGACAACGATACGACTAATCAAGGAGTGAATGCGGGAAGCACAAAGTCAACAAGCCAAATATTATGATGGACGACACCGACCGGTGGAGTTTAGCATGGGGGAAATGGTGTTCTTAAAAATCATGCCCATACATGGTATCTCCCGGTTAAGGAAACAAAAAAAGCTAGAACCCTACTACTTGGGCCTCTATCAAGTGATAAAGTGTGTTGGCCTCGTTACCTATCGATTAGCCCTGCCCCTAGAATTTGAAAATCTTCATGATGTGTTTCATGTTTCACCCTTGAGACAGTCCTCCGGCAACCAGAACAACATCTACCTACACCACTAGTACAACTACAATCTGATGGATCCATCCAACTCGAACCATTCAGGATAATATATCATAAAATGAATAATCTGTATAATAAGACCATTTCAATGGTCAAGATATTATGGTCAAATCACGGACGAGATGAGTATACCTGGGAACCTAAAGAGCTCATCCGAGAAAAATACTTGGAACTCTTTCCCCAGGGATGTTATCCTTTTCCCCCTACTTTAAGCAATTTTTTGTGGATGAAAATTTTTTTATTTCTATTAGATTGTAACATCCCGACTTTTATTGGCGCAACATAACCCTAGTGGGCCCAATAAAAGTGACCCGAACCTCTACCCACGACCCACACCCAGGTGGGAGGTAACTCTAGGCAGTATATATAGAGCTAGATAACTCCGATTTGAGTTCTGTCAATTCTTGTTATCTCGTATAGTCAATATGAGTGCGTTGGAACTCGTTCCGTTGAATTCCGAGATCATATGGTAGATATGGCCGCTCCTCGTAAAACGTCGCAAAAAATGAGATTTTTTGGATAATGACTTAGAGAACTCTGATTTGAGTTCTGTCAGCCTCTAAGGCTTCGTATAGTCGATACGAACCCATTGGAACTCGTTGCATCACAACCCGAAGTCTAACGTTGACTATTAGTGGTTTGACCAATTTAGCACGTTGCGACGCGCAGATTTTGGATATTTAGCAAACGAACTCTGATTTGACCCCGGTCAGTGACATTGGAATTGTATGGTCAATACGAAGTCAACCGAGTGCGTCCCGGTCAATTTCAGTGATGGATAGTCAACCTGTGGTCAAATCAAGCATATTTGTGCACTAAAAAGCGTGCACACACAAATTATGACAAGACACCCCAACTTTGACCTGACTCCCGATGTCATGGACCCACTTTGACCTTGACAAGCATGGGGGACCCAACCTAGGGTTGACTTTGGTCAAAACCACCCCAAAATTCCATTTTTTGGAAAATTTTCTCAAATAGGTGGGCACCTCCTCTCCATAGCTTGGGACGGGCCTTGCCTCCATTCACCCTTAGGCCATCAAGATAACTAGGTAGAAAGGGAGATCGGTCATGGGCCAAGGTAAGGACCAACCCCCTTCCCATTCTCCTCGTCTTCACTACCAAGCCCATGCCCAAGGCACTTTAGGCCTTTGCTCCAACCCCCTTCCCCATACAGCAAAAGGATCAACCTACAGCTGTCCATGGACAGCTAGAGGGTGGTGATTAATCCCTCCCTAAGAGTAATTAATCCCACACCGATAAGGGAGGGGAGGAGACCCCCTCCCTTGGCTATTTATAGCTTCTCCCCCTCCCCAACTCCACACAAGCCTGGTGAGCCCTCCCACCCCCTCACCGGAGCTACCCCGCTGAAAAACTTTCACCACCCGAGATCTACGACCACCTCCAACGGCGGCTTAGTCGAGACCCTCCCAAGCCACCTCTACATAGGTGGAACTTCTTCCCCTCCCCCTTCCTGATTTTCTGGACGTCGTGCATGTGCCTCCTAGCGGTCGGAGCGCTGCCGGTACCACCCAAGCCAACCTCCAGCCCGGGTGGTGGCCGCAAGTGTTTGCCTTGCCCAGCACCGGTGGTGGAGCTGGAGAAAGGCTAAACCACCGGGGATGACCATCCTTAGTGCTGGAAGGACGACATGCCACCAGAAACCGCCGCTCTGGCGACACCCAAAAACATGGTAAATCCCTGTATTTTTCTCTATAGCGGCGGCCGATGGCACCAGGCCACAGAAGTACCACCAAGGACTGTAGAACCCCCGGCTCATTGGTCGGGGGTGGTTTCGTGGCCGAGATAATCACCGCCTGCTTCATCGACGGGATAAAATTCCTGCCATCCGATCTCGGTGATGAGATGGACGGCGGAGATTATCTGGATTCCCCACCCCCTACCTTAACTTCTGCGCCCCCACAACGGATCTGTGACCGATCCGCTGTGGGGAAATGTTGTTAACTAGACCGTCCGACGGATTCCCGGCCACAAGATTGAGCATAATCTGGCTATATGTAGACCAGTTTTAAAAACTGATTTTTGTATAATTTTTATAAAAAATCTAGGCATCTACAGAAAAAGTGTTGAACATGAAAATTATTCCCCTTGAAGAGTGCTTTTTCAACAAAATTCTTGAGAATTTTTGGAGTTAATTTGGTTTTTTTAAAAGTTCAAAAAAAATTATTTGGCCAGTTTTAAGGGACAAAATTACTTGGAAAATTTTGAAAAAATTACTATGCTCATTTTAGGTCTCCCTAAAGGTTGTATTAAAATTTGGGAATCTGGGGAAAAAATTTAAGTTTTCCCGATTTCTTGGAGCCTAGGGCCTCGCTCGAAAATTGATACATTCAATTTTCTTGAAAATGAAAATTGGATCGCGCGACCACCTTTTAAAATTTAAATGATAACTTCAATTGTTTTATCAACGTGAGTGATGGGCCCGCGAACAGACTCTTACTGTGGTTGGTTCGGTGAGTTGATCGCCGCGGGCTTGCTCGAGTAGGCAAGTGCACCTATCGCAAGTAGTACTCGATATTCGGGGGAATACCGAGGTCGTATTGTTCTCGGGGTCACATTGACTATTCTTACTCCTCCGGGAGGACTATTATTTTACTGAAAGAAAGATGGATTTTTTTTTACTTAATAAAAGACGGAAAAGCAAAGGAGCGAAAAAACGATTTAGACAATATTCGATGAAGGGTTAACGCTCGGCATCGAATCAGATTAAGACTAAAAAAATTTTTAATAATAAAAAGACTTAGTTTTCAAATTACTAATAAGGCAACTTGGCCGTGGAGGTTCCACAAATGTGAGCTCACCTAGCTATAGGGATATCGCTCACCTAAACGTTAAGACTATTCGACCGAACGTTAGTCCGACGAAGGATTCCTCTTAACGCCCGCTTTACGCTAAGAACCCCGCTATTGGGTGGGGAACCCAATCCGGTAGAATTACGCTTGTCCTCTCTCGAGGGTATGCACGCAACTCTATTTACCCAGGGGTGATCGATCCATATGCACGGCCTCTCGGCTAGCTAGCATATGGACTACGGAAATAGGGCCCACACATCGATATGTGGTCCTACGCGTCGTAAACCCGGGGTAAACCCTAAGTGCTTAAATTAAAATGAAAATAAAGAGCTTCAATTATTATAAATCATTTTAAATGTCCCAATGCTCTTCGATGCCGAGGCTAATAGAGATTAGCCACACATCGGTATGGGGACGGCTTATAATTTAGTGAGGCGCGAGCTCAAAATTAAACACTAAACGTTTATAAGAAAGGGACACAAGAAAAATAACAACATTTAGAAAGCTAAAAAGTTAACTAAAACGAGAACTCACGCACACTCCAAATTATAAATTAAACAGAAACTAAGTTACACATAAAAGAAAATTGCATATTTCAAATTTGCGAGTCCCACTCAAACGAGTGGGGGCGGTAAATAAAGGCTGAAAATTGCAAGTCCTACTCAAACGAGTAGGACTGAAATGAAAGCGAGTCCTACTCAAATGAGTAGGAGAAAATAAATGCGATTACAGGGCTATAAAGTCCGGTCATTTAACTCAAGTGAGTAGGCGGAAAAAATAAAGAAAGAAAAATTACAAATCCTACTCAAACGAGTAGGCGGGAAATAAAGTCCGGCCATTTAAACTCAAGTGAGTAGGCGGAAAAATAAAGAAAGAAAAATTACAAGTCCTACTCAAACGAGTAGGCGGGAAATAAAGTCCGGCCATTTAAACTCAAGTGAGTAGGCGGAAAAATAAAGAAAGAAAAATTACAAGTCCTACTCAAACGAGTAGGACTGAAAATGAAAACGATGCGCCATTTAACTCTTAACGAGTAGGCGGAAATAAATGCACACAAACACACACACCCCATATGAAATTCAAGAAAGCATTAAAATTTAACACCTACACTCACACACTCTACACAATTTAAATCAAAGCATAAAAGTTATACACCTACACTCACACACTCTACACAATTTAAATCAAAGCATAAAAGTTATACACCTTTCATAAATGAAGAACTAAGTGAAGAACAAAGATAAAACCAAGGATAAAAAGGAGAAGAGGTGATCCATCCAAATGAATTTTTCATGCTAAATAGAGAGAGAAAATCTAACATTTTTATTAAAATTTTCAAACTATTACAAAGCTAAAAGATAAAGCAAAACAAAACATGAAATAAGAAGGGAGAAATCTCCTTACATAGCACTAGTATCCACGGATTAAGCCACAAAAAGACACTAACTTGGCCCAAAAATCTGAACCCTTGGACCTTACAGAACTGGGCTATTTATAGGAAAAAATTTCTAAGTACACGCCCTCGGTCACGGGCGTGTAGGGGGGGCGTGACAGTACTATTCATGAAGGCGGCCGGCGATTGGACAGCAAAGTTGACTTCGGGCTGAGTTCGCAGCAGTCACGCCCCAGGTCACGGGCGTGACTCTGGGCGTGTCGGGGAGTAGAACCGGGCGCGGGTTGCGTCAAAGTCCTCGGCAGCATCTTGTCGGGCCAGCTGGAAAGGTCACGCCCCAGGTCACGGGCGTGACGCAGGGCGTGTCAATTGGTGTCGACACTCGACGAATGTCGAGCGGAAAGTGTCGAGTCGAAATCGTCGAGCGGAAATTGAGTCACGCCCTAGGTCACGGGCGTGACACTGGGCGTGACTGTTGGTGTCGACACTCGACGATCGTCGAGCGGAAATTGAGTCGAGAGGAGAGGACACGGGCTTGGGTCACGCCCCGTGTCGGGTGACACGGGCGTGACCCCAGGCGTGTCAAGCTTTTTCTTCAGAAATTTTCCGATTTCACGGGAAATGCACAGTCACGGCCCGGTCACGGGCGTGACCAATGTGTCACGGGCGTGTACTTCCCAAATTTTGGCAGATTTTGGAATTTTTCTGCAAAATAAAATAAAACAAGTTAGGAGAAAATTTACAAGAATATGAGCATTTTATTGAACAAAAATAAGTAAAAATGACGAAAATAAATGAAAATGACTAAATTAATGTGCATAAAAATACGTATAATTACAATTCATCAAATACCCCCATACTTAGGCTTTTGCTATTCCAGAGCAAAAGTTTGAGGTGAATCTATAAGGAATAAAAAAAACTCTAAGTTTTGGCTATCGCTTAATCAATTATAAGAGAGATCGAAATAAATATACGGGGTGTAAGAGTTAAGTCCTAAAATTATGTAGATGATTTAAATAGCGCAAAAGTTTTGGCCAAAAGACTTCTTGATGTAATCAAATAGAAGGCAACATTTGTAATGGTTAGATTAACGAAAATAGTTTGGAATTATATGAACTCTAGCTTATACGAGTGCTACTGGAAATAATACAATTTACTAATTATGCTCTCAAAAAGATTTTTGAATTAATTCTAGAATCGTGTAATTGGCTAAGGGGGTAGTGTGGTTTATGAAGAGGGTTTTGATATTTGAGGTGAGGTAATTTTTCTCGAACCTCCATGTTTTTTTTTCTTTTAGATTATTAGGAAAACGAAATCTTATTTTCCTAATATGATTTTTGTTTTTTTTTCAACTTTATAAGAATAAAATTAACCCAATGTATATTTGTAGGAGTAATGAATTTTATCCTCTTACTCCATATATAATCTTTTAAAATTATTGGGTGCCTATGTTTACAGAACGAAATCTTATTCCCATTGACATAGGATCTTTTAAGGATAAAATTTTTCATGCCAAGTAGGTCATGAAAAAGTAAGGGGAGAAAGGAAAACTAGATTGTAATCCTAAAAATTTTTGAGAGCAACCTTAATAATTTGTATGTTCCAATGTTTCAGAAAGCTAAAAGTAAGTATAATTGAATTCTATAGTCGTTATTTCCTAACATAATATACGTGCTCCTATTAATGAAAAATTAGAAGTAGTGCCTAAAACGAGTCCGCTAGTTTTAACAAAGCATAAAGAATTCTTTAAAACTTAACCCCGGGTATTTAAATTTTTCAATCAATAATTAACAAACGGGTAGCAAATAGAGAATTAATAGTATTCACATATAAATAAACTCAGAACAGAATTTTTGGATAGCAGAAAAGTTAAGTATGGAATATTTAATTTAAACATTTTTTTTTTTGATTTTTATAGTTTTTGTTATCATTTTTTTTGTTTTTTTCATTTATTATCTTTTTTTTTTGTATTTTTGTTTTTCTCAATTTTTTTGAAATTTTTTTTTTTGAACTATTATCTTTTTTTTGTATTTTTTTTAAGATAATTTTCATTTATGTACAAAAATATGGGAGAGAAAAAAAAAAGTTTGTACAAGAAGGAGAGAGAAAAGAGTATGTACGAAAAAAATATGTACAAAGTCAAACTAAATAAAAAAAAAATTTTGTTTTTGAGTTTTTTGGAAAAAAGAAAGAGAACAAAACAAAGATTTTTTGGAATTTTTTTTTCATTTTTGAGTTTTTTGGAAAAAAGAAAGAGAACAAAACAAAGATTTTTTGGAAATTTTTTTTTTCATTTTTGAGTTTTTTGGAAAAAAGAAAGAGAACAAAACAAAAATTATTTGGAATTTTTTTTTTCATTTAAAAATTTTTTTGTTTCATTTGAAGATGTTTTTTTATTTTTTTTGTTTTTGTTTTGTTGTTATATGTATTTTTTTGTATTTTTTTGAAATGCAGAAAAATTGAAGTGCAGAAAGTAAAGTATGAAAACACCCTCATACTTAAGTCCAACATTGTTTCCAATGTTGTATCGTAAGTATGCGGAACAGAAAGGAAAGATAATATATACAAAGAAAAGAAAGGGAATGGGGGGAGAAGCTTCCCTGAAACGCGGAGGGGGAGGCCGATCAGAGACCCTGCGTTTATTAGAAAAAGCAGCAAAGGTAATGAGGAAAGGGCGAAAAAGATAAGCGAGGGGTGCCTCCCAGGAGCGCTTTGTTTATAGTCGTGTAGCTTGACTATTTTGGTGGTTTTATAATGTGGAGGAAAGTTATGGTTTCGCTAAAACCGATCACTGGGTCGCCCGCGATGTAAGACTTTAACCGATGACCGTTTACTTTAAAAGAGCCTTTGTCCGGGTGGGAGACGAGTACGGTTCCATATGGAAAAACTTCTTCAACTAGGAAGGGACCGGACCATCTAGATTTTAATTTACCTGGAAAAAGTCTAAGACGTGAATTGTAAAGAAGGACAAGATCGCCCGGAGAAAATAATTTTTGGGACTTGATTTTTCGATCGTGATATAACTTAGAGCGCTCCTTATAGAATTTATTGCTCTCGTAAGCGTTCGCACGCCATTCATCGAGCTCGTTTAGTTGCAGTTTTCTATTCTGAGCGGCTAAGTTGGAGTCGAGGTTTAAGAGTTTTAAAGCCCAAAGTGCGCGATGTTCTAATTCTACGGGTAAATGGCACGCCTTGCCGTAGACTAACCGGAACGGCGTACATCCAATAGCGGTTTTGTAAGCCGTCCGATACGCCCACAACGCATCGTCGAGTTTAACGGACCAATCTTTCCTATTTAGCGAAACGGTTTTTTCTAAAATTCGCTTAATCTCTCGATTTACTACCTCGACTTGGCCACTTGTTTGCGGGTGGTAGGGGTGGCAAGCTTGTGCGTGACTCCGTATTTAGCTAACGTCTTAGCCATAAGAGCGTTACAGAAATGCGTTCCCCTATCACTAACAATTGCGCGAGGCGTGCCGAAGCGAGAAAATAATTTTTTAAGAAATGTAACGACGACTCGCGCATCGTTGGTGGGGAGAGCTTGCGCTTCCGCCCACCTCGATACGTAGTCGACCGCCACTAAAATATACATATTTTTGAAAGACGGAGGTAGGGGGCCAACAAAATCTATGCCCCACAAATCGAAGACTTCGCACTCTAAAAACATGTTTTGGGGCATCTCGTCGCGACGAGAGATGTTACCCGACCGCTGACAGCTATCGCATGCGCGCACAAAATTATGCGCGTCTTTGAAGAGAGTGGGCCAAAAGTAGCCCGCCTCTAGCGCCTTCCGAGCGGTCCGGTTGGCTTGATAATGCCCACCGGCTGGACCCTCGTGGCAGTGCTTAAGAATTTGTAAGCACTCCACACCCGCAACGCATCGTCGAACCGCTTGGTCCGCGCAGATACGAAAAAGAAATGGGTCCTCCCAAAAGAAATTTTTCAAGTCAGAAAAGAATTTCTTCTTTTGATGACTGGAAAACTCTTTTGGAAGGACCCGCGCTACTAAGAAATTTGCAAAATCTGCGAACCAAGGCGAAGATGACGAAGATTTATTTATGGCAAGAAGGCGTTCCTCGGGGAATCTGTCATTTATTTCAGATTCGACGAGCGCTTCCGCACCCGGATTTTCTAAACGGGAGAGGTGGTCCGCCGCTAGATTTTCCGCTCCCCGCTTATCTCGGATCTCCAAATCAAACTCTTGTAGGAGGAGAATCCATCGAAGAAGGTGGGGCTTCGCATCATTTTTAGCTAATAAATACTTAAGCGCGGAGTGATCGGTAAAAACGATAACTTTAGATAGCGTTATATACGAGCGAAACTTATCGAAAGCGAAAACGACGGCTAAGAGTTCCTTTTCCGTTGTCGTGTAATTTATTTGTGCGGAAGTGAGCGTCTTGCTAGCGTAATAAATAGGATGAAAATGTTTTTCTACGCGTTGGCCAAGAACGGCACCTAAGGCAATATCACTAGCGTCGCACATTATTTCGAACGGAAGGGACCAATTAGGGGCCACTAAAATTGGTGAAGAGATAAGTTTTTGTTTTATTAAATTAAAGGCGGACTCGCATTCGCTACTAAAGATGAAACGTGATTCCTTTTCCAAGAGGTGAGTTAGCGGCTTTGTTATTTTTGAAAAGTCTTGAATGAAGCGTCGATAAAAGCCCGCATGGCCTAAGAAACTCCTAATAGATTTTACGTTTGTTGGATGCGGAAGTTTTTCTATAATTTCTATCTTGGCCTTATCCACCTCTATCCCCTTAGACGAAATCATATGGCCGAGGACCAAACCTCCTCGAACCATAAAGTTGCATTTTTCCCAATTTAAAACAAGGCTTGTGTCCTCGCACCGTTGAAGGACACGATCTAAATTGTGAAGGCAATCGGGAAAAGAGCGTCCGAAAACAGAAAAGTCATCCATAAAGACTTCCATAATGTCTTCTACTAGCTCGCCAAAGATCGCTATCATACATCTTTGGAATGTAGCTGGCGAGTTGCAAAGTCCAAATGGCATTCTTCGATATGCGAAGGTGCCAAACGGGCAAGTAAAAGTTGTTTTCTCTTGATCATCGGGGGAAATGGGGATTCGGAAAAACCCCGATAAACCATCAAGAAAACAATAATACGGATGACCGGATAAACGCCCTAAAATCTGGTCTAGAAATGGCAGAGGGAAATGGTCCTTGCGGGTGGCGTCGTTAAGTTTCCTATAGTCGATGCACACTCGCCAACCCGTAACAGTACGAGTTGGGACAAGCTCGTTATGCTCATTCGCCACTACGGTAAGACCGCCTTTCTTGGGCACGACATGCACGGGACTAACCCATGCACTGTCCGAAATAGGGTAGATAATCCCCGCATCTAATAACTTAATGATTTCGGCTTTAACGACGTCTTTCATGTTTGGGTTAAGACGACGCTGCGGCTGAATCGTTTTGCGGCAATTATCGTTTAGGAAAATCTTATGGGTGCAAAAGGAGGGGCTAATCCCCTTTAGGCCAGAGATTTGCCACGCAATTGCGTGGCGATGTTTAAATAAAACTTCCAATAGATCGGAAGTCTCCGACTCACTCAAGTCCGAAGAAATGATAACGGGGAGCGTATCACCTTTTCCCAAAAAAGCGTACTTGAGCGAGGCGGGTAAGGGTTTGAGGTCTAGGATGGGCGGTTCTTATAGGGAGGTTTTAATGCCTATGTCTTTCTTACCAATTGGTTCGAAAGGCAAGTCTATAGACGTATCCTCATCGCAGTTAAAATTTTCGAGCGCATAAATATCGTCGTTTAAAAATACGGACTCGAAAATGGGAGAAGAACGATCTCCGAAAAAGGTATCTAAAGAATAGCAGAAATCGTCGCTCGATGACAAATTGTCCATCGAGGGATTAATAGAGAAAGTAACTTGGTCATCGCCTACTCGGAGGAGAAGGCTACCATTACTAACATCTATTAGTGCGCGGGAGGTGGCGAGAAAAGGGCGACCGAGTATTATTGGTACCTCGGCGTCCTCCTCGATATCTAAGATGACGAAGTCTACCGGGAAGGTAAACTTGTCGACTCGGACAAGGACGTCCTCCACTACCCCGATAGGGAACTTAACCGAGCGATCCGCTAATTGGATGCGCATATTCGTAGGACTAGGAGTACCCAAACCTAAACGCGAAAAGAGCGAGAACGGCATCAGATTAATGCTAGCCCCTAAATCAGCTAAGGCGTACTTTACTAATATATCGCCAAAAAGGCACGGGATGGAAAACCGTCCCGGGTCGTTTTGTTTTGCAGGCAATTTATTAGTAAGGGCCGCCGAGCAGACAGCGTTGAGAGATACATGCGAAATATCCTCTAATTTGCGTTTATTAGAAAGTAGTTCTTTTAAAAATTTTGCATATTTGGGCATTTGCGAGATAGCCTCGCAAAAAGGAACATTAATGTGAATTTGTTTTAGTAATAAAATAAATTTTTCATATTGCGCGTCCTTACGCTCGTTTTCTAACTTATGCGGATACGGAAGAGCCTTGTTTAAAATAATTTTTTCTTTTATAATAGGTAAAGGCGGCATAAGCGAAGAAAGGGGAAGAGGGGTCGGAGGTGAAATATGTACCTGAGGGTCGGTCCGTTTTGGATCGACCACCTCCTTTCCGCTACGGAGGGTTATAGCATTGGCGTTTTCCCGCGGATTGGGCTCCGTGTTTCCCGGCAGTGCCCCGAGCGCGCGCTCGGACATCATCCTCGCCAGCTGTCCAACCTGTTGTTCGAGTGTTTTTAGCGATCCGGTGATGTTCCGGATATTTGACTCGTTGGACGCAATATACTTCGAAAAATTTTCCACCATTGGGGAGGGTTTCGGAAGAGGAGGGGGAGGAAGAAATCCGGGCGCATAAGAAATAGGGGGACGCTGAGCATTATTCGGGTTGCTCCACGAGAAGTTGGGGTGATTCCTCCAACCCGGATTATAGTTATTACTATAAGGGTTGTTGTTGGGGTTGAAGGGAGGACGACCCGAATTTCCCATGAAGTCCACGAACTCTTCAGCTACGCAGACGTTAGGGGGTATAAAACAAGGCGGAGTGGAGGAGGCAGCAGACATCTCCGCCACCTGCTTTGTTAACCTTTCAACTTGAAGGGTCAAGAGAGCAGTGGCATCCACTTCAAAAAGACCAGCCGCCGGCTTTGGCCGTCCCCGCGGGACGTTCCATTGATAGGCGTTCATAGCCATCTCTTCGAATAAAGCCTGGGCGGCCTCGGGGGTTTTGTTGTTAAGCGTTCCCCCGGCAGCCGCGTCAATCATTTGACGCGTCTGAAAATTCAGCCCATTATAAAAAATTTGAACTTGCAACCACGTTGGCAGCGCGTGGTGCGGGCAACGGCGGAGGAATTCCTTAAACCGTTCCCAAGTCTCGTATAGAGACTCAGGATCGTTCTGCACAAACGAAGAAATGTCCGCCCGCAACTTTGCAGTTTTGGCGGGCGGAAAGTACTTCGTTAGGAACCGTTCCGTCAACTCAGCCCACGTGGTGATACATCCTCGCGGGAGGGCATTCAACCACGCCTTGGCTTTGGACTTAAGGGAAAAAGGAAATAAGCGCAAACGAATGGCGTCATCAGTGACGCCATTAATCTTGAAGGTGTCGCATATCTCCAAGAAATTGGACAAGTGGACATTCGGGTCCTCATCCGGCAGTCCATCGAACTGCACGGCGTTTTGGACCATTTGAATGACACTTGACTTTATTTCAAAATTATTATTGGCCACCGCAGGGCGAACAATACTCGACCCAGAATCATCCAGGTTAGGCCGGGCGTAATAAGACATAGTACGCTCGGCCGCCGGGGGAAGGTTAGGCGCGGCCATAACTACAACAGTAGGTTCTCCGATAGATTCCTCGGGATCTAAAGAAGGATTTCGGCGTTGAGATCGGATACGCGCAAGAGAGCGTTCGATCTCAGGGTCGATGTCCAAATCTTCAGACTCTGAGGGTTGTCCTCGGGTCATACACCCAAACAAAAATAAAACAAAATAAACTCTTGTTTTTTTGTTTTTAAAGTAAAGTTTTTAGTTTTTTTTTTTTTAGAAAATAAGTAAAATTAATAGACTCCGGAATTCGAAATAGCAACTCGAAAAGAGAGTTCCCCGGCAACGGCGCCAAAAACTTGATGGGCCCGCGAACAGACTCTTACTGTGGTTGGTTCGGTGAGTCGATCGCCGCGGGCTTGCTCGGGTAGGCAAGTGCACCTATCGCAAGTAGTACTCGATATTCGGGGGAATACCGAGGTCGTATTGTTCTCGGGGTCGCGTTGACTATTCTTACTCCTCCGGGAGGACTATTATTTTACTGAAAGAAAGATGGATTTTTTTTTACTTAATAAAAGACGGAAAAGCAAAGGAGCGAAAAAACGATTTAGACAATATTCGATGAAGGGTTAACGCTCGGCATCGAATCGGATTAAGACTAAAACAATTTTTAATAATAAAAAGACTTAGTTTTCAAATTAATAATAAGGCAACTTGGCCGTGGAGGTTCCACAAATGTGAGCTCACCTAGCTATAGGGATATCGCTCACCTAAACGTTAAGACTATTCGACCGAACGTTAGTCCGACGAAGGATTCCTCTTAACGCCCGCTTTACGCTAAGAACCCCGTTATTGGGTGGGGAACCCAATCCGGTAGAATTACGCTTGTCCTCTCTCGAGGGTATGCACGCAACTCTATTTACCCAGGGGTGATCGATCCATATGCACGGCCTCTCGGCTAGCTAGCATATGGACTACGGAAATAGGGCCCACACATCGATATGTGGTCCTACGCGTCGTAAACCCGGGGTAAACCCTAAGTGCTTAAATTAAAATGAAAATAAAGAGCTTCAATTATTATAAATCATTTTAAATGTCCCAATGCTCTTCGATGCCGAGGCTAATAGAGATTAGCCACACATCGGTATGGGGACGGCTTATAATTTAGTGAGGCGCGAGCTCGAAATTAAACACTAAACGTTTATAAGAAAGGGACATAAGAAAAATAACAACATTTAGAAAGCTAAAAAGTTAACTAAAACGAGAACTCACGCACACTCCAAATTATAAATTAAACAGAAACTAAGTTACACATAAAAGAAAATTGCATATTTCAAATTTGCGAGTCCCACTCAAACGAGTGGGGGCGGTAAATAAAGGCTGAAAATTGCAAGTCCTACTCAAACGAGTAGGACTGAAATGAAAGCGAGTCCTACTCAAATGAGTAGGAGAAAATAAATGCGATTACAGGGCTATAACGTCCGACCATTTAACTCAAGTGAGTAGGCGGAAAAAATAAAGAAAGAAAAATTACAAATCCTACTCAAACGAGTAGGCGGGAAATAAAGTCCGGCCATTTAAACTCAAGTGAGTAGGCGGAAAAATAAAGAAAGAAAAATTACAAGTCCTACTCAAACGAGTAGGACTGAAAATGAAAACGATGCGCCATTTAACTCTTAACGAGTAGGCGGAAATAAATGCACACAAACACACACACCCCATATGAAATTCAAGAAAGCAATAAAATTTAACACCTACACTCACACACTCTAAACAATTTAAATCAAAGCATAAAAGTTATACACCTACACTCACACACTCTACACAATTTAAATCAAAGCATAAAAGTTATACACCTTTCATAAATGAAGAACTAAGTGAAGAACAAAGATAAAACCAAGGATAAAAAGGAGAAGAGGTGAGCCATCCAAATGAATTTTTCATGCTAAATAGAGAGAGAAAATCTAACATTTTTATTAAAATTTTCAAACTATTACAAAGCTAAAAGATAAAGCAAAACAAAACATGAAATAAGAAGGGAGAAATCTCCTTACATAGCACTAGTATCCACGGATTAAGCCCACAAAACGACACTAACTTGGCCCAAAAATCTGAACCCTTGGACCTTACAGAACTGGGCTATTTATAGGAAAAAATTTCTAGGTACACGCCCTCGGTCACGGGCGTGTAGGGGGGGCGTGACAGTACTATTCATGAAGGCGGCCGACAATTGGACAGCAAAGTTGACTTCGGGCTGAGTTCGCAGCAGTCACGCCCCAGGTCACGGGCGTGACTCTGGGCGTGTCGGGGAGGTAGAACCGGGCGCGGGTTGCGTCAAAAGTCCTCGGCAGCATCTTGTCGGGCCAGCTGGAAAGGTCACGCCCCAGGTCACGGGCGTGACGCAGGGCGTGTCAGTTGGTGTCGACACTCGACGAATGTCGAGCGGAAAGTGTCGAGTCGAAATCGTCGAGCGGAAATTGAGTCACGCCCTAGGTCACGGGCGTGACACTGGGCGTGACTGTTGGTGTCGACACTCGACGATCGTCGAGCGGAAATTGAGTCGAGAGGAGAGGACATGGGCTTGGGTCACGCCCCGTGTCGGGTGACACGGGCGTGACCCCAGGCGTGTCAAGCTTTTTCTTTAGAAATTTTCCGATTTCATGGGAAATGCACAGTCACGGCCCGGTCACGGGCGTGACCAATGTGTCACGGGCGTGTACTTCCCAAATTTTGGCAGATTTTGGAATTTTTCTGCAAAATAAAATAAAACAAGTTAGGAGAAAATTTACAAGAATAGGAGCATTTTATTGAACAAAAATAAGTAAAAACGACGAAAATAAATGAAAATGACTAAATTAATGTGCATAAAAATACGTATAATTACAATTCATCAGTGAGTGATCGAGGCAAGTGCGTAAGCTCTGAAGGTTTCGAGATTTTGTGAGACAGTCAAGCACCTCACTTCTCTTAAAAAGACTCTCGGGTAATTTGGGTGGACTCGAAAGATGGAAGTATGAGTTTCGAGTAAAATAATCCCCAACCTCGTTTCGGGTAAAGAATTTCTCTCACGTGTTGGAAATGATTTCGAGGTTGAAATTCGAGGAAGAATGTGTTCTCTAACGAGATTCTCGGATTCGATCTGACGCAAGCAATCGAGTTGATATTTATTCTCCGAAGAATAAAAATGGTGTAATTCATAATAAGCCTCCTGATCCGAGAAAGCCGCATCGAAAGGCGCAATTGAATTATTATCAGACCTTAATAATGGGTGAAATCCAAAGTAGTCTCCTAAAATATCAAATAAAACTGAATATAACTCCTGAGAACATAGATGGAACTGAACATCTCTCCTGAGAACGGAGATAAAACTGTACATGCCTCCTGAGAACAGAGATAGAACTGAACTTGCCTCCTATGAACGGAGATGGAATTGAAGCCTCCTGAATGAAGTGATTGGACTACTGGCCATTTTCTTTATGTTTTATTCCAGTCTCGTACTGGTCCAGTTCATTTAAGTTCAGTACTGTCATTTTAGTGCTCCAGTCTCGTACTGGTCTTTTTTTTTACTTTCATTTCAGTTCTTTAAGTACTATTCCAGTCTCGTACTGGTCAATTTCTTTTCAGTACTTACTTTCAGTTCAGTTCTTTCAGTTCAATACTACTCCAGTTTCATACCGGTCCTATTTCATTACAATATTTCAATTTTGCAAATTCTATTACCGTACTTTTATTTCTGCAATTTACTCTTTTAAGCATGTGTCCTTCCCTGACGGATAGTTATTTGATAGGTTGAGCCTTATTGGGGATAACAAGAGTTGAGATGTTCCTCCTAAGTTAGCCCCAAATAAAGTGCTCTCACGCACCTTGTCGAAAGTCGAGCCAAGTGCAGTTTGCCCGAATTATTTAAAACATAGTAGGTCAAGCCTCTGTAGACCTGGTGCATGCTAGCTAATTGATAAATTTGATTTCTTGCGGTAAATTATGGCGGGTCAGTCACTTCCGCAGACCGATTGTACCAGTACGAAAGTTCAAGGACTCAAGACGACAAGGAGATGATTACCACGGGTGACCGATAGTTATTTTTTTCCTCATTGGGTTTCCTCCACTGGTCGGCCAAAATGTTGAATCGCAGGATGTCGCTCACATCCAAGAGTACATGAGGTTGTACGTCGAGGACTGGGTTGAGTGGTACGATCACACCAAAAAGTAGCAGGACTGGACACTATCACTGACAACCACATCGGTGAGGCTCGCAGGGCTCGCTACCATGCTTGAAGAGAAGTGATCCATACTATGTCGACATAGGGAAGTGTGCACGGCTGTGAATGCTTGCGATGTGTGTGTGGCTGTGAATGCATGCGATGTGTGCGCGGCTATGAATGCTTGTGATATATGCATGGCTTGGAGGCCTGCGAAGTTCGTTCATGTTTGAATACCTACTGTGTTGTTGTGCTAGTGGAGACTGTAATATAACTGATGTATATTACTGTTGTTAGTTCAGTTATATCATGTTATACTTTTTGATTGCTCCGAGCTCATTTATGAAATATTATGCTAACCTTATCTTGCTTCGGCTATCTTATTTTGTTGGGTGCGTGCGCTCGTCCCTAGGATATGGATCCGAGGAAGAGATTTGATTTCACTTAGATCTGTGACTAACAGTTATCTTAATAACCATTCACAGAAAATGGAGTACCATAGAGACCAGCAGCTACAGGACGATACACCAACTAATAGAGCCACCCGAGGATATGCACCCCTATCGTCTCCCGAGTTTTGAGATGTGAGTGCTAGTTAGTAAAGTTGTATATAGAGAGGAGTAATTAGCTATAAAACTAAATAGCTTACGGGCTTCGTGTATAAACAATGGCTACAGCCTTCTTCTGTTCCTTTTATATATATATTGTTATATATATTTGTTGTGGCTTCTTATTAATGATTCCACTAAACTCTGTGATGTGTTGTGAATATTATGATTCAAGCCAAGTAAAGCGGCCACCTAGTGCTTAGTAGTGTAGGTTGTTACCTCTCATGAAGCATTGGGTGGACATTTTGGGCAAGTAAGATCTCCTCTGGCCCAACCCGGGCAAAGGTTGGGGGGTCTTACACAATCGAACTGGCAGAGAGCAATCCCAATCCGCAATATCCACCTGCTTTCTTGAGATCTAGAGAACCTGCGAACTTGGCGAGCTCCAAAGGAGTCCATCACTACCCACAGATAAACAAACCTATCCGCTCGGTTACTCCACCAGATTGATTGCAGGTCCAGACCGCTATAGAAGAACCACAGCCGAAATCGGCTCCCTAGCTAGACTATCCGCCAAAGCTATCTACCTAGTCTGTGCGGTCTTCTGCGGTTTGTGCGGACTCCCCAATTTGTCTGCCCGACTTCCCCAACTTCACGCTTCATCAATTTCAACATGAGTGTCATTGTTTCCGTAAGGTAGAACATTTAATGAGAGATTGATGGTATAATTTATCAGCTACCTCTCAACCTTGTAGTCCTGTGAGAACTCCTCTTCATTCTCACATTAATTGTAATCCTAAACATTCAGGACCCAAGATACAATGGGATACTTATGTAGTTAACCCTTATCGCAGGCAAAAATCTCTCCACCGCAAACTAGTTGTAGAATGAAGACTAATTTAAGAACAATGAATTTCCTATAATAAGTGAATTTAATGAACCTTAGGGAATAAGAAATAAACATTATTATCTCCACAGGTCTGCTCTCTTCCTAACTAGGATAGTCTAATACCAAGCATCTAGAAGTCAGTCGTTGCATTGGGACCGCATGTGATGAAAGACAAGAAAAGCATTACATCTGCTCCGTACCAAGAGATTGTAAGCTTTGGAGAGACCATTTCAGATTTATTTGATCTCGAAGCTAAAGTTGTAGAAAGATCCAATCTAAGATGCTATTAAAATCCTCTTTGTTAATCACCATATTGAATTTTTCTAACATATCACAATTATACCACTAATTTCCCATGTGAACTTAACTCTTTCTTTCTTTAACAAATTCCTTTTATTGTTCAGTCCAAATTTCTCAGCCTAATACACATGTTGGGTCACTCTTTCTAACATGGGGTTAGGTGATTTGATGAAAAGATAAGAGAACACAATATGTGGTGTTTGGCTAAAGAAAAGATAAGAAAAAAAGAGCATGTGCATGTATTGGCTATCTAATGAAAATACAAGAAAAGCAAAAAATACAAATGTAGACGATGAATTTTTTGTATGTATTTGTATAAGAACAAATACCAACCGGATCCAGCCAGCAAGACGGTCTGGTTGGACTAAGCTTTGCTGCCACACTAGTAAACTAAGAAAAGAACAAGTAGGGTGTACTCATCACTGAGGAAAATCATTAGGAGTAGCTCCTCTGTGAGCACAGAGGAAGAGACACACTATGCTCAGCTGATCAGACTCACTATTCAGAAGCGTCAAACTGTCAAGTGATATCATAAACTGTAATGATGACTGACAGTCATGGGGACATGATCTGTACAAATGCTGATGAGGAGCATGTTCAGTCAAGGTTGATGGACAAGCTTGAATCTTACCCAAAGTCCCCCCAGCACAGAATAAATCAGCATTACTGCTGAGGATCAGCTTGACCCCATGGACATTGGAGAGGCTGAGAGGGAAACTACCCAGGTGATGGCAACTACTGAAAGATGGCAAGCCAACCAGGATACTGGAACAGCTGGATTGCTCCAGCTATTGTTGATACAAGTCATCACATTCCAATTGGATTAGTAGTACAAAGAAAGACTTTGTATCAGCATAAAAGGATGGTTCAAGGAAAGATCATTTAAGGCTCAAATGGTATCAAAGACCAGCAGCTGCAGGAGAAAATTCAGCCTCATGAGAAGAGAAAGCTGACAGCTGCACCATTAGTATCATTTGCAATCAGTTAAGGGGATAAAAGAATCAAAAAGCTCCTGATCAGAAAGCTGAAGCCAAGAAGAAGGATACAAGTGGTAAAATCACTATGTGAGTGGTAACTGACCATAATCAATGATGAAGGCAATGATTTAGGAGGAGAAGGAATTTTGAGTTGTCAATGCAAAAAGGGTCACTATGGCTTGACCATAAAGCAGATGTCAAAGGCAAGTCTGTTGCTCAAGGAAAGGAAAAGACTTGGCTCAGCAAGAAGTGATCATGGTGCAAGGGAGCTACTGTGACCAACTGATGAGAATCCTGCTACAGCTCCAGAACCATAACCTCCAGTAGATGAAGTCAAGTTCAAGACCCTCTTGGTTGAGTTGGGTAGATAAGTCCTGGATGTGACGTTAAGACTATAAAGACCATCATGTGGTGTCCAGACTGGCATAGAGTAGAATGTCTACCAGGAATCTGACCAAGGATGCCTCAGTTGAGGGGGAGCAGCAGCTGCTGCAGTAGATCAGCTGTCACAAGTGCTAATCAGTTTGTCTTAAGAATAATGCATACACCAAGGGGAAGATTATGAGAAGAGGAACAATTAGTACCCAGCTCATGTGGATCCATGGTTCACTCAAGTGCCAAGTGGCTGTAGTGAAGTGGTGTATCAATGATATCACCATAAGTGGATGTTGATTATGCCGATAAAACATCAGCAAGTGCAACTATGTGTGCAGCAAATTCAAGTGATGCAGTATTGTGTTGTTTCAATATATCAACACAAAAGGTATGACTACTAATCTAGTAGATTGATCACTAGGATAATTTACTTAGTGTTATCAATAAAGGACTTTGACTAGGATCAAGAGATAATCTCTCCCATGATCCTTTCTCCCCCCTCAATAGATATTCCTATTGAAGAAGACAGAAAGGGGGAGATGTGTAACAATACATAAGGGGGAGATATAGAAGCATTACTTGACATGACTAGGTCATGTTGAGTCAGTGCACATTACTTGAATCTTTTCAAGTAGTATGAGAAATGGAATAACTGATTACAGGTTAAGCCATAACTGTGCCAGTGCATATTTTGAGGCAAGTGTTTGTAGTGGTGCTCCATTTAAATATTAAGTGGTAGAAAGGAGAGTGCATATTACTTGAACAATTGATCAAATAGTATGAGGATGCATTTACTTAACTTTTTGAGTCAATACAATTTAATGGAGCACATTGAATAAATATAGTATAAGCTAGCAGATGTAGTAGATTATATTTTACAGCTGCATGAATTTATTCTGTCTATTATGTTAATGCTTCTTAGTATTATTGGGTGTTCTGCCTTCTTCAAATAGGGGAGATTATTGGGTCCATTGCCCATAATGTTCCCTGGATTGGATTTGAAGAGGCATCTCCATCAACACTAAGAGCATAGTTGCATTTGATGTTGTTTAAGCTCATCTTGTGCAGGATGTTCCATTTAACAAGTCTAGATAGATTGTCTAAGTGATGTGATAGGTGGTCATAAAGCAGAAAGGTGGACACTAAGAGAAGATGCTGGAAAGGTAGGAATTTGCCTAAGTTTACAGGCATTGAGTGATGTAAGCTCACTCAACGCTAGAAGTCAAGGAGCAGTTGCCATTGCAGATAAGTCCCTAGGCATTGAGTGAAGAAAGCTCACTCAATGTCAGAGGTAAGAAAGAATGTTGGCAAGCTAGAAATATAGCTAAGTTGTTTGGCGTTGAGTGATGAAGACACACTCAACGCCATACAATAAAAGGCTGTAAGTTGAACTAAGTCGAACTTAGTTCAAAATTCGTCGAACTAAGTTCAGAGTTCATCGAGCTGATCTCACCATTCGTCGAGCTAAAAATCACAGAAAAATGGCAATAAGTTGAACTTAGTCGAACTTTGTTCAAAATTCATTGAACTAAGTTCAGAGTTCATCGAGTTGAGCTCACCATTCGTCGAGCTAAATCAGAGTTTGAGATTATGAGTTCGTCGAGCTCAGTTCAGAATTCGTCGAACTAAGTAAAGAGTTCATCGAGCTCAGTTCACCATTCGTCGAACTCAGTTCATAGTAAGGCTGGATTAGTCAGTCAATGCCTAAAGTTAAGAGGAAGATTTTGTCTAAGGCATAACCGCTGAGACAAGTGTTAGTCTCAACATAACCGCTGAGACAAGTGTTTGTCTCAGCTGAGAAAAAGAAAGCACTAGGACAGTTAAGCCAGTGTTTTTAAACACAAAAATATGGCCAAGGCAAAAAGCGTTGAATGTGGCGTGCTCACTCAATTCTCTCAACACCTAAGATACTGTAGAGGCAGAAATATGGCTAAGGGAAAAAGCATTGAGTGAGGTATGCTCACTCAATTCTCTCAACGCCTAAGATACTACAGAGGCAGAAATATAGTTAAGGAAAAAAGAGTTGAGTGAGGCATACTCACTCAATGCTCTCAACGCCTGAGATACTGCAAAGGCAGAAAATTGGCTAAGAAAAAAAGCATTGAGTGAGGCATGCTCACACAATGCTCTCAACGCTAGAGAAGTAGGAAGATTTTGGCTAAGGCAAAAAGCGTTGAGTGAGGCTTGCTCACTCAATGCTTTCAATGCCTAGATAGACAGAAATCTGTTTAAGTATTTTGGCACTGAGTGATGATTACTCACTCAACACCTATGCTAATGTTGCTTGATTTTTGTATAAGTCCACAGCTGATGATGTTAGCAAGTCAGCATATTTTAAATTAGTGGCGGGATGGCTACAGTACGCGACAAATGTTTTCGCAGACCTACTATACGATAGTTGGCATTAAAATAAGGTTGCTGCTGGACATTAAATGTGTGGGGCCCAATGCCTAAGGTTGCTACTGGCCATTAAATATGCGGGGCCCACTGCTCAAGAGCCGTTGGGTCAAAATCAATAAAAGGAAAGAGATGTACTGAGGAAGACAGTCTTCGGGAAAAAGCAATCAGGCAGTTCTTCTTCTACGTCATTGTCGTGGAGCAAAAGAACAGGAAGCTCAAGTCAGCAAGACGAAGAGCAAGTTAGCTGTTGATATCAACATCATCAATAACAAGATAACTGGTGTTATCTTCATCTGCACCATCATGAAAGTCCAGAATATTTCTCTGAGGAAATAGGAAGCAGCCAAGGGGCGACCCTTACTGCAAGTTCTTCACAGTTCCAGCTGTACAAGCATCCTGAAGATTTTAATCTGTAAGCTGTGAAGAGAATAAGCTTGAAGAAGCAGAGATCCGAAAGAAGACTCAGGGGGCTTTTACTCATGAGTCAAAGTCAGGGCTGAATCACCTCAGCCCAGGAAAGCAAGAAAAGGCAGAGTTTTCTTAGTCTGCAAAGTTAGAGCTGAGATTTTCTCAGCTCGGGTAGCAGCAATTAGCTGCAGTAACTTCACTAACCAGCAAGAAAAATACCTGGTGTTGTGAAGTAGTAGTTAGGGCTGAGCTTCAGGATTAGATCATAAAGAGGCAGAACATTGCTCTGCAAGTCACTTCCAGCTCAAGTAAATACTTATTGTTGTGGAAGTAGTTAGGTCTAAGTACTTCTTAGTTCAGTGAAGGTGGACTCTGGAAATAAATTCATGTGGTCATTGTTGAGCTGAGTCTATCTCAGTCAAGAAGCTTGACATAGAGAAACATCTATTGTGTCAAGAATATCCACCAACCCACCTTCATCCTGTAGGATCCAAGTGTGGATTTGAGCTATAGAAATTAATTGCCTAAGGTAGGAGAGTGTTGCTCTCTAAGTGTAGGGCCTTTATGCCTGAGGTAGGTGACAAGTTTGCCACTGAGCTGTAGGTTCCTGGAGGGACACTGAGGTAGGTACCTGGAAGGGTACTGAGCTGTAGGAGTGCTGCAACACTCTAAGAGTAGGGCCTTGTGCCTGAAGTTATAGGGCTGAAAAGTCTGAGCTATAGGCCTTAGAGATAAGGCTGAGGTAGGTGGCTTGAGGATCACTAAGTGTAGGAGCACTACAGAGCTCTGAGGTAGGATCCTTTGTGGATCTAAGGTAGGGCTATCCTCCCAACCTAAGTGTAGGGCTTAATAGCCTGAGGTAGGTGGTCTGCTGACCACTGAGTTGTTGGCCCTTGTGGCTGAGAAGTAATTCTTGGAGGAGACTTAGAGTTCCTGAGGGATCTGAGATGTAAGCTCTTAGGAGCATTTTGGAGGAGTTTGTGCCTAGTCCAACAAGATAGTTGGATAGGTGGGAGGAAAAGTGGATGTACCCATTTGGGGAACCACTATAAATCACTGTGTGCTTTTCTGTGTTGTTTTCTTTGTGCAGGTTGTGTACATATGGAAAGCATAAAATAACTAATAGCTAAATCTCTTAAAGAAGAAACATAAAAGAACTTAAAAGACACCAATAACCTATTCACCCCCCGAGGTGATTTAGCTATGATTGAATTAAAGACTTTCAGTATGTAAATAGAAAAGAGAAAGCATTTGCATGTGAGGATGAAGAAGTATCATTGTTTAAATTACTTATCGGATTGCTCAAATTGTGTTATTTATTGTTTCATTTTTATCATTACCTTCGACAGTCTAAGCCAATAAATTGCATTTTATTAGGTTCATTTAATCTTATAATTATATTAAAGTTTGAGTGTGGAGAGAGTCTTAGAAGGAAAGCCTACGAATGATAATTTTAATGGATTTATGTAAAACATTCTAAGTTTAACATTATGCATAATCTCATTGATGAGATAGTTTCTCCTAAGTGTAAAAAAAGCTAGCCATTTTTTATTATGAAATTGATATGTATTCTTGAAGGAAGCTTCTTGGAAATAGGAGAAGTCAACTCGACTATTAAACCAACATATGCTCTTCGAGAAAGCTTCTAGAAAATTGGCTAAGGAAGTTTCATGCTATTTAACATTTGCTTTTGACAAAGGAAAGCTTCATCCACATGTCATCTGTTGGAACCTATGGAGATTTGGTGCTCTGGCAGATAAGCATGACAAACAGACTTGGCGACCTGATGGCTTAGCTCTCTAGGTCTGGCTCTGTTAGAATGTGGAATCCTGGCGGTCTGGCGGATAGGAGTAGTGATCAGCTCTGGCAGACTGGGGATTGTGTCCCGGTAGTTTGCCTATCTGGAAGGTCTGTCTATATTACCATACGGGTAATAAAGCTCATTGAACATACGGAGCCTGGGAAGTGTGGGGGTCTGTATAGGCAGACTGGTCAAGCGGTCCGGAGACAAAGTTGTGACGGTCTGCTTGTTTGGTAAATCTAGTTTTATTGGTACATAGGTGGTGGTGTTGTAGTTTTGCAGAACTAGCGACTTGGACTAGCAGTCTGGTGGTGCTCTGAGGATGACCGCTAATAGTTGATAGTGCAAAGTTGTAGTGACCAGCGAATATGAGTATGTTGCGTATTTGCGCTAGTTATGGTGATTGCGGTTTGGTGGTTAGGATATGTCTTACTTTGTTGCCCTGGAGCGGACTGCTACAGTGAAGATGGATAAAGGCTAGAACAAGTGTTGTTATTGCAAGCTATGTAATCGTGCGGTTAGATATATCTAACTACACAGACCACGCAATCTATTTTTATGTATTCAGTTAGTCATTTGTGACAGACGCTATGTATTCTCTCTCACCCCCCCCCCCCCATTTTCTATGAATAAAGGGGCATACCCTTGTATTATTTACCTTTTGGAGCAACAAAATTACTTTTGTGTGTTTCTTCACATGGTATCAGTGCGCGTGGATCCATTTGGTCCGGTTTTTGATTTCTCGGTTGTGGTGCAGTGCAAGCATTCTCCAGTTTTTAACCGCCCACTCTTCTTCTTTCCACGTCCTCTCATTTCTGTGATCTCTCATTTCCACAGTCTCTCTTTTTGGAGTTTTCTTTCTTAACCACGCTCTTCTCCTTTCTTCTTCTTCTTCTTCTTTCTTATTTCTTCTTTCTTCTTACTTATTTTTTCTTTTCATGGTCTCTCTTTTTTTGCCACCTGCCCGCCCTCCCTTTGCTCTGTTTGTGTGGCCTCTTGCTCTATTCGTATGGCATTTTACTCTGTTCGTGCGGCCTTTTGCTCTGTTCGCACAGCCTCTTACTCTATTCGTGTGGCCTTTTTAGTATATTCGCTCCTATTGTCTCAGGACACTCTGGCTTCTTCTTCCTCCACTCTTCTTCCTACTATTATTGCTTTCATTTCCACTTCTTCTGGAATTCTTGGAACTATGTCCTAGCTCACTGGTCCCAATTATCTAGACTGTAGTGTTTTCTTCATTTTTTATTACGATCTCAATGTAAACATCATCATCTTACTGATGACCCTCCTCCTCGTGATTCTACTGCATTAGATGACTGGGATGCAAGTAAGCTCTATTCCATAAGTGACTCTCAAATATCCTTCCTGATGAATATCTTATGTTGGAACCCTATTACTGATTTGAGCTAGGATCGCTATCATTTATTTAGGATGATTAGTTTGACCCACTTTGTATAGTCTTGGGTAATAGGTTATTTCCAGGGTTATTGCTTCAGAAGAATTCCAGTAGAAATGCAGTCAGACAAATGTAGAAAATCAGTTCGATGAAAGCAGAGATGCGTTTGACGAACGCTGTGCTCAGCTCAACGAATCAGAGTTCTACCGCTGAGCTCAGCTTGACAAACGTTGTGCTCCGATCGACGAACTCTGATCTCAGCTCTGCAGCTCAGCTCGACGATAGCCAAGATCAGTTCAACGAATGATATTTTCAGTTCGACGAACTCCAAGCTTAGATCAACGAAAGTTTTGTTCAGTTTGACTAATTCTTTGCAGTGGTCCAGGCAGTTTTATATTCAGAAGTAGGATAATTTTTTTTTAAAATGTCTTAATTTCAGTTAGTTATACTCTAGTATTTAATGCTAAATATTCTAAATGAATATAGACGTTTCTGGCAGCATTTAATATGAAATTTTCGTAGAGTTATTCTAATTAATTACCAAGGCAGTTAAGGAATGACTTTATTCTAAATATTTGAATACAGTCGTTACAAATTCTTAGAGATTCTTCAGACTATTCAAGGAATTTTTTCAAAATTCAAATAGTTGAATTATTCTCAGAGAATATATATACATTCAAAAAATTATTATATAGAGATCAAGAAATAGATTTTGGGTTACTGACTGAGACACAAAGAGATTTTTCATTACTTGCTTCTGACTCTCCAAGAGACAACAAATTCTACATCCGTCTGAAATTTCTACTAGAGAGGAAAAAACTTTATTGAAGGCCTACACCCTGAAGAAAAGCTTCTCCCTTGAGTACAAACTCTACTCAACACAGGCGGAGCTTTTTGCTTCAACATCAATCTGCTAGTCTTCTCAGAGATTTTTGAAAGAGAAGACATCATCAACTTTTAGTTTATTTCATAAACTATGAACATGGTTATAACACTCTTCAAAAGTTAAATCTCGTGGTTTTTAAATCACCTGATCAAAAGACTTAGATTGGTTTTTGGGCACCTGATCAAAAGCTCAAAGTGTTGCTAGATCTCCCATGGAAAATAGATCTTCTGGTGGCAGGGAACCTGATCAAAAATCTGTAGTGGATTCCTACCAGGGTGGTAGAAGAGTGTGGATGTACCCAGATTTATTGGAGAACAACTATATTTCCATGTGTCATCTATGATTGTTTTACTTTCTTTTATTTATGTGCTATGATTTTTCGCTTTATATTATATATATATATATATATATATATATATATATATATATATATATATATATATATATATATATATATATATATATATATATATATATATATATCACATACTTTAAATCCGTAATAAAAATAAATTAAAGTTTTTAATATACACTATTCACCCACCTCTAGTGTAAAGTAGATCTATCCCTCACTTTCAATTGGTATCAGAGGGCCGGTTCGTTAGTTTTACAGGCTAATACCTGAACCAACAAAGATCCTGATAGATCTCATTTTCTCTTGTTTGTTTTTTCTATCATAGCATAGAATAAAGAGTATGCAAGCACTAGACCTCCTATATGCAATCTAAATATGTTTGCATTATGGAAAATAAGTATTAAATTATATATGAATTATATTGACAAAGATATTTATAATTCTATCTTCACAGGTCTACCTCAACCATTGACAACAACTAGCACTAGTGCTGTACCACCTCCAGAATGGACAGAAGCCCAAAGAAAGGCTAAAATTTCTTAATGCCGGAGCTATGAACATCTTAGCTCAAACTATGTCAGATGACATCTTCCAAAAATATTGTTGAATGCACTTCAGCAAAGGCTATCTAAGACTCCCTCAACACAATGGTTGTTGGGTCTGCTAATGAGAGAAAGGACAGAAGATCACACCTTATCTTTCAATATGAGAACTTTAAAAAAGGAGAATCTGAATCTGTAGCAAAAATGTACACAAGGCTCAGTCTCATCATCAATGAGCTGAAATATTTAGAGAAGGACATCACATTGACAGATGTCAATGATAAGATCCTCATGTGTTTCCCTATCACATAGGATTCAAGGATCTGGCCAATCAAAGAAGCCAGAAGTTTAAATTAAATTTCCACTAAGACTTTGTTGGTCAAGCTCAAATCTTATGAGCAGCTCATCAAGACAAGGGAAGCTGAACAAAGGATTCCACCTACAACAAGGAAAGAGAAGAGCATAACTTTCTAAGCAACATAAGGAGCAGAAGTTCTTCCAAAAAATGAAGATCTTATAGGTCTCTTGGCTAAGAGATTCTATAAAATGGTAAGTAAAGACTTCAAGAGAAGATCTTCCAGAAACAGTGACAAACTAAGGAATGATAAGACACTCACTAAAGAAATTGTGTATTATGGGTGCAGGAAACCAGGACTTATTCTTCCAGAATGTCTTAAGAATCAGAAGGATAAGAAGAAAGAGAAAGACTCCAAGAAGCACACCAACAAACCTTTATCCAGTAAATATAAGAAGAAGGAGAGGTTTTGTTGCTGAAACATGAAGTGAATCAGAAAATGAAACTACATCCAGCTCAAGTGAAGATGAAGAAGAAGCCAATGCTAAAGAAGCATGCTTGATGTCAATCAATGCCTCATGCAGTAATTCTAATGCTGAGTCTGAATCTGAAGAGGATCAGGTAATCTTTACCCTTGACTTTTCTTCAGTACAATTTAAAAAGGACTTTAAATTATTACGCAAGGACTTGATAAAACCTGAGAAGGAGATATGACTTCTCAAAGAGAAGTTAAATGAATTAGATAACCTATCTTATGAAATCATAAAACTTAAAGATGATTTGAAAACTGCTTCTGAACAAATAGTTTCTTTATAAAACACATTATCTGAGGCTAAAAAGTTGGAAGAGTCCCTTAATGGGAGAAGCATTAAACTGATGGATATCACAACCACAGTTAATGACAGACTAAATTACAAACTAGGCTTGGGGGCTTCATCTAGTCAGCCTTATATTTTACAGAAAAATATTTTATCCACACCTATAAAATTCACCTCTACTAAAGATAAAAAAAATTAGAAGATTTAGATAAAATAACAGAAGTTGTACAAAAGCCTAAACAAAATAAAAGTGTTCATAAAAATAATGTTCCAAATAATTTGTCGAATAGAGCTCGACAAAATAATTACTTTTCGTTGAACAGAGAACGACGAACTATGAACATAAGAAATGGTGTTCGATGAAAACAATATGATTCGTCGAACGACGATCGACGAACGTGGAACACAGAACATTAATAATATTATTCTGTGAATGGAGTTCGACGAACTCACTTCCATTCATCGAAATCAGATCGACGAACTCAATTTAATTCGTCGAACCCAAATTTTTCTAATTGAAATTTTAATTCTTTTCATCAATATAATCAAACACAAGAGTTTATAAATCCTTTTACATAGTGGATTATTCCTCCTAGGAGATATCATCCACTTGAATATAAGTATCAACAAGTGTGTTCTTATATTTCAATTTATTATTATGTCAAGAAACTAGGACCCAAGGTAACCTGGGTCAAAAACACGTAATTTGTCTTTATGCAGGAAAAGAACTATCCTACCATAGTGGAACAATGGTATCCAGATAGTGGCTGCTCAGAATATATGACAAGCAGAAAAGAAAACTTAAGTGACTTCAAAGCTAAGTTTGGACCTAAAGTCATTTTAGGAGACTCCAACTGTGGACAGACAGAAGGCTATGACAATGTCAAGGTTGGAGCTGTTACCTTCAAGAAGGTAGCTTATGTGAAAGGTCTCAAGCATAACCTTATATCCATAAGTCAATTATGTGATGAAGGTTATCAGGTATCTTTTAGCAAATCATTATGTTCTATTACATCTAGTTCTAACAAAATTGTATTAACTAGGACTAGACAGGGTAATATATACTTAGTTAATTTTAACTCTGTTAAAACAGAAATTTGCCTGTTTAATCAAATTAGTAAAATAAATGAACTATGATATATGAGATTAGTACATGTAAACCTCAGGGCTATTGCTAAACTATCTAAGGACAACTTTGTTAGAGGACTTCCTTCTGGTTCTTACAAGAAGGAAGAACTTTGCAGGGCTTGTCAACTTGGCAAACAAACTAAAATATCTTTAAATCCATCTCTAAATGTGATTCACCTAGGATTTTGTATTTGCTACACATGAACCTTTTTGGACCTATTGCAGTACAATGTTTAGGAGGAAAGTCCTATACTTTAGTAATTATTGATGATTCCTTTATATTCACTTGGGTGTTATTTCTGAGAAATAAGTCAGATAATTTTAAAGTTCTTATAGACTTTCTTAGGAACATCAAGATTGAGTACTCTACTCAGATTGCATTGATCTGAAGGTATCAGAGATTATTTTTCTGCTATTAGAACTTTTTAACAAAATGGGGTAGCTGAGAACCCTAATTGAATCTGCTGGAACATTACTTACAGATGCTCACTTACCCCTATCCTTTTGGGTAGAGTAAGTAAGCACGACAAACTATGTTCTTAATAAGAGTTTGATTCATAAACTAAAGGGCAAGACTCCCTATGAATTACTTAAGAATAAGAAACAGATAGTAAACTATTTTAAAGTTTTTGGTTGTAAGTGTTACATTCACAATAATGACAAGAAACATTTAAGGAAATTCGAAGCCAAAGCTGCAGAAGGAATTTTCCTTGGATATTCTCAAGTCAGCAAAGCTTATAGGGTCTTTAATAAATCTACTCTTAAAATCGAAGAATCTGTACATATTTCTTTTGATGAGACTAATATGACTTACAAGGAGAGATATATCTCTACCATAAAATCTTTTCAGGTACCAAATCTGTGTGAGAAAATGTATGATTTATTCCTAAAACAAAAGGATACATTACATCCTTCTCAACAGATTGCTGAAGACAGTGATGAAGAAAATTCAGAAATTTATGCTGAAAAGGTTGAACCTAATGCAATTCCATAAGAGGAAGTAGCTCCAATAGTTGAACAACCAACTCTACATGTTGATCTTGTCACACTAAGAGATCACCCTAGATCTCAAGTGATTGGAGACATATCAACTGGTGTTCAAATAAGGTATCAATTAAATCAAGATCAGATGCATGCTTGTTTTATTTCTCATATTGAACCTCAATACATAAAAAATACAGAATAAGATCCCCACTGGATCATTGTTAAGCAAGAGGAACTCTATCGGTTTGAGAGATGTAGTGTTTGGAACTTAGTTCCAAGACCGAAAGACTATCCAGTCATTGGAACCAAATGGGTCTTCCGGAATAAGTTGGATGCCCAAAGAATCATTATTAGAAATAAAACAAGATTGATAACTCAAGGATATTCAAAGGAGGAAGGCATAGCTATGATCAGACATTTGCTCATGTTGCAAGATTGGAGGCTATCAGAATCTTTCTTGCATTTACAGCATTCAAGAAATTCAAGGTATATCAGATGGATGTGAATAGTACTTTTCTAAATGGAGAGCTCAAAGAGGAAGTCTTTGTGGAACAACCACCAGATTTTATCTCTCCAACTCATTCTAATCATATTTTTAGACTTAATAAAGCTCTTTATGGTGTTAAACAAGCTCCATGAGCTTGGTATAAGATCCTTGCTAGTTTTCTTCTTGAACATAAATTTAGTAGGGGCATAGTAGATAAAATATTATTTATTAGAAATCACAAGTCTAAAATTTTGCTATTTCAAATATATTTAGATGACATAATATTTGACTCTACTGATTGTAAACTAAGCAAAAGGTTTTCTGACCTAATGCATTCCAAGTTTGAAATGAGTAGCATGTGTGAGCTATCCTACTTCCTTGGTTTACAAGTGAAGCAAACTCCTGATATTATTTTTATATCCCAATCAAAATATGCTAAAGAGCTTATTAAAAGATTTGGGATGTCAGATGCCTCAGCCATGAAAACACCTATGCCTACAAATGTTGTTGTTGATACTGATAAACATGGCAAGCATGTTGATCAGAAAATATACAGGACTATCATTGGGTCCTTATTATACTTAACAGCTAGTAGACCAGACATAATGTTTGATACCTATATTTGTGCTAGGTTTCATGTAAATCATAAAAAATCTCATCTAATTTTGGTAAAGAGAATTTTAAGATATATAAAAGGTTGCCCAAATCTAGGACTTTGGTATCCAACAGAGTCAAAATTTAAATTAACTGGATTCTCAGATGCTAACTATACTGGATGCAAAGTTGACAGAAAAAGCACATCAGGAACCTGTTAGTTCCTTGGTGATAGGCTTGTATCATGGTTTTGCAAGAAGCAAACTTTTGTGTCTACTTCAACTGCTGAAGCTGAATATATTCCAATTGATAATCATTGTTCACAAATTTTATGGATTCAAATCAGCTACTAGATTTTGGTCTGAACTTAAATAATTCAACAATATTTTTTGATAATACCAGTGCAATTTCTATTCCACAAAATCCAGTCTATCATAGCAGAACTAAACATATTAAAATAAGACATCATTTTCTAAGAGATAATGTAGACAAGAATAAGATTAAACTAGAATTTATTCCTACTGATTTTCAAAAAGTAGATATATTCACTAAACCTTTAGATGCATAGAAACACATTTTATTCTTAAATCAGTTAGGAATGATAAATGAAGAATCACTAAATTAACTTTTATTCTGAGATCGACGAATTGTCAACCTTTCGTCGAACGGAGCTCGACAAACTGTGAACATTTTGAGGAACATTCGTTGAATGGAGAACGACGAACTTTCTTTATAAACTGTTTCATCGAACTAAGATCGACGAATTAGATTCAAGTATCTTTCGTCGAACGGAGCTCGACTAAATATATTTCTTTCGCAAAACTTTCATCAACCGGAGATCGACGAAATGTATTTCTTTATAGAATTTTCGTCAAACAAGAGTTCGATGTTTTGTTTTGCGTCGGACGGAGTTTGCCTTTTCAAGTTCTGAAAACCTTATATTTAGGTTTTCATGGAACTCAATCCCGTGCTTTCTCCTCTTCCTTTGCAATTGATCTTTCTATTTTTGCAGGAACATGTTGATTTCTCAGGCAACTCTTTCTGCAATGAAATTTGATGCCAGTTTTGATATAGACATGGATTCCTTCTGTCATTCTGATCAAGTCTTCAAGGACATTCTAAAATTATTTGAGGATCAGAATCTGCGATAGTTCATGACCACCAGAATAAAACTTCCAGTTGTAGAAATCAAGGAATGGGTTTACATAGCAAGGATTCCCGACCAGTCAACTATCACTGGATCTATCACTGGAAATCAGGTTTCTCTTATCCCAATTGTTCTATCTGAAATTTTTGGATTCATTAATGGTGAAGATGACATAGAAATATTTAGTACTGAGTTTGATGAGATGTTAGATAGAATGGGACACAATCAGGGAAACCCTATCTATCTGTTGAAGAAGAATTTTTCTGTTGAATATAAATTTTTATCTGATGTAGTTGGAAAAGTCATTCTGGGAAAACATTGTGCACATGATTATATGACCAGACACCAATTCTTATTAATGTGTGCCTTGGTGGACTAGAAACACATAAACTGGGGAACAATTATTTTTGATTCAATTAAGAATAAGCTTAATAAGAAAGATGTCAGACATGGCAGAATTCTGGGTATATTCCTCCAAACCAAGTGTCCTGAACTATTGGTCTCCCAGACCATTCACATCAATTCTTCTAAAAGGCTTACCTCTACCTTGTTTGGAAGATGGGAGAGGGTAATCCCTAAGCCATCCAGGGCTACCTCCTCCAGGACAGCTTTTGAAGGAACAAGGGCTGTTACAACCACTCTCCCAACCCCAGCAGAAGTTTCTGCTCCTCAGTCTTCTCCTCTGTCATATCCACACCAATTCCCTAGACCATCCACTCCAACTTCTCTACAAATACCCGAAAAAGTTCCTTATTCCGCTCCACATGTGGATTCACCTCCTCCTCAATCACCACTACATCCCATTGAGGATATTACATCAACTTCTTTCCTTCCAGAATCTTATACTATACATCAATTATCTCCAAATCAATTAGCTTCTATTCCTTAGTCACCTATTAAGTCACCACGTCAAAATCCACTACTCTCCGCTGCTCCTCACTTTTCACTATTACATTCATCTCCACCTTAATCACATGTATCTCCAACACAATCACCAATCCAGGAAATCATTCCAGATGATATTCGTCCTGTCATCCCTCCATCATCCATTCCTCAAGCTTTCTATCTTTGCTCCAACTGTGAAAACACTTTCATCCCCTCTTATTCTACTTCCATTCAATCTACTTCTGTGTAACACCTCCCCTGTAATGAACGTATAATATGGGTCCGGCCGGGGACCCACAACATACGGACGCCACAGCTTTAGTATTAAAAGTTGATATAGCTACCCACACTCAAAACACTTTGCACAACACAGCGGAAACACAAGCAAGACAAGAAGTTATCCACCACTAGAAGAGTAAAAAAAATGGCCTTATGGCCTTACAACAAGTGTCCAAAAGCAAATAATACAACAGTCATGAATGTGCTTAGCACTCCTACTCTTCCTCGGCATGCAAGCCGGACAACATGAGTCTCAAACATACAACATCACATAAGTAGAGCTACAAAAAGAAAAGCACTTCATGAGGCTTAGGCCTTTCTGGCGGGCGAGCTAGCTCCTGCATGCGATCCTTGCCCTGTAAAATTTATTAGTAATGTGGGTCAGCAATGGCTGACCTCAAACTGTGTAACAAGACATCTCGTCCCGGCCGCCCCTAACGGACCCCGGGGTACCCCTCCAACCTGAAAGTTAGCACTTCGTATGCAATAATCATAAGCAAGAAAAGCAACTACAGAAACAGGCTTGGATGTCACACACATCATACATGCTCTCTACTGGTTGAGCATATAATAAAAGGGCCTACTTATGCAATCATGCATGCAACACCCGGGTTTCACCCAAGGCAACCTATCTCGTATGCATCTAGCACATCATCACATCATATGGGTACTCATCGATTCCCCATTGGCATAAAGCCGCAAACAAAGGGGGTGGCACCATTCCCCCCCAACGGCTCACAGTCCGCCTCATGGAACTCTTGTCAAGGCCCCACCCGCTCAAGGTCTTAGACCCGGGCTTGCCTACAAGCTCTGACGTCTCATGTCAGGATTCCAACAAACACAAAACTGACCGATTCTAAGAAGCTTGTCGGACCCCACCCGCTCATGGCCTCATTGCCCGGGCTTGCCCCCATGCTTGGCATTCTCGTCAGTCTCACAGAAGGTGACTAGTCTCGCCGGGACACTCTCCGCACATGACGTGAACGTCACGGGATAGCCAGCCGACCACGGAGACATAGCCATGCCTTGGCACATCACAAACCAAGACAATTACACTCTAGTCCCTCATTGGTACTGCAGCGTTCCCACGCACCAAGGAAACCATCTCCAACTCATGGGGAGCTAACCTTGTCCACCAAGGAAAACATTTACCGCCACGAGAAGCTAACCTTGTCCGGTTCTGACTACACGTACTCACTCGAGAAAAAGGGGGAAAACATCAGCACATCACAAACGGTGTCTTGCCGCAACGAAATCTCTACGAATCCTTAACGTTCGTATGCAACATCACCGAGTCGGACTAACGGTCGCGACAACAGCTTCACCCACCATGCTTAATCCACTAACGGAGCGGATCTCTAATGCAAAAATATGCCGGGGATGGACTCAATCAACCCGGAGGTTCCTCTTGAACCTTGGCAAACCAAAAACCCTCTCATTTGAGAGTTTGGTGCCCAAAAGCTAGAAAGAAAAGATGCTAAAGACATGCATCCTAAGACCGAGAGGAGAAGTGTCGTTACCTTCCGACTCCTCTACCTTGCCATGGAAAAATAGCCGGATGAAAACCTTCGCAATGATCTAACCTCCACGGATCCGGACTCGGCTCGCGATTTGGAGCACCGAAACCTCACCTACAACCCAAACTCTCCTTCTCCTTCTTCCTTGTTCTCACTTCTCTCTAGATCTTTAGTAAAAGAAAGCTTGGAGAAGAATGAGGTTTTTAACCCTATTCTCGGACTTAACTCCTAAAGAAATGATCTGAACCATCAGATCCTAAAATCAGGGAAAGAAAGGCCACGATCCGACAGGAAAATAACATACCTGGGTCGAACATGGCCTGGCACACGCCCGTGTCCAGGGTCGTGTGCCTCATTCTCCGTCTCAAATTGACGCGCCTGGAACAACACACGGCAATCCGACACGCCCGTGTTCGATCCGACACGCACGTGTCCCCACTGACACGGCCGTGTGGCCGGCCGTGTGCCTCCATCGACACGGCCCCGAAACCAACCCGAGAAGTGACACGGCCTGGGACACGGGCCTGGGACACGCCCGTGTCCCAAGCCGTGTGCCAAGACTCGACACTCGTCGACAGCCTTTGTGTCGACACCGCGGAAAAACGTCGAGCGAAGATCGTCGACCAAGCGGGACACGCCCTGTGACACGCCCGTGTCACAGGCCGTGTGCCCCAGTCTCGACACTCGACACTCGACACTCGTCGAGTGAACATCGTTGCCTGAAGTTCATCGACAGACCCACACGGCCTTGGACACGCCCGTGTCCTAGGCCGTGTGCCTTGTCTCGACGCACTGTCGAGCGAAAGTGTCGACACCCCGGGCCGAGTGTAGACACGGGCTCGACACGCCCTGTGACACGCCCGTGTCGCAGGCCGTGTGCCCCAGTCTCGACACTTTGTCGAGCGAAAGTGTCGACACCCCGGGCCGAGTGTCGACACGGGCTCGACACGCCCTACGACACGCCTGTGTCGCAGGCCGTGTGCCCCTTGCCAGAAACCAAAAATTTCTAGAAACGCAAATCGACCCTCTCTCAAAACTGGGGTGTTACAACTCTCCCCCACTTAACAGAATTTCGTCCCGAAATTACAAAACAAAAGGGTACAAAATCTTAACTTGTACCTGAAATGAAAAGTTCTGGATACTCTTCTAGCATGGCCTGTTCTCGCTCCCAAGAGAACTCCTCTCGACCGCAGTTGTCCCATCGAACTTTCACGAGTTTAACTTCTTTATTCCGCAACTGCCGAGTCTCCGAATCCTCTATAGCAATTGGAAGGACTCGCGTCCTCAAGTCTTCCTCAATCGGCACCGATGCCGGCTCAATCACCACACAAGCCTCGACCAAGGCTTTCCTCAAAACGGAGACGTGGAAGACGTCATGCAATCCACTCAGCTCCATGGACAACGCCAACCGATAGGCTGCTTCTCCCACCCGTTCAATAACTTCAAAAGGCCCCAAAAACCTTGGACTCAACTTCTTGAGTCGGAGAATCCTTGAGACGCCTTTGAACGGTTTGATCTTCAAATAGACCCAATCACCTACTGCAAACTCCAACTTCCGGTGACGAGCATTAAAGTATTTTGCTTGTCGGTCTTGCGCCACCTTCATACGCTCTTCAATGGTCCGTACCAACTCACAAGCGTCTACTACCACCTCTTTTCCCAAAATTTTGGTGTCTCCCGCCTCTGCCCAAGACATCGGTGTTCGACACCGTCTCCCATACAAAGCTTCGTATGACGCCATTTTTATACTTGCTTGAAAACTGTTGTTGTATGTGAACTCCACCATGAAGAGATGATCCTCCCACTTTTTGTCGAAGTGAAGAATGCACATTCTCAACATATCCTCCATAGTACGGTTCGTTCTCTCCGTTTGCCCGTCAGTTTGAGGATGAAACATCGTACTGAACTTTAGCTTCATGCCCAAGCTCTTTTGTACCAGTCTCCAGTCCTTGGATGTAAACCGTCCATCTCGATCGCTGACTATGCTCTTAGGAATTCCGTGCAGTCGCACAATATTGCGAACATACAACTCCACCAGTTTCTCCACGTTGTCCTCTTTCCGATTTGGGATGAAGTGAGCCACCTTGGTTAGGCGATCCACGATCACCCAAATAGCATCATTACCCTGCTGCGATCTAGGCAGACCATGCACAAAATCCATGGAGATGTCATCAAATTTCCATTCAAGGATTGGAAGGCGCTTCAGGAACCCGCCCGGCTTCTGAAACTCGGCCTTCACCGAGGCACAAGTTTGGCAATGATTCACATACAAAGCTACGTCCCGCTTCAGCCCGGGCCACCAAAAGGATTTCTTCATATCCAAGTACATCTTTGTACTGCCCGGATGAATGGAGTACTTTGTGAAGTGAGCCTCAAACATCAACTCCTCACGGAGTTTGACGAACTGCGGTATATAAACCCTTCCGTCCTTCCTAAGAATCGCATCAATCATCTCCCAGGCGCTGCTCTCGCCTGTTTGAGCCTCCAACACAAATGGTTGAAACTCCACATCCAACCGAGTCGCTTCCCGAATGCGATCGGTCAAGTCGTTCTGCACTTCAACCCAGTTCAACCGAGCCACGCTGGACTCGCCTCTCGCAACACATTCCAAACCAAGGGACTCCCATTCCCGTACCAACCGCTCATCATGAGCTTCGATCCAATTCCCTTGCCCTGAGTACTTTCTACTCAAAGCATCCGCCACCACATTGGCTTTACCTGGCGTATACTGAATTGCCACTTCGTAGTCTCCAAGAAACTCAACCCACCTGCGTTGCCGCATGTTCAAGACCTTTTGATCCAAGAGATACTTCAGGTTTTTATGATCCGTGATGATCTCCAACTTTGCACCATAAACATAATGCCGCCATATTTTCAACGCGAAATTTACTGCCGCAAACTCCAAGTCATGGATGGGGAAATTCCTCTCATGAGGCTTCAGCTGTCTAGACCCAAAATGTAACGCCCCAGTTTTGCAAGAGGTTCAGTCTGCAGTTCTGGAAAATCTTTGAGCTTCTGGCGGGAGGCACACGGCCTGCGACACGGGCGTGTCGCAGGGCGTGTCGAGGCCGTGTCGACACTCGGCCCAAGTGTCGACACTTTCGCTCGACAAAGTGTCGAGAGTGGGGCACACGGCCTGCGACACGGGCGTGTCGCAGGGCGTGTCGAGGACGTGTCGACACTCGTCCTAAGTGTCGACACTTTCGCTCGACAAAGTGTCGAGAGTGGTGCACACGGCCTGCGACACGGGCGTGTCGCAGGGCGTGTCGAGGCTGTGTCGACACTCGGCCCAAGTGTCGACACTTTCGCTCGACAAAGTGTTGAGACTGGGGAACACGGCTTGTGACACGGGCGTGTCACAGGGCGTGTCCCGCTTGGTCGACGATCTTCGCTCGACGTTTTTCCGCGGTGTCGACACAAAGCCTGTCGATGGGTGTCGAGACTTGGCACACGGCTTGGGACACGGGCGTGTCCCAGGCCGTGTCATCTCTCGGGTTGGTTTCGGGGCCGTGTTGTTGGAGGCACACGGCCGGCAACACGGCCGTGTCACTGGGGACACGGGCGTGTCGGGTTGAACACGGGCATGTCGGATGCCCGTGTGCGGTTCCAGGCGCGTCGATTTGAGACGGCGAATGAGCCACACGGCCCTGGACACGGGCATGTGCCAGGCCGTTTTCGGCCCAGGTCTTTTATTTTCCAGGCGAATCGTGGCCATTCTTTCCCAGATTTTGGGATCTGACGGCTCAGGACTGTTCTTGGGCAGTTAAGTCCGATTCTAGGGTTGGAAACCTCATTTGTTTTCCAAGTCTTCTCTTTCTAAGTTCTTGATAAAAGCTAGAGCAAGGAGGAAGAAGAAGAAGGTCTTGGGCTGTAGGAAGGGTTTCGGAGCTCCAAATCGCGAGCCGAGTCCGGATCCGTGAAGCTTGGAGCGTTGCGAAGATTTCCATCCGGCTATTTTGCTATGGCAAGGAAGAGGAGTCGGAAGGTAACGACATCTCTCCTCTCGGTCCTTAGGATGCATGTATTAGCATCATTTAGTTTTCTTTCTCTCTAATTTTTGGGCACCAAACTCTCAAATGAGAGGGGTTTTGGTTTGCCAAGTTTCAAGAGGAACTTCCGGGTTGATTGAGTCCGTCCCCGGCATATTTTGCATTAGAGATCCGCTTCGCTAGTGGATTAGGCATGGTGGGTGAAGCCGTAGTCGCGACCGTTAGTCCGACTCGGTGATGTTGCATACGAACTTAGGGATTCGTAGAGATTTTCCGTTGCGGCAAGATGTTGTTTGCGTTGTGGTGGTGATTGTCCCGTTTGTTTGAAAGGTACGTGTAGTCGGACCCGGACAAGGTTAGCTCCTCGTGGCTGTAGATGGTTTCCTTGAGGGACAAGGTTAGCTCCGCACGAGTTGGAGATGGTTTCCTTGGTGCGCGGGAACGCTGCAGTACAATGAGGGATTATGATGTATTTAGTCTTGGTTTGTGTTGTGCCAAGGCGTGGCTATGTCTCTGTGGTCGGCTGGCTATCCCGTGACATGTGCGTCATGTGTGGAGAGTGTCCCGGCGAGACTAGTCCGCTTCTGTGAGACTGACGAGAATGCCAAGCTTGGGGCAAGCCCGGGCAAAGAGGTCATGAGCGGGTGGGGTCCAGCAAGGCTTCTTAGAATCGGTCGGTCTGTGTTTGTTGGAATCCTGACATGAGACGTAAGAGCTTGCAGGCAAGCTCGGGGCTAAGCCCACGAGCGGGTGGGGCCTTGGCAAGAATTCCTTGTGGCGGCCTGTGCGCCGTTTGAGGGAGAGGTGTCTCCCTTAGTGTTTGCGGCTTTATGCCAATGGGGAAATGTGAGTACCCAAATGATGTGATGTTGTGCTAGATGCATACGCAGTAGGGTACCTTGGGTGAAGCCCGGGTGTTGCATTCATGTTGCACAGTAGGCCCTTTCTTTATATGCTCAACCCATAGAGAACATGTTTGATGATTGAGACATCCAAGCCTGTTTTAATGCTTTTCTATTTATAGATGTTTATATTGCATATGAAGTGCTGACTTGCAGGTTGGAGGGTTCCCCGGGGTCCGTTAGGGGCGGCCGGGAGGAGATGTGTTGTTACACAGTTTGAGGTCAGCCTTTGCTGACCCACGTTACTAATAATTTTTACAGGTCAAGGATCGCATGCAGGAGCTAGCACGCCGGCCAGAAAGGCCTAAGCCCCATGAAGTGTTTTTTTTCCTCTTTTGTAGCACTTCAGCTATAATGATGTTTGTTTGAGACTATTTTGTCCGGCTTGCATGCCGAGGTAGACTAGGAGTGCTGAGCACATTCATGTTTGATGTACTACTTTTTCTTTGGACACTTGTTGTAGGCCTTATGGCCATTTGTTTTACTCTTTAGTGGTGGATAACTTCTAGTCCTGTTCTGTTTCCGCTGTGTTGTGCAAAGTGTTTTGAGTTTGGGTAGCTATATCAACTTATAATACTAAAGCTGTGGCGTTCGTATGTTGTGGGGCCCCGGCCGGACCCATATTATACGTTCACTACAGGGGAGGTATTACAATTTGGTATCAGAGGAGGTTAGATTCAAGGTCAGTGCGTAGAGAAGTTATCCACATAAGAGTAATGCGGGACCGTGAGTGTCCTTATGTTTTAGTCTTGCGATTGGAGACTAATCCCTTATTTCTTGTCTTCCTGAAGAGTGCAAGCAACGAGGCGGGCACTTCAAGAGCAAGGGATGATCTCTCGGCGAGCAGTGCTACTGCTCCAGGTCTTCTGGGCACGGGTGTAAACCCGGCTGACTTCTGTCGTATGCTTGCAGAAGCGATGGTGGCAGCGCAAGCGGCGGCTGCAGCCCAGGTAGCAACCCCTGCTACACCAGACACGGCGACAGCCGTGCCAGGCGGAGAAGCCAGGCAAGTGGAGCCTTTGGCAGAAAGGGCGGTGGTAGGACATGGAGACCGACACATGAAGTACTTCCTGAGTTTCCATCCCCCGTCTTTCAAGGGTGTTGGAACGCCAACGGACGCGGAGGATTGGTGGGTTCGTATTCAAGATTTGTTAAGGGCGGCAGAGACGCCAGAGGAAAAGAAAGCTGAGTATGCGGCGTTCATGATGGAAGGAGATGCCAAGTTGTGGTGGGTGAGCCATAGCGGCCGCCTGTTCCCGGGGCGCACCCCGTCAGTGGAAGAGTTTGGGGACGTTTTTCTTAAGAGGTATGTTCCAGTTTCAACACGGTTGGCCCTACAGAGGCAGTTTCTGCATCTAATGCAGCGAGACAAGACAGTGGATGAGTACGTGCAAGAGTTCACCCGTTTGGTTCGTTATGCGGGAACGACAATGGCGGATGATGTAGAGAGGGATAACCTCTTTTACCAAGGGTTGAGGGAGAATCTGAGACAGCCCCTCATCTCCATGAAGAGGGCGGGATTTAATGAGCTAGTTGAAGCCGCCAGGAGTTTGGAGAATGATCTGGAGCGAACCCAGCGTCGAAAGGGTTTTACTCCCAAGCATGGGGAAGGGAAGCCCTCCCAATCTCATGTAAAGTCTGATGGGAGCAGGTGGAGGAGGAAGCCTCACACTTCCAGATCGGGTGAGAGGAGCACTTGGACGCCTGGGGGTTCTCACTCTAGGGGACCGCCGACGTGTTACAACTGCGGGAAGGTTGGGCACATAGCCCGTGCTTATCAGCAAGGGGGAGCGGGGCAAGAGTCAAAGCAGGAGCAGTCTGTGCGCTCGGGCCCCAGTGCTGTAGAGAAAGGAAAGATGGCGGAGTTGAGCGCTTCTCGGTTCCAACCGGTGCAACCAAGGGCTTACAACCTTGGACAGCAGGAAGCGATCCGTCAAACCGATGTGGTGACAGGTATGAAGAAAATTTAAGTTTGCATTTGTGCTTCATACTTTTAGACCCCCTTTTGTGAGATGTCTTGTAGTAGGCTTCGTGTTAGTTTCCGGATACCCAGCTAGGGTATTGTTCGATACGGGAGCATCGCACTCCTTTCTTGCGGAGAGCTTCGTCCGAAATATAGGAGTTGGGTCTTTCTCGTCGGGAGCAGAGCTGAAAGTGCGCATGCCCAATGGGTCATCTATGACCACCGGGGCTAAAGGGCGTATTTGTTGGGAGCTAGACGGAGTTGCCTTCATTTTGGAAGCGGCAGTGTTGCCGTTAGTAGAGTTCGATGTCATTTTGGGCATGGACTGGCTTGCAGAACAGCGCGCCAGCATTGATTGTTTGTCCAAGGTAGTGACCCTAAAGAGTAAGGGGCAATCAGAAGTCAAATTTGTGGGCCTTTGTGGAGTAGCCCATTCCCTAATTACGGCCATGCAAATGATGCGGGCGGTTAACCAGGGAGGTGTAGCACTGGTAGCGTTGTTGGAGGTTCGTCTCTCCCAGCTATCTATTGAGGAAGTGCCTGTGGTGGTAGAGTTCAGGGATGTGTTTCCGGATGAACTTCCTGGAGCACCTCCTCGGCGGGAGATCGACTTCTCGATCGAGTTAGTGCCGGAGGCTAGACCGGTGTCGCATCCCCCATTTAGGATGGCATCAAAGGAGTTAGCGGAACTTAAGGTATAGTTGCAGGAACTGTTGGAGCAAGGGTATATTAGACCCAGTTCTTCACCGTGGAGCGCACCGGTGTTGTTTGTTAAGAAGAAAGACGGTAGCATGCGCCTATGCATAGACTACCGAGAGCTGAATAAATTGACCGTCAAGAATAAGTATCTGATTCCTCGGATAGACGATTTGTTTGACCAATTGGTGGGGTCAATGGTATATTCGAAGTTGGACTTGAAGTCAGGCTACTATCAGCTGGGAATTCGGGATGAGGACATACCCAAGACTGCTTTTGGGACAAGGTACGGACACTTTGAGTTTACGGTGATGCCGTTCGGGTTGACGAATGCACCATCGGTGTTCATGGATCTGATGAATCGAGTATTTCAGGATTACTTGGATTCGTTTGTGGTTGTCTTCATTGATGACATCTTAGTGTACTCAAAGTCTGAAGTGGAGCATGAGACCCACTTGAGAGTGGTCCTGCAAGTGTTGAGGGAGAACCAATTGTTTGCAAAGTTCTCAAAGTGCGAGTTCTGGTTAGCCAAGGTGGCATTTTTGGGCCAAGTGATTAGTGGTGATGGGGTGGTAGTGGATCCAGCGAAAGTGGAGGCCATCAGAGATTGACCGGTGTTGAGGACCGTGGCGGAAGTCCGAAGTTTTCTTGGACTAGCCGGGTATTATAGGAGATTCGTGGAGAATTTCTCGAAGATAGCTCTACCCCTCACCTCACTCACTCGTAAAGACCATAAGTTTGTGTGGACCCAAGAGTGCAGTCAAGCATTCGAGGCACTGAAGGAGAGGCTTATGATGGCTCCGATCCTGAGTTTACCGCAAGGGACCGATGGATTTCAGATTTTCAGTGATGCATCGGGATGCGGTTTGGGTTGCGTGTTGGTGCAACATGGCAAGGTAATAGCTTTTGGGTCTCGACAGCTGAAACCTCATGAGAGGAATTACCCCGTCCATGACTTGGAGTTGGCGGCGGTAATCTTCGCGTTGAAAATATGGCGACACTATGTGTATGGCGCAAGGGTGGAGATCTTCACGGACCATAAAAGCCTGAAGTATCTCTTGGATCAAAAGGACTTGAACATGCGGCAGCGCAGATGGGTTGAATTTCTTGGAGTCTACGAAGTGGCGATTCAGTATACGCCGGGTAAGGCCAATGTGGTGGCGGATGCGTTGAGTAGAAAGTACTCGGGGCAAGGAAATTGGATCGAAGCTCATGATGAGCGGTTGGTTCGGGAATGGGAGTCCCTTGGATTGGAATGTGTTGCGAGAGGCGAGTCTAGCGTGGCTCGGTTGAACTGGATTGAAGTGCAAAGCGACTTGTCCGATCATATTCGGGAAGCGACTCGATTGGATGTGGAGTTTCAACCTTTTGTGTTGGAGGCTCAAAAGGGCGAGAGCAGCGCCTGGGAGATGATTGGGGGAATCTTGAGAAAGGATGGAAGGGTTTGTGTACCGCAGTTTGGCAACCTCCGTGAGGAGTTGATGTTTGAGGCTCACTTCTCAAAGTACTCCATTCACCCGGGCAGTACAAAGATGTACTTGGATATGAAGAAATCCTTTTGGTGGCCGGGGTTGAAGCGAGATGTAGCTTTGTATGTGAGTCGTTGCCAAACATGTGCCTTGGTGAAGGCCGAATGTCAGAAACCGGGCGGGTTCCTGAAGCCCCTTCCAATTCCTGAGTGGAAATTTGAGGACATATCCATGGACTTTGTGCATGGGTTGCCTAGATCGCAGCTTGGTAATGATGCTATTTGGGTGATCATGGATCGCCTAACCAAGGTGGCTCACTTCATCCCAAATCGGAAAGAGGACAGCGTGGAGAAGCTGGTGGAGTTGTACGTTCGCAACGTTGTGCGACTGCACGGAATTCCTAAGAGCATAGTCAGTGATCGAGATGGACGGTTTACGTCTAAGGACTGGAGATTGGTTCAGAAGAGCTTGGGCACGAAGCTAAAATTCAGTACGGCGTTCCATCCTCAAACTGATGGGCAAACGGAGAGAACGAACCGTACTATGGAGGATATGTTGAGAATGTGCGTTCTTGATTTCGGCAAGAAGTGGGAGGATCACCTCTTCATGGTAGAATTCGCGTACAACAATAGTTTTCAAGCAAGCATAAAGATGGCGCCATACGAAGCTTTGTATGGGAGGCGGTGTCAAACGCCAATGTCTTGGGCAGAGGCGGGAGACACCAAACGTTTGGGAAAGGATGTGGTAGTTGACGCTTGTGAGTTGGTACGGACCATCCAAGAGCGTATGAAGGTGGCGCAAGACAGGCAAGCAAAATATTTTAATGCTCGTCACCGGAAGTTGGAATTTACAGTTGGTGATTGGGTTTATCTGAAGGTCAAGCCGTTCAAAGGCGTCTCACGGATTCGCCGACTCAAGAAGTTGAGTCCAAGATTTTTGGGGCCTTTTGAAATTGTTGAGCAGGTAGGAGAAGCAGCCTATCGGTTGGCATTGTCCGCAGACTTGAGTGGATTACATGACGTCTTCCACGTCTCCGCTTTGAGGAAAGCCTTGGTGGAGGCTAGCGTGGTGATAGAGCCGGCATCGGTGCTGATTGAGGAAGAGTTGAGGACGCGAGTCCTCCCAATTGCTATAGAGGATTCGGAGACTCGGCAGTTGGGGAGTAAAGAAGTTAAACTTGTGAAAGTTCGTTGGGACAACTGCGGTCGTGAGGAGTTCTCTTGGGAGCGAGAACAGGCCATGCTAGAAGACTATCCAGAACTCTTTTTGTCAGGTACAATTTAAGTTCTGTACCTCTTTTGTTTTGAAATTTCGGGATGAAATTCTGTTAAGTGGGGGAGAGTTGTAACGCCCCATTTTTGCAAGAGGTTCAGTCTGCAGTTCTGGAAAATCTTTGAGTTTCTGGCGGGAGGCACACGGCCTGCGACACGGGCGTGTCGTAGGGCGTGTCGAGGCCGTGTTGACACTCGGCCCAAGTGTCGACACTTTCGCTCGACAAAGTGTCGAGAGTGGGGCACACGGCCTGTGACACGGGCGTGTCGCAGGGCGTGTCGAGGCCGTGTCGACACTCGTCCCAAGTGTCGAAACTTTCCTCGACAAAGTGTCGAGAGTGGTGCACACGGCCTGCAACACGGGCGTGTCGCAGGGCGTGTCGAGGCCGTGTCGACACTCGGCCCAAGTGTCGACACTTTCGCTCGACAAAGTGTCGAGACTGGGGCACACGGCCTGTGACACGGGCGTGTCACAGGGCGTGTCCCACTTGGTCGACGATCTTCGCTCGACGTTTTTCCGCGGTGTCGACACAAAGCCTGTCGATGGGTGTCGAGACTTGGCACACGGCTTGGGACACGGGCGTGTCCCAGGCCGTGTCATATCTCGGGTTGGTTTCGGGGCCGTGTTGTTGGAGGCACACAGCCGGCCACACGGCCGTGTCACTGGGGACACAGGCGTGTCGGGTTGAACACGGGCGTGTCGGATGCCCGTGTGCGGTTCCAGGCGCGTCGATTTGAGACGGCGAATGAGGCACACGGCCCTGGACACGGGCGTGTGCCAGGCCGTGTTCGGCCCAGGTCTTTTATTTTCCAGGCGAATCGTGGCCATTCTTTCCCAGATTTTGGGATCTGACGGCTCAGGACTGTTCTTGGGCAGTTAAGTCCGATTCTAGGGTTGGAAACCTCATTTGTTTTCCAAGTCTTCTCTTTCTAAGTTCTTGAAAAAAGCTAGAGCAAGGAGGAAGAAGAAGAAGGTCTTGGGCTGTAGGAAGGGTTTCGGAGCTCCAAATCGCGAGCCGAGTCCGGATCCGTGAAGCTTGGAGCGTTGCGAATATTTCCATCCGGCTATTTTGTCATGGCAAGGAAGAGGAGTCGGAAGGTAACGACATCTCTCCTCTCGGTCCTTAGGATGCATGTATTAGCATCATTTAGTTTTCTTTCTCTCTAATTTTTGGGCACCAAACTCTCAAATGAGAGGGGTTTTGGTTTGCCAAGTTTCAAGAGGAACTTCCGGGTTGATTGAGTCCGTCCCCGGCATATTTTGCATTAGAGATCCGCTTCGCTAGTGGATTAGGCATGGTGGGTGAAGCCGTAGTCGCGACCGTTAGTCCGACTCGGTGATGTTGCATACGAACTTAGGGATTCGTAGAGATTTTCCGTTGCGGCAAGATGCCGTTTGTGTTGTGGTGGTGATTGTCCCGTTTGTTTGAAAGGTACGTGTAGTCGGACCCGGACAAGGTTAGCTCCTCGTGGCAGTAGATGGTTTCCTTGAGGGACAAGGTTAGCTCCGCACGAGTTGGAGATGGTTTCCTTGGTGCGCGGGAACGCTGCAGTACAATGAGGGATTATGATGTATTTAGTCTTGGTTTGTGTTGTGCCAAGGCGTGGCTATGTCTCTGTGGTCGGCTGGCTATCCCGTGACATGTGCGTCATGTGTGGAGAGTGTCCCGGCGAGACTAGTCCCCTTCTGTGAGACTGACGAGAATGCCAAGCTTGGGGCAAGCCCGGGCAAAGAGGCCATGAGCGGGTGGGGTCCAGCAAGGCTTCTTAGAATCGGTCAGTCTGTGTTTGTTGGAATCCTGACATGAGACGTCAGAGCTTGCAGGCAAGCCCGGGGCTAAGCCCACGAGCGGGTGGGGCCTTGGCAAGAATTCCTTGTGGCAGCCTGTGCGCCGTTTGAGGGAGAGGTGTCTCCCTTAGTGTTTGCGGCTTTATACCAATGGGGAAATGTGAGTACCCAAATGATGTGATGTTGTGCTAGATGCATACGCAGTAGGGTACCTTGGGTGAAGCCTGGGTGTTGCATTCATGTTGCACAGTAGGCCCTTTCTTTATATGCTCAACCCATAGAGAACATGTTTGATGATTGAGACATCCAAGCCTGTTTTAATGCTTTTCTATTTATAGATGTTTATATTGCATATGAAGTGCTGACTTGCAGGTTGGAGGGTTCCCCGGGGTCCGTTAGGGGCTGCCGGGAGATGTGTTGTTACACAGTTTGAGGTCAGCCTTTGCTGACCCACGTTACTAATAATTTTTACAGGTCAAGGATCGCATGCAGGAGCTAGCACGCCGGGCAGAAAGGCCTAAGCCCCATGAAGTGTTTTTTTCCTCTTTTGTAGCACTTCAGCTATGATGATGTTTGTTTGAGACTATTTTGTCCGGCTTGCATGCCGAGGTACACTAGGAGTGCTGAGCACATTCATGTTTGATGTACTACTTTTTCTTTGGACACTTGTTGTAGGCCTTATGGCCATTTGTTTTACTCTTTAGTGGTGGATAACTTCTAGTCCTGTTTTGTTTCCGCTGTGTTGTGCAAAGTGTTTTGAGTTTGGGTAGCTATATCAACTTATAATACTAAAGCTGTGGCATTCGTATGTTGTGGGGCCCCGGCCGGACCCATATTATACGTTCACTACAGGGGAGGTGTTACACAAAAGCTATCACCTTGCCATGTTGCACCAAAACGCAACCCAAACTGCATCCTGATGAGTCACTGAAGATCTGAAATCCCTCGGTCCCTTGCGGTAGACTTAGGATTGGAGCCATCATCAGTCTCTCTTTTAGTGCTTCAAATGCTTGACAACACTCTTGAGTCCACACAAACTTATGATCTTTACGAGTGAGTGAGGTGAGGGGTAGAGCTATCCGCGAAAAATTCTCCACGAACCTCCTGTAATACCCGGCTAGTCCAAGAAAACTTCGGACCTCCGCCACGGTCCTCAAAACTGGCCAATCTCTAATGGCTTCCACTTTTGTTGGATCCACTGCCACCCCATCCCCACTAATCACGTGGCCCAAAAATGCCACCTTATCTAACCAGAACTCGCACTTGGAGAATTTTGCATACAACTGATTCATCCTCAACACTTGCAAGACCACTCTCAAGTGGGTCTCATGCTCCACTTTCGATTTGGAATACTCCAAGATGTCATCAATGAAGACAACCACAAAAGAATCCAAGTATTCCTGAAATACTCGATTCATAAGATCCATGAACACAGATGGTGCGTTCGTCAGCCCGAACGGCATCACCGTAAACTCAAAGTGTCCATACCTTGTACCAAAGGCAGTCTTGGGGATGTCCTTGTCCCGAATTCGCAACTGATAATAACCTGACTTCAAGTCCAATTTTGAGTACACCACCGACACCACCAACTGGTCGAACAAGTCGTCTATCCGAGGAATCGGATACTTATTCTTGACGGTCAATTTATTCAGCTCTCGGTAGTCTATGCATAGCCGCATGCTACCGTCTTTCTTCTTTACAAATAACACCGGCGCGCTCCACGGTGAAGAATTGGGTCTGATATACCCTTTCTCCAATAGTTCCTGTAGTGTACCTTAAGTTCAGCCAACTCCTTTGGTGCCATCCTAAACGGAGGACGTGACATCGGCCTAGCCTCCGGCATTAAATCGATCGAGAAATCGATCTCCCTCCGAGGAGGCGCTCCAGGAAGTTCATCCGGAAACACATCCTTGAACTCTGCCACTACGGGCACTTCATCAATAGACAGCTGGGAGAGACAAACCTCCAATAACGCTACAAGTGCAACACCACCCTGGTTAACCTCCCGCATCAACTGCACGGCCAAAATTAGGGAACAGGACACTCCATAAAGGCCCTCAAATTTGACCTACACCTGCCCTTTGCTCTTTAGGGTCACTACCTTAGATAGGCAATCAATACAGGCGCGCTGCTCTGCAAGCCAGTCCATGCCCAAAATGACATCGAACTCAACCAATCGTAAAATCGCTGCTACCAAAACGAAGTCAACTCCGTCTAGCTCCCAACAGATGCGCCCTTTGGCCGCAGTGGTCATGGATGACCCATTGGGCATGCGCACTTTCAACTCCGCGTCCGCCGAGAAAGACTCAACTCCTATTCTCCGGATGAAGCTCTCCACAAGAAAGGAGTGTGATGCTCCCGTATCAAACAATACCCTGACGGGGTATCCAGAAACTAACACGAAGCCTACAACATAGACATCACACAAAAGTTTAAAAGTATGAAGCACAAAATTTAAACTTAAATTTTCTTCATACCTGTCACCACATCGGCTTGGCGGATCGCTTCTTGCTGTCCAAGGTTGTAATCCCTTGGTTGTACCGGTTTGAACCAAGAAGCGCTCGACTCCGCCATCTTCCCTTTCTCTGCAGCACTGGGGCCGGAGCGCACAGTGTGCTCCTGCCTAGACTCTTGCCCCGCTCCTCCTTGGGGACAAACACGAGCTATGTGCCCCACCTTACCGCAGTTGTAACACGTCGGCGGTCCCCTAGAGTGAGAACCTCCAGTCGTCCAATTGCTCTTCTCACGGATCTGGAAGTGTGAGGCTTCTCCCTCCACCTACTCCCTTCAGACTTTCCATGGGATTGGGAAGGCTTCCCTTCCCCTTGCTTGGGAGTAAAACCCTTACGGCTTTGGGTTCGCTCCAGATCACTTTCTAACATCATGGCAGCCTCAACTAGTTCATTAAATCCCGCCCTCTTCATGGAGATGAGGGGTTGCCTCAGATTCTCCCTCAGCCCCTGGTAGAAGAGGTTATCCCTCTCTAGATCATCTGCCATCGTCGTTCCCGCGTAACGACCCAAATGGGTGAACTCCTGCACATATTCATCCACCGTCTTGTCTCGCTGCATTAAATGTAGAAACTGCCTCTGAAGGGCCAACCGTGTCGAAACGGGAATGTACCTCTTAAGAAAAGCATCCCCAAACTCTTCCACCGACGGGGTGCATCCCGGGAACTGGCGGCCTCTATGGCTCACCCACCATAACTTGGCGTCTCCTTCCAACATGAAAGCCACATACTCAGCTTTCTTTTCCTCTGGCGTCTCTGCCGCCCTTAGGAGCTCTTGAATGCAAACCCACCAGTCCTCCGCATCCGTTGGCGTACCAACTCCCTTGAATGACGGGGGATGGAAACTCGGGAAATACTTCATGTGTCGGTCCCCATGTCCGACAACTACCCTTTCCGCCAAAGGCTCCACTCGCCTGGCCTCTCCGCCTGGCACGGCTGTCGCCGTGTCCGGTGTAGCAGGGGTTGCTACCTGAGCTTCCACTGCAGCTTGGGCTGCCACCATCGCTTCTGCAAGCATGCGGCAGAAGTCGGCCGGGTTTACACCCATGCCCAAAAGACCTGGAGCAGTAGCACTGCTCGCCGAAATCTCTTCTCTTGCTCTCGACGTTCCCGCCTCGTTGCTTGTACTCTTCAAGAAACAAGGAATCAGTCTCAAATCTCCAGACTTAAACATAAGGACACTAATGGTCCCGCGTTACTCTTATGTGGATAACTTCTCTACGCATAAACCTTGAATCTAACCTTGCTCTGATACCAAATTGTAACACCTCCCCTGTAATGAATGTATAATATGGGTCCGGCCAGGGCCCCACAATATACGGACGCCACAGCTTTAGTATTAAAAGTTGATATAGCTACCCACACTCAAAACACTTTGCACAACACATCGGAAACACAAGCAAGACAAGAAGTTATCCACCACTAGAAGAGTAAAACAAATGGCCTTATGGACTTACAACAAGTGTCCAAAAGCAAATAATACAACAGTCATGAATGTCCTTAGCACTCCTAGTCTACCTCGGCATGTAAGCCGGACAACATGAGTCTCAAACATACAACATCACATAAGTAGAGATACAAAAAGAAAAGCACTTCATGAGGCTTAGGCCTTTCTGGCCGGCGAGCTAGCTCCTGCATGCGATCCTTGCCCTGTAAAATTTATTAGTAACGTGGGTCAGCAAAGGCTGACCTTGTTGGGTACATTGGAAAATATGTACCTGATTTGAAGAAGCCTCACCCTACTCAATGATATACATCAAGGTGTATTTGATGTATTTTGAGTTACCTTGTGCAGGTTAAGTAATTGCAGGGAAAGCATGAAAAGTTTCTAAGTCCATGTGTCGACACCCAGAAGAAAAGTGTCGACACTTAAGAAGACTTGTGTCGACACCCAGAGAAGCTGTGTCGACACTTAAAGGACTTGTGTCGACACCAGGAATGCAGAGTCGACACCAGAAGGAAAGTGTCGACATACAAAGGAGTTGTGTCGACACTCAATGAAGAAATGTCCAGAGAAGATGTGTCGACACTTAAAAGCAGTGTCGACACCTAGAGGAACTTTGTCGACATCAAGAGTGTCGACACTACGAGGCTGTGTCGACACTCAGCAAAAGTTCAACAAAGCTCAAGTACAAGTGTCGACACTAGGAGGCTGTGTCGACACTCAGCAAACTTCAACAGAGTTTAAGTACAAGTCTCGACATAATGAAGAATGTGTCGACACACAGCAAAAGTCTCAACACATGAAGAAAGTGTCGACACTAGGAGCATGTGTCGACACTCAGCAAATTTCAATGAAGTCTAAGTACAAGTGTCGACACAAAGGAGATGTGTCGACACTCAGCAAAAGAATCAACACAGAAGGCATGTGTCGACATCAAGAAGATGTGTCGACACTTAGCAAGTATCAACACAAGAAGATGTGTCGACACAAAGGAGTTGTGTCGACACTTACAAGAAATCAACTAAGTATCCTTGAAGAAGGACTTGTGTCGACACACAGGATCAGTGTCGACACATGTTGAAGAAGCAGTGTCGAGAAGCAGATTCTACAATACAAGGAGTTGTGTCGACACTATGAAGGCTTGTGTCGACACTTAGTCTACTTGTGTCGACACTTAGTCTATCAGTGTCGACACTTAAAGACTGACTGTCTCGACACTTTCAGACAGTTACAAAAAATTCAAGAAGTGACTGGATGACTTGACTGCTGCCATTCCAGCCGGTCTACTGCAACTGTCAGAGATGTCAAAAAGTTGTTAGGAAACGGATCAGCCGGTCACCATGAAGAAAGTCTATATAAAGGCTTATACATTCAACAGATAACAAGAGTTGGAAGCAATTCATTGAAGAACAATACAACTAGAAGAAGACCTTCAAGTGAAGATCTAAGAAGTTGGAGAGAGAGAGATCCTTCCAAGAAGACAGCTGTTGAACCAGGCTGTGAAGAAAGTTTCAGATTGAGATCTGATTCTTAAGTCAGCAGTGATTGAAGATCATCTGCATAGAGACTCAACCCTACTGTGTTCTAAATTCAAGAAGTTTTGAAGGAAGCCAAGGGAGGTTGATTTCAGCAAATTTCTTCCAAGAACTCTTCAAGAAACCAGACAACTCTTCTCTCTCATTCTGAGTTGTAGGTGTACACTTTGTAATTTTAATTTCTTGTAGGATCCTTAGGGATCTGAGTTGTAAGCCTGAAATTATAAAGGCTGAGTTGTAGGGACTGTGTGCCTGAGTGTAGGAGATCCATTTCTCTGAGTGTAGGCCTTGTTGAGGGCTGAGTGTAGGCCTTGTTGAAGGCTGAGTGTAGGTCTTTGTGAAGACTGAGTGGTAGGGCTTTGAGCCTGAGTTGTAGGAACCTGTTTGGGGTTCTGAGTGTAAGATCTGAGGATCTGAGGAATAGTGGAGGAGTTTGGCCGAATCTAGTACACTACTAGATAGGCGAAGGGGGAAAGTGGATGTACCCAGACCTTGGGGAACCACTATAAAACTTTGTGTACTCTGTGTGTGAGTGATTTTGTGGTTGTTGTTTTATGTTCTGTGAATTCTGTGATTTATTCTGCCTAAAAGTTTAAAAAGATTAAGGTCACATATTCACCCCCCTCTAGGTGATTAGGTACAATTTCTTTCAAGTGGTATCAGAGGGAGGTTACTCAAAAAGGATATAACAGTCTGAGTAAAGATCCTGTTGGCAGAATCAGTGGTAATCAAGAAAATCAAGAAAATGGGTTCAACAGAGAATCACAAAGAACTAGGATCCATGAAGTTGCCAATCTGTAGAAAGGAGATTTTTGGCATCTGGAAAGAAAGGGTTAAACTATTTATGGAAGCCTCTGACCCTAGAATCTATATCACAGTCAAAGAAGGGTCATATGTGCCTATGAAAGTATCAGTCCTGGATGCAAATCAGAGAACTCCTAAGGACTTTTCAGAAATGACTAAAGATGAGATTATTCTGGCCACCATGGACAAGAGGGCTCAGAATATTATTGTAAGTGCAATAGATGATGCCACATTTCAGAATTTGATTCACTGTAAAACATCAAAGGAAATGTGGGACACACTGATAGTGTACATGGAGGGCTCTGAAGAAGTTAGACAGGACAGAAATTCTTTATTAAATCAGGAGTATGAGAGCTTCAGATAAGGAAGGTCTGATAGCATAACTGAGTGCTACAAGAAATTCTATAGGATAGTTAATGAGTTAATGTCCTATGGAAGAGAATTCAGCAATTATGAGCTGAATGATAAGTTCTTGAGATCCCTAACTAAAGACTGGGATACCAAGATTTGTGTCATAAGGGAAATGGCCAAATTAGCAGACATTCCTCCTCCAACATTGTTTGGAAAGCTATTATCCTATGAAATGCAGCTAATGATTAGGAAGGAGGAAGAAAAGACTACTAGAGTTGAGCACAAAGAAAGAGTTGTGGCTTTCAAGACAGAAGCCACTAGGAAATATAAAAGTAAGTCTCCATCTCAACCTCCAAAAGTTGCTGAGACTGAGATAGATGAGTCAGAAAGCAAGAATTCTGAAAGCAGTGAGAGTGATGAGGACTTTGCAGCTTTCACAAGAAATTTTCAGAAGTTCCTAAAGAAGAAACAGTGGAGGTCTAAGCCATCCACTTCACAGAAGTCATCAAAGAATGACAGGAGAAAGCCCAAGTCAAGTAGAACTACATCTTCAAAGATAGTTTGTTATTGTTGTAACAGACAGGGACATGTTGTTGCTGACTGTCCAGAGAAGAGGAAAGAGTCAACTGATAAGAAGAAGACTCAGATCAAGGGCAAAAAGGAAAGGTCCTTTGTTGCTAAGAAGGACAAAAGTCTGTCTGACATGTCTTCTTCAGAAACTGATTCAGAAGCTGAAGCTTACATTGGACTGTTTGCTGAAGAAGTGGAAGAGGAGTTCATCCAGTTAATGAACTCTATATATGAGCATGAGGACAATCAGTGTCAGGGACTGATGGACTTATCAGAAGGAGACAAAATCCAGGAACAGCCTGGACCAAGTCAGGTACAAAATTGTTCTGTTAGTTCAATTTCTAATACTGAGTCAGATTCAGATACATCATCATCAAGTGATGAGAGTGGATCTGAATCTAAAGGAGACATTCATCAATTAATTGATGAATATAGAGTAGTGTTGCAAGCTTTGAAGAAAAGCAAATCCTTGTCCAAGAGTCAGGCTAAGGAGATTGCAAATCTTAAAATTGCTGAAACAGATTTTGACAAGTTGATTGATCAGAAATTAAATGAAATAGCCAGACTGAAGCACATTACTGTTATTCAGATGAAGACTATAACATTTAAAAATGATCAAATCAGAAATCTGGAGATTAGTCTTCAGAAAGAGAGAGATATTGTTGCAAGGTTTTCTAAACCAAAGTCTATTCTACCTTTTATAGATGAGTTCATTTCTCAAAAAGGTAAAACTGGATTGGGGTTTACTAAACCTGACAGGGCTGTTCAATCCAAGTCTAAGGGCAAAGCCCCAGTACTCAACAAGGAGCATGCTGTAAACAAAACAGCCAGGGTTGTACCTAAACAAAGGTACAACAGATTTGAGTGCTGGTGTTGTGGCAAGGTAGGCCACTTTGCCATAGACTGTTTGCACAATTCAAGTGCCAAGGTGAGTAGCAATCTGCCTGCTAAAAAAGCTACAGGTAGTTTTGTTAAGAGGCAAACTAAACAGCACCAAGGACCCAAGAATTCTTTGGGTTCTAAGGTTAACTAATCTATTTTACAGGTGAGTCCAAGTGGCCATGCCCCAATATGGTACTTGGACAATGGATGTTCCAGGCACATGACTGGAACTAGGGGATTGCTGAAGGACTATACACTAATCAAGGATGGTCCTAAAGTCACCTTTGGTGGTTCTGAAAAAGGAATCATCAAAGGCTTTGGTAACATTTCTAGCAACCTTATAACAATTACTCAAGTGGCTTATGTTAAAGGTTTGAAACACAACCTCATTAGTATAAGTCATCTGAGTGATTTAGGATATGACATCTCATTTGTTAAAGATGGTTGTCATATCAGGAGATCAAATGATCAAGAGATCATTCTGACTGGTTATAGGAAGAGAAATGTCTATTGGCTAGACATTATGTGTGAGAACAATGTTTCTCCTGTGTGTCTTGTAGCTGATGAGAAAGTCTCTCATTGTGTCAAATGGCACAAGAGGCTAGCCCATCTTAACTACAAGACAATTGGCCAACTCTATAGCAAAGAGTTAGTGAGGAATGGTCCTCGGGTTAAATGTATTAAATATGGGATATGCTCAGCTTGTCAAAAGGGCAAGCAAACCAAATCCACCTTTAATAGCATTGAGAACAAAGATGTTGTGAGGTGCCTATACCTGTTGCATATGGATCTCTTTGGTCCTATGCCAGTTCATAGCCTAGGTAGGAAGGTCTATACATTTATGGTAGTTGATGACTACTCAAGGTTTTCCTGGGTATTCTTCCTAAGGCAAAAAATCTGAAACACCTATTATCTTCTATAGTTTTGTCAAACAAATTCAGAATGAGTTAGACAGTACAGTGGTCAAAATAAGAAGTGAACATGGTACTGAATTCCAGTCTGATAGTATAACAAAGCCATGTAAAGAGTTTGGGATATTTCAGGAATTTTCTTCACCAAGAACACCTCAGCAAAATAGTATTGCTGAAAGGAAAAATAAAACCTTGATTGAGGCTGGTAGAACCCTATTAAGTGACACATCTCTCCCTGAATATTTCTGGGCTGAGGCAGTTAATATTGTATGTCATGTGATTAATAGGGCTACTATCACCAAAAGCCACAATAAGACCCCCTATGAGATTGTGAAAGGCAGAAAACCAAATCTATCCTATTTCAGGATCTTTGGTTGTAAATGTTAGATACTTAACAATGGTAAGTCTTACTTAACCAAGTTTGCTGCCAAATCCCAAGAGGGGGTCTTTGATGGGTACAGCAACAACAGTAAGGCTTATAGGGTCTACAACTTGACTACTCAAGTTGTAGAAGAGTCAGTACATGTAGTATTTGATGAAGCTAGACTCATTAATAATGAATTGTCTAGAAGTGTTTGCAGCTCTACAGGTGTGACTGAGAAGATGGACAAGCTCACTATTGAAGAAGGTTCTACTGCAAGTCAGCATGTAGATGATAGTGGCTATTGTCCAAGGGGAGTACTGGATGTACCTGATGCAGAAGAAGACCAAGGAGTGCAGCAAGTTGAAGAAGCTGAAGGAGTATAACCTGAAGACAGGCTGCCTCCAGCAAATAGACATCTAAAAGATCATCCATCCAATCAAATTATTGGTGATCTCAGACAAGGGGTACAAACAAGGAGCAGAAATCTAAGTTCAGTACTCTACTCCAGCTTTCTATCCCAAGTAGAGCCAAAGAAATTTGAAGAAGTCATCCTAGACCCTCATTGGATTGAGGCTATGCAAGAGGAGGTGAACCAGTTCAAAAGATGCAATGTCTGGGAGCTAGTTCCTAAACCCAAGGACCACAACATTATAGGAACTAAGTGGATCTTTAGGAACAAGTTGGATGAACATGGAGTTATTGTGAAGAACAAAGCTAGACTGGTTGCTAAGGGATATAGGCAGGAAGAAGGTATTGACTTTGATCAGACGTTTGCTCCAGTAGCCAGACTGGAGGCAATAAGGATGTTCTTGGCCTATGCAACCTATTAAGGGTTTAAAGTATACCAAATGGATGTTAAGTCAGCTTTTCTGAATGAAAATCTGAAAGAAGAAGTCTATGTGGAATAGCCATCAGGTTTTGTTAATTCTATAAAACCTAATTATGTCTATAGATTTAGGAAGGCTTTGTATGGGTTAAAACAAGCTCCTAGGGCTTGGTATGAAACCCTGTCTAGTTTCCTCATTGAGAATAAATTCACAAGGGGGAAAATAGACAAGACTCTATTCCTTAGGGAATCCAGAGGCAAGATAATCTTAGTCCAAATATATGTAGATGACATTATATTTGAGTCTACAAAAAGTGGTCTTTGTAGAAACTTTGCAAAACTTATGCAAGGACAATTTGAAATGAGCAGTATGGGGGAACTTAAGTTCTTCTTGGGTCTCAAAGTTAGACAGACTGAGGATGGTTTATCCATATGCCAGTCTAAGGTCACCCTAGAATTGATAAGGAAGTATGGTATGGAATCATCCAGTACCATGAAAACTCCTATGGGGTCAAGTATGTCTCTTAGCAAAGATGATGTAGGGAAACCTGTAGATGAGACTTTGTATAGAGGGATAGTTGGCTCCCTATTATATTTGACTGCTAGTAGACTAGATATCATGTATGCTACATGTGTCTGTGCTAGGTACCAAGCTTGCCCTAAAGAATCTCATTTGACAGCAGTCAAAAGAATTTTGAGATATCTAAATGGCACACCTTATCTGGGCCTTTGGTACCCTAGGAATGGAGACTTTGAACTGACAGGTTATTCAGATGTAGATTTTGCAGGCTGCAAGGAAGATAGGAAAAGTACAACAGGTACCTGTCAATTCCTAGGTGGAAGGCTGATATCATGGAGTAGCAAGAAACAAACAAGTGTGGCTAGCTCCACAGCAGAATCAGAATATGTTGCTGCAGGAAGTTGTTGTGCTCAACTTCTATGGATTCAACATCAGCTAGAAGACTATGGTATACAAGTAAGTAGAACACCTCTATTTTGTGATTCTACTAGTGCTATTTCTATTGCAAACAATCCTGTCTCCCATAGTAGGACTAAGCACATAGAAATAAAATACCACTTTCTAAGAGAACATGTGAAAAAAGGAGATATTTCCCTAGAGTATATTAATACAGATAATCAACTAGCTGACATGTATACTAAGACTTTAGATGAAACCAAATTCAATAAATTTAAAATTGAATTAGGGATGATAAACTTAGAATACGTTTTCAAAATTGGCTAAGTAAAAAGGCGTTGACACACAGAGTTGTCTGTGTCGACACATAGAAGTGGTGTCGACATTTCAGAGAAATGGTGTCGACACATCTAGAAAGTCTGTGTCGACACTTCAGAGAATTAGTGTCGACACATACAGAGTAGGTGTCGACCCTTCCAAGGTGGTCTCGGCACTTAGGCTTTCCTTAGAATTAGTCTAGTAAAGTCTCGACTAAGTGTCGAGCAAAGCGGTGTCGACACATAAACAAGTGTCGGCACATATATTCTGTCGACTATACTTGTGTCGACACATTGTTGTCGAGACATTATAAGTAAGTGTCGACACTTTTCCACAGTGTCGACACAATTTAAGTATTTTGACGCGCCCTTTCATCTTCGATTCTAGATAGGTATAAATAGGTTTTCGCCATTGTCAGTCGACACGCTCACCAAAGTTTCAAGACCAAACTTATGTGTCGACATCTCTCTTCTCTAAATTCAAATTTCTTCAAACCCTAATGGCGCCCAAGCTAGAAGAGAATGTGAATGAAGGATATGAACTCGTGCGACACGCATTTGATGACGCGGAACCTGAGATCAAAGGCGTGATAACCCTAATAGAAGAGACTGGGTTAGAATTTCTTGTATCAGAACCGATCAAGATATGGAAGAAGGAGGTCCTGGAGTTTCTGAATGCAGCAACACTAGATGAATCAGGACTTAAGATTAAGTCAAGAGTTCATGGGGAAAAGGTGAAGGTCTCTTCTAAGAGTCTGGGAAAGGTACTACAACTACCAAGAACTAAGGAAGAAGAAGATGTTTCTGCATGTAAGACTAGAGAAGCATTAACATGGTGTGGACTGGACTCCAAAATGAAAATTGGATCTGTTCTCAACAGAAAGGGAATGAATATGCAAGGCAAGTTTCTATCTGAGATTGTGGCCAAAATCATCCTGAGCAAGCCTGGAGGCCATGACAGAATCTCAGCTCACATGTTTAGCCTCATGACAATGATAATATTCAAATTAAATACTAATTGGGCTGCAGTTATGTTTGATAGGATTAAAGAAAGTATGAAGAAGCTAAATCTGGGTAGAATACTAAGTCTTTACCTAGCTGGCAGTATACCTGAGGTAATGAACCAAGCTACAGGTTCAAAGATTAACCACATGAGGAAGATGGATATGAGAATCTTCTCTAGGTGGGACAGAGTATTGACCAAGAAAATGCCAACTCCAGTAAAGGACACACCCCTGAAGAAGAAGAAGATAGCCCCTGTGGCTCAAGAATCCTCAAGCAGCTCTGAAGAGCAAGTTGTTTTTACTCCTGATGAGGAAGACACTGGAACTGCTGGACAATCTCCAGCAAGATAAGAAGATGCAGAGAGGCAGGGGGAGCTACCCTCAGCAAGTCCAATTCACCAGAATTCAATCCAGGGGGAGCCTCTACTTGTGGAAGAGCCAACTCCACTAGAGAGTGAACAAGCTACTCAAACTATACTTGAGGTAATAACTGAAATCAACCAATTATATTTCACTATTGAGAATGAAGTTATGACTGACACATTATCTGATGTTAATCAGCAACCTCAGATTGTTTGTCAACCTCAAGATGTTGTCATGGAGGACACTGTTGGGTATTGTATCCACAACGTACCTGATTTAAAGAAGCCCCTGGACAAGCTAAGGTAAATAGACAATGTATTTGATGAAATCTTTTAAGTTGTGCTTGCAGTTATTCCACGCTAAGTACACACCAATGTCAGGGTGCAGTAGGTCAATATACACGGGTCTACGCGACGTAATCCCTCGTTGAGCAGATCAGTATGTTGGCCTACGTGTACTCTCTCTATTGGAGTGTACTTATTTTTCAAGTATAGGGCTGTGATAATACAAGAGCAGACAAGGAGCAAGGATGGGTCAAAGAGCAGCTCATGGGTGGAAAGACGAAAAATCATCTAAGTAATAATCGACGAGAATCACCAAGTGATTCTCGCCGATTCGGTGTCAAAGAGCAGCTCATGGGTGGAAAGACAAAAAATCATCTAAGTAATAATCGACGAGAATCACCAAGTGATTCTCGCCGAATCATCGAGAATCACTGGCTGATTCTCGCCGACTCTTTTCGGCTAAATCAGAGCGTGCAAATCTGTCGCTAAGTCAAAATCGTCGAGAATCACCTTCGATTCTCGCCGATTTTGCCTTAGGCGAATTTCTGAAGCACGCTGGACCGGATCAAATGTCAAGGCGCTGTTTTGAACCGGTTTTAGGGTTTCTTCTGGTGGGACCCACAACGGTCATAAAGAAGTATTCTACTGTATAAATACTCGCGTATTTTTGAACAGTCGATCAAGCGATTTGAAAGAGGAAGAAGCCGACGCCGACGTGACCTAGATCGAAAATCCTTCTCCGTCGCCGTCGCCGCCGCTCGTGTAGTTGATCGCCGCTTTTGATCGTGGCTCTTCCAGATCTCCCGGCGACAGAAGCTCAGCCAAGCACAGCGTCTCATGCATCTAACCAGAGATCTTTTGTCTCTTGATTCATAGAACGGGAAAACCTTCCCCTTCTGAATCGATCGAGACGATCGATCCTAGTGTGACCGTTGGAAGATCTTGCTAGCTTTGCTACGAAGATTGAATCTCCAAAGAACAGCCGCAGCACGCCGTTGTCACCGCCGAACCTGAGAACCAAGCCGCCGCCCTTCTTGCCGCCGCCGATTTCGGGGAGATTCTCTCCAAGTGAGATCTAGGGTTGTGGACTCTTCGTTGACTTCAAGAACACGTCATCGAACGAAGAGGGACACCTTATTCTCCATAAGTTGTTTGTATTTCTTATAAAATCTATTTTCAATTTCTTTGTAACGGACCGATTGGTCCCTAGTTGTAAGGGTTGGGTGCAACCCGTGTTGTGGGAGTGGTGACTCCTACGTGTGGAAGGGTTCCTTCCGTTAGTGCAAGGATTGGATTTCAATCCTGTTGGTGAAGTGACCGAGTCGTCCCTGGTTGGGAGATAGGTCGAAGGGGGAAAGTGGACGTACCCAAATCGGGGAACCACTATAATTTGCTTGTGTCCTTTCTGTGCTGTGTTGTTTTGTTTTCTTGTGCAGGTATGTCTTTAATTCCGCAAAAACGGTGCAAGAAACCTATCCCCCCCATAGGTGAAGGTAGTTGACACTAAGTGGACTTTCAAGTGGTATCAGAGGGAGGTTACTCATCAAAAAGGTTCACACCTTGAGTAGATTCCTGCCACTAGTGTCAAGAAGAAGGCAGACTTCTACTATGGACGGACTCAAGTACACATGCAAGATCCCAGTGTGCACCAGGCTAAACTTTCCTATCTGGAAGGAAAGGATTAGGTTCTACATGGAAGAGGTCGATCCCCGACTCTTCATGATCGTGGAGGAGGGACCTTATGTCCCCACTAAGGCCTCCACCATTGATCCTACAAAGAAAGTGCCAAAGAAAATTTCTGAAATGGACAAGGACAAGATGGTGCTGGTGGGACTTAATAAGAAGGCGCAGAACATTCTGGTCAGCGCGTTCGATGACTCAATGATGCAGAACTTCTGCAACTGCAGGACAGCAAAGGAGATCTCGCACTGCCTGATTATCCTAAATGGAGGGCACTGATGAAGTGAGGGATGATCGGAGATCCCTCCTGAACCAGAAATATGAGGCCTTCAGATAAGGGCCTAAGGAAGAGATCGGAGTCACCTTCGAGAACTTCCTCAAGATTGTCAATGTCCTCAAAGGATATGGAAGAGTGTTCACTGATGGTGAACTTAATGATAAATTCCTTAGGTCCCTTACTAAGGAATGGGACACAAAGATTTGCGCCATCCGAGAGTTTGGCAGACTTGCTGAAACAGACCCGCAAATTCTGTTTGGGAAGCTGATGTCCTATGAGCTTCAACTGAACACCAGGAAAGCAGAAGAAGAAGCAGAGAAGGCTGCAGCCAAGGAAAAGACTGTGGCCCTAAAAGCCATTCACTCCAGGAAGGGCAAGGGTGCGGTTTCATACCGTGCCGGGAAAAAGGATGAGGAGGAGGACTCCGAGCCATGCTCCTCCAGCTCAGAGTTGTCTGAGGAAGATTTCTCCCTCATCACCCGAGAATTCAAGAAGTTCCTCAAGATGAGGAATCAAAGAAAGAGAGATGGCTCCTCCTCCAGGCATCAGAAGAAAAATTATTCTTCTGACAGGTATGCTTCTAAACCGAACAAACATCGCTCCTCTGACATTATTTGTTTTGGATGCAATAAGCCAGGACACGTCGTGGCCGACTGCCACCAAGGAAAGAGAGAAAAGGGGAAGGGAGAGGAGCACAAGTCCTCTAGAGATAAGAAGAAAGAGAGGAGCTACATCGCCAAAAAGCCAAAGACACTGAGTGATGATGAGGAAGCCTACTTCGGGCTGGTGGGTCGCTCCTACTCAGAAGGAGAATGCCCCCCATTTACTGGGAAGGTAAAAGCTTACACCCCTCTCTCCGACTCGGAATCTGATCCTGAGTCTCAGGATGATGACCCTGAGGATAGCCCTTCGGCCCGTGAAGCGGAGCTCCTTGAGAAGTATGAGCTTCTGCTCAACACTTTCGAGGAGTGCCGTAAGAGATTGAAGGCTGAGAAAAAGGAAGTGAAATTCCTTAAGGGTGAGAGTGTCTCCCTAAGGGAAGAGATCACCAGTTTGATCTCTCTCCGACAGGAGCACCTAGACCTGACTTCAAAGCATTCAGAGTCTCTTAAGCTCCTTGATCTTAAGCAGGAGGAAGTCGACAAGTTGGAAGAACAACTTGCGGCAGAAAGGAAGATCGTCAAGAGCTTCTCTATGCCAAAAACAGTTCTTCCATTAGTTGATACCTTCTCTGCTCAGGCCAAAGGAGCTGGCTTGGGGAAAGTAGGGGTATCTGGTTCCTCATCCAGGAGAAACAGGAACCAGAGAAAGAATAAGGCCGCCAAGAAGGCCTCTGCTGCTGAAAAGGGAAAGGCCCCACTCAGTCCTGTTGCGTTCAGAAAGCCTAGCTTTCCCTGCAACCAACATGACTTTGAGTCAACCTTTGGTCATCATTTCCGGCCCTCGGTTGCAAAGCCAAAGAGCCGATATAATGGTAGGACGTTTTCCCGCAACTTCGGTGGGAGTGTCTTCAAGGCACCTTATGAGGAAATCCACATGGGAAATTATGGTCAATTCTCTAGCGGCCATAATAGAAAGCAGGCACCAAAAGCCAAGCCTATTATACTGAAGGAACAAAAGGTCAAGAAGTCATGTGACTGCAATCACTATGATGCCTCCACCTCTAGATCCAAGGCCCCGGCTGTACCCACCATTCCCAGGGTAAACTAGGAGCCTAGGAAGAGGTACAACAGATTTGACTGTTTGTGTTGTGGCAAAGTCGGTCACTTTGCCGTGGATTGTTGGTTTAATCCGAGGTATAACGAGACTCCTTATGTTAGCCATGCGAGGCCGACCACTCGTAGGGTTAACCACCCGAGGGGGAGTATGCTAACCAAGAATCTAGGACCCAAGTTCGATTGGGTTCCTAAGGGAAATTAATTTTGTTTTGCAGGAATGTCCAAAGGCCACAAAAACTCCAATATGATACTTGGACAGTGGATGCTCCCGGCATATGACTGGGATAAGAAGCCTGCTGCGTGATTACACTCCAGTCGAGAATGGACCCAAAGTCATCTTTGGGGGGTCAGATCGAGGAGTCACCAGAGGTTACGGTATGATTTCCAACGGTATAATCTCTATCACCGACGTGGCTTATGTTAAAGGGTTAAACCATAACCTGATCAGTGTAAGTCAGTTATGTGATAAAGGTTATGACGTTAAGTTCTGCAAGGATAAATGCCTGATAATATCAGTTGCCTCTTCTGAGACGGTATTATCAGGCATTAGGAGCAGAAATATCTTCTGCTTAGATTTTCTTAGCTTAGATTCATCTACCCCCGTATGCCTAGTAGCAAAAGGCAGTGCATCTCTTTGTGAACAATGGCACAAGAGATTGGCACATATTAATTACAAGATAATTAATATGCTATTTTCTAAAGATATAGTGAGGGATGCTCCCATTATTAAGTGTATCAAAGATAGTCCCTGTCCTGCATGCCAGATGGGCAAACAGACTCGGGCTACCTTTAAGGGCATCTCAGACAAAGACTCCTCCAGATGTCTTTATCTTCTGCACATGGACTTGTTTGGTCCAATGCAAGTTCATAGCTTAGGAGGGAAGTCTTATACGCTCGTGATTGTAGATGATCACTCTCGGTTTACGTGGGTGTTCTTTTTAAAACGCAAGTCTGATACGTTTGACATCTTCACCAGCTTTGTCAAGCAGATCCAGAACGAACTTAACTGCTCAGTGGTCAAAATCAGAAGTGACCATGGAACAGAGTTCGAGTCTGGTGCTATGATAGAGTTCTGTGAAGAACTTGGTATCTTTCATGAGTTTTCCTCCCCGCGCACTTCTCAACAAAACGGAGTCGCGGAGAGGAGAAATAGAACACTCATTGAAGCCTGCACGACAATGTTGAATGACGCTTCACTCCCAGAATATTTCTGGGCTGAGGCGGTCAATACGGCTTGTCATGTTCAAAACCGGGCATTGATCAACAAAAGTCATCGTAAGACGCCCTACGAACTACTGAAAGGCAGGAAACCAACCATGTCCTATTTGAGGATCTTTGGTTGCAGATGTTATGTACTGAATAATGGGAAGTACCCGCGTACTAAATTTGGTGAAAAATGCTTCGAAGGCATATTCATGGGCTATAGTACCCACAGTAGGGCATATAGGGTCTTCAATAAGAAAACCCTAGTGGTAGAAGAATCAATTAATGTTGTATTTGATGAAGGATGCTTGCTTAACATCAATTCTTCCAGCAGTATTCTTGAAGATGCAGGTGCACGACTTGAATAGCTGAGTCTCGATGAGATCGCTAAAGATGAAACTCCTAAGTACGTCAAAGTTTCCACCTCAACGTCAACTGGGAATATTGAAGATCAAAATGGAGCAAATCTCTTAGAAGAAGGAGAAGCCCAAGAAGTAGTCGAAGCACCAGACGCCAGACTTCTAGAGCCCCGGCACATGAGGGATCATCCTAGAGATCAGATCATCGGAGATCCTCATGACGGTGTCAGAACTCGAAGAGGTACTATTAACGAGATTTTGCATCTTAGCTTCCTGTCACAGGTTGAGCTAAAGAAGTTCGACGAGGCGAACAAAGATGCGGCATGGATTTTGGCCATGCAAGATGAACTGCATCAATTCGAACGATGCAATGTTTGGACGCTGGTTCCCAGACCACAAAAGCAGAATGTGATTGGCACCAAGTGGATCTTCAGAAACAAACTGGATGAACATGGTGTCATCATAAAGAACAAGGCCAGGCTGGTGGCTCAAGGTTACAGACAGGAGGAGGAGATTGACTTCGACCAGACCTTTGCACCAGTGGCAAGGCTCGAGGCAATCAGATTGTTCCTGGCATATGCTTCGCACAAAGGATTCACAGTCTATCAAATGGATGTGAAATCAGCATTCTTGAATGGAGACCTGAAAGAGGAAGTATACGTCGCTCAACCCCCAGGTTTTGTCAATCCTACTTATCCCAATCATGTATATTTTCTTAATAAAGCTTTATATGGTTTAAAACAAGCTCCACGAGCTTGGTATGAGACTTTATCTAGTTTTCTTCTTGAGAACAAGTTCTCTAGAGGTAAAATAGATAAGACATTGTTTCTCAAGGAAGTCAAAGGCAAGATTTTGCTGGTGTAAATCTATGTCGATGACATTATATTCGGCTCAACGGACAACAATCTTTGCAAAAGGATTTCTAAACTTATGCAAGGAAAGTTTGAAATAAGCAGTATGGGAGAGCTAAAGTATTTCTTGGGACTTCAACTGAAACAGTCTGAGGATGGAATCTTCATCTCTCAGACGAAGTTCACAAATGAACTCCTCAAGAAATTCGGTATGGAGAATGCAACCTCTATGAGGACTCTAATGGGATCCACTATGTCTCTGGATAAGGATGAGAAAGGTAAACCTTTCGATGAAACCAAATACAGAAGCATCATTGGATACCTGCTCTACCTTATTGCCAGTAGACTGGATATCATGTTCTCCACATGTGTCTGTGCCAGATATCAGGTGAACACTAAGGAATCTCACTATGTCACTGCAAAGCGAATTCTAAGATACCTTAAAGGTACTCCCAATCTTGGCTTGTGGTACCCGAGAAACAATGATGTCGAGCTAATAGGTTTTTCAGATGCTGATTTTGCAGGGAGTAGGGATGACAGGAAAAGCACTTCCGGGACGTGTCAATTCCTCGGAAGAAGGCTTATCTCATGGAATAGCAAGAAGCAGAATTGTGTAGCAACCTCCACAGCAGAGTCTGAGTACATCTCGGCAGGCAGCTGTTGCGCACAACTCCTATGGATCAGAAACCAGTTAGCCGACTACGACCTTCAGTTCAAGGAAGTACCAATGTACTACGACTCCTCCAGTGCAATTGCAATTGCCAACAATCCGGTATCGCACAGCGGAACGAAGCATATTGAAGTGCGCTACCACTTCATTCAGGAGCACGTGGAGAACAAGGACGTCTCTCTCTCTGTTATGTCCCCACGGACAAGCAGATTACAGATATTTTCACAAAGCCCTTAGATGAAGCCAAGTTCAGTCTTTTCAAAACTGAATTGGGGATGCTAAACTATGAGGAATGAAGACTATAGAAGCTCCAGGCTCGTGCATCTAGGGGGGGCCTCTGCCAGGAACTCAACTGTGAGCACAGGTGCAAGAACTGAGGGGGAGCAAGGGGTCAAATGCAACAGACCCAGATTTGCAGAAGCCGAAAAGGGGGAGATTACCCTCTCGGCTAAGGCTAAGGTGGCTCCAAGTTTGCTCTCAAGAACTTGGTATTGGTAATTAATATCTCTCTCAACTCAATTTTAAGTTTATGATTCTCATTCTCATACGCTCTATTCACCTTAACTTGTAGGGTTTAGGCTTCTTCAAATAGGGGGAGATTGTTGGGTATTGTATCCACAACGTACCTGATTTGAAGAAGCCCATGGACAAGCTAAGGTAAATAGACAATGTATTTGATGAAATCTTTTAAGTTGTGCTTGCAGTTATTCCACGCTAAGTACACACCAATGTCAGGGTGCAGTAGGTCAATATACACGGGTCTGCGCGACGTAATCCCTCGTTGAGCAGATCAGTGTGTTGGCCTACGTGTACTCTCTCTATTGGAGTGTACTTATTTTCAAGTACATGGCTGTGATAATGCAAGAGCAGACAAGGAGCAAGGATGGGTCAAAGAGCATCTCATGGGTGGAAAGACGAAAAATCGTCTAAGTAATAATCGATGAGAATCACCAAGTGATTCTCGCCGATTCGGGGTCAAAGAGCAGCTCATGGGTGGAAAGACGAAAAATCGTCTAAGTAATAATCGACGAGAATCACCAAGTGATTCTCGCCGATTCGGCGAGAATCACTAGTTATTCTCGCCGAATCATCGAGAATCACTGGCTGATTCTCGCCGACTCTTTTCGGCTAAATCAGAGAGTGCAAATCTGTCGCTAAGTCAAAATCGTCGAGAATCACCTTCGATTCTCGCTGATTTTGCCTTAGGCGAATTTCTGAAGCACGCTGGACCGGATCAAATGTCAAGGCGCTGTTTTGAACCGGTTTTAGGGTTTCTTCTGGTGGGACCCACAACGGTCATAAAGAAGTATTCTACTGTATAAATACTCGCGTATTTTTGAACAGTCGATCAAGCGATTTGAAAGAGGAAGAAGCCGACGCCGACGTGACCTAGATCGGAAATCCTTCTCCGCCGCCGTCGTCGCCGCTCGTGTAGTTGATCGCCACTTTTGATCGTGGCTCTTCCAGATCTCCCGGCGACAGAAGCTCAGCCAAGCACAGCGTCTCACGCGTCTAACCAACGATCCTTTATCTCTTGATTCGTAGAACAGGAAAACCTTCCCCTTCCGAATCGATCGAGACGATCGATCCTAGTGTGACCGTTGGAAGATCTTGCTAGCTTTGCTACGAAGATTGAATCTCCAAAGAACAGCCGCAGCACGCCGTTATCGCTGCCGATCCCGAAAACCAAGCCGCCGCCCTTCTTGCCGCCGTCGGTTTCGGGGAGATTCTCTCCAAGTGAGATCTAGGGTTGTGGACTCTTCGTTGACTTCAAGAACACGTCATCGAACGAAGAGGGACACCTTAGTCTCCATAAGTTGTTTGTATTTCTTATACAATCTATTTTCAATTTCTTTGTAACGGACCGATTGGTCCCTAGTTGTAAGGGTTGGGTGCAACCCGTGTTGTGGGAGTGGTGACTCCTACGTGTGGAAGGGTTCCTTCCGTTAGTGCATGGATTGGATTGATTTCAATCGTGTTGGTGAAGTGACCGAGTCGTCCCTAGTTGGGAGATAGGTCGAAGGGGGAAAGTGGACGTACCCAAATCGGGGAACCACTATAATTTGCTTGTGTCCTTTTTGTACTGTGTTGTTTTGTTTTCTTGTGCAGGTATGACTTTAATTCCGCAAAAACGCTGCAAGACACCTATTCCCCCCCCCCATAGGTGAAGTTAGTTGACACTAAGTGGACTTTCAGACACATCTGTTGCTTATCAAGTGGTTGATGAGATTAGAGATTCTCTACCCCATCCTCAACAGGAATTTACTTTAGAAGAACTGTTCCCTGACCTTCTACAAACTAAATTTGAGAGAGAAAAAGATGCTGCTGAGGGGGAGAAAGTACTCGTTGAGGGGGAGCATGTAGAGATTGAAGAAGAAACTGCAGGCAAAGAAACTGAGATGCAACAGCATGTTGAGGAGTTACCTAGGAAGGATTTACCTCCTAGCCCAAAGGAAAGAGTTGAAATAGCCAGCACATCTGCTTCAGAGGATGAAGAGGCTGCAAGAGCCAAGAAGAGGAAATTTCAAGTCTTCAAGAGGAGGAGCCAGACATATAAAAAGGCATTGTAGACCATTGCTCCACAGCCTTCCCCATCTACTGACTATAGTTCTCTGATGGTAGCATTGCAGATAAAGATGGATGAGCAAAGGCAGGCTTTACAATCTTATATGGATGAAGGACATAAGTCTCTGTAGTTTGATCTTGCACAAGATATTAAGTCAATCAGATTTGAAATGAATCTGATTAAGAAAGAAATGACTGATTGCTTCCATAAGGGAGAAAATGCAGTAGTCTATCTGGACACTCATCAGGAGAAGATCAAAACTCAAGTGGATGATATTGCACTGAAGCAAGGCTATGTCCTGGAGAATCAGCTGAGAATGACTAATAATTTAACAGCTTCTCATAATGCAATAGTCACAGAAATGAAGAATATAGCTTCTGCCCATACTACAGCCATGACTACAGCCAAGGCAGAATTTAATAAAGCCTTACAAGAAGGTATCACTACTGTTACTTCTGCACTTCAGGATTCCCAGAAGTTAATAACTGAAAATCTCCAAAGGTTGAAACCTTTCTACAAAGATGGAGTAAATTACATAAATGCACAAATCAAATTTTAGAAAGATGATCTGAGGGATCACATTGAAAGAGAAGTCATAAAGGGGGAGAGGGTGTTAGTCAAAGCAGGCTCTGATCATGCAAAGTGGATTTCAAATTCCATCAGAGCCACCCTTGGATATCCTTCATTATGTGATGATGACAATGTTGCAGAATCTGGAATTAATCCTGCATATCTTGGAGGAGAGCAAGCTGAAGTGGCTCAGGTAATATACCCTCCACCAGACTTTGATATAATACATCAAGATATACAGTCAATGTATAGCCCACCTGAGGGAAATCAGAATGTCATCCTTAAGAAAGTAGTTCAGCCAGTACTTGAGGCATTTCTGAAAGAACAAGAGGCCTTATTAAAGGAACAAGAGACTCAATTGTCTAAGAAAAGATTCAGAGAGCAAGCTGAACTTAGGCCTGATTTTGAACAATGGAGCCCCACTTCCAGGAATATCATCTTGACTGCATGGAAGGCTGCCAAGGATAATATCCAGGATAGAAACAAGTGGTATTCTGAACTGGAGTGGAGGAAGCATGAGAACAGGCAAGTGGCAATTGTTCAATATAGAAGAAAGGCTAAGATGGGAAAGCTACCTCCTACTGCACAGGAGCCCAGCAAGTACTTTCCAAAGCCTTATCATTACTTTGAAAGGCAGAAGATCAAACCTGGAGAATTAAAAAAGAAGGATCTTAAAGGAAAGAAGCCTGCTGATGCTGATGATACTGAAGCCTCAGTCTAAGCAAAGATACAATCAGGAAAGGGCATTGTGATCAAGGAGCCTGAGCAGCAATAAGATAGAATTTTTCTTAAGTTTACTATGTGTAATCAGTTGTATTCAACTTTCTGTAAACTTTTGAATGATGAAAATGTTGAAGTTGTTAGAACAATGTGATATGTGTTAAATCTATTACATTAATGTTCTGTGATATTTGTGTATACATGTTTTGTTTATCCATGTTTATGTACTTACCCTGTCATTTAATATTGTTTTACATCATACTGTGAATTTGTTATGTATGGTGTATATCATTGACTAAGGGTTATGACTTCTCCAAATAGGGGGAGATTGTTGGGTACATTGGAAAATATGTACCGGATTTGAAGAAGCCTCACCCTACTCAATGATATACATCAAGGTGTATTTGATGTATTTTGAGTTACATTGTGCAGGTTAAGTAATTGCAGGGAAAGCATGAAAAGTTTCTAAGTCCATGTGTCGACACCCAGAAGAAAAGTGTTGACACTTAAGAAGACTTGTGTCGACACCCAGAGAAGCTGTGTCGACACTTGAAGGACTTGTGTTGACACCAGGAATGCAGAGTCGACACCAGAAGGAAAGTGTCGACACACAAAGGAGTTGTGTCGACACTCAATGAAGAAATGTCCAGAGAAGCTGTGTCGACACTTAAAAGTAGTGTCGACACCTCGAGGAACTTTATCGACATCAAGAGTGTCGACACTAGGAGGCTTGATGCAGCGATCCAGAGCCGCCCTGCTCTGGCGCAGCCAGAGGAACACGTCCGGCGATCACTACCGGGCTGCAGCCCAAGCACCCCACCCATGACCGCGCCTATTCTCAGCACGGGGGGATGTTGGGGCGAGGTCTCGAACCCATCCCCGTTGATAAAGAGCTTTCCTAACAGCTCTCATCACCAACAGAGCTGCAGCTCAGTTGGTGATGAGAGCTGTTAGGAAAGCTCTTTATCAAGGGGGTTGGGTTCGAGACCTCGCCCCAACATCCCCCCGTGCTGAGAATAGGCGCGGTCATGGGTGGGGTGCTTGGGCTGCAGCCCGGTAGTGATCACCGGACGTGTTCCTCTGGCTGCGCCAGAGCGGGGCAGCTCTGGATCGCTGCATCAAGGTTGTGTCGACACTCAGCAAAAGTTCAACAAAGCTCAAGTACAAGTGGCGACACTAGGAGGCTGTGTCGACACTCAGCATACTTCAACAGAGTTTAAGTACAAGTGTCGACATAATGAAGAATGTGTCGACACACAGCAAAAGTCTCAACACATGAAGAAAATGTCGACACTAGGAGCCTGTGTCGACACTCAGTAAATTTCAATGAAGTCTAAGTACAAGTGTCGACACAAAGGAGATGTGTCAACACTCAGCAAAAGAATCAACACAGAAGGCATGTGTCGACATCAAGAAGATGTGTCGACACTTAGCAAGTATCAACACAAGAAGATGTGTTGACACAAAGGAGTTGTGTCAACACTTACAAGAAATCAACTAAGTATCTAAGAAGAAGGACTTGTGTCGACACACAGGATCAGTGTCGACACATGTTGAAGAAGCAGTGTCGAGAAGCAGATTCTACAACACAAGGAGTTGTGTCGACACTATGAAGGCTTGTGTCGACACTTAGTCTACTTGTGTCGACACTTAGTCTATCAATAAAGGCTTATACATTCAACAGACAACAAGAGTTGGAAGCAATTCATTGAAGAACAATACAACTAGAAGAAGACCTTCAAGTGAAGATCTAAGAAGTTGGAGAGAGAGAACTCCTTCTAAGAAGACAGCTGTTGAACCAGGCTGTGAAGAAAGTTTCAGATTGAGATCTGATTCTTAAGTCAGCAGTGATTGAAGATCATCTACATAGAGACTCAACCCTACTGTGTTCTAAATTCAAGAAGCTTTGAAGGAAGCCAAGGGAGGTTGATCTCAGCAAAGTTCTTCCAAGAACTCTTCAAGAAACCAGAAAACTCTTCTCTCTCATTCTGAGTTGTAGGTTTACACTTTATAATTTTAATTTCTTGTAGGATCCTTAGGGATCTGAGTTGTAAGCCTGAAATTATAAAGGCTGAGTGGTAGGGCCTGTGTGCCTGAGTGTAGGAGATCCATTTCTCTGAGTGTAGGCCTTGTTGAGGGCTGAGCGTAGGCATTGTTGAAGGCTGAGTGTAGGTCTTTGTGAAGACTGAGTGGTAGGGCTTTCAGCCTGAGTTGTAGGAACCTGTTTGGGGTTCTGAGTGTAAGATCTGAGGATCTAAGGAATAGTGGAGGAGTTTGGCTGAATCTAGTACACTACTAGATAGGCGAAGGGGGAATGTGGATGTACCCAGACCTTGGGGAACCACTATAAAACTGTGTGTACTCTGTGTGTGAATGATTTTGTTGTTGTTGTTTTATGTTCTGTGAATTCTGTGATTTATTCTGCCTAAAAGTTTAAAAAGATTAAGCTCACCTATTCACCCCCCCCCCCTCTAGGTGATTAGGTACAATTTCTTGCATACCTCAAACTGTGTAAAAACACATCTCCTCCCGGCCACCCCTAATGGACCCCGGGGTACCCCTCCAACCTGCAAGTTAGCACTTCGTATGCAATAATCATAAGCACAGGCTTGGATGTCACACACATCATACATGTTCTCTACTGGTTGAGCATATAATAAAAGGGCCTACTTATGCAATCATGCATGCAACACCCGTGTTTCACCCAAGACACCCTATCTCGTATGCATCTAGCACATCATCACATCATATGGGTACTCATCGATTCCCCATTGGCATAAAGCCGCAAACAAAGGGGGTTGCACCATTCCCCCCCAACGACTCACAGGTCGCCTCATGGAACTCTTGTCAAGGCCTCACCCGCTCAAGGTCTTAGACCCGGGCTTGCCTACAAGCTCTGACGTCTCATGTCAGGATTCCAACAAACACAAAACTGACCGATTATAAGATGCCTTGCCGGACCCCACCCGCTTATGGCCTCATTGCTCGGGCTTGCCACCATGCTTGGCATTCTCGTCAGTCTCACAGAAGGGGACTAGTCTCGCCGGGACACTCTCCGCACATGACGTGAATGTCACGGGATAGCCAGTCGACCACGGAGACATAGCCACGCCTTAGCACATCACAAACCAAGACAATTCCACCCTAGTCCCTCATTTGTACTACAGCATTCCCGCGCACCAAGGAAACCATCTCCAACTCATGCGGAGCTAACCTTGTCCACCAAGGAAAACATCTACCGCCACGAGGAGCTAACCTTATCCGGTTCCGACTACATGTACTCACTCGAGAAAAAGGGGGAAAACATCACCACATCACAAACGGCGTCTTACCGCAACAAAATCTCTACGAATCCTTAACGTTCGTATACAACATCACCGAGTCGGACTAACGGTCGCGACAACGGCTTCACCCACCATGCCTAATCCACTAACGGAGCGGATCTCTAATGCAAAAATATGTCAGGGACAGACTCAATCAACCCAGAGGTTCCTCTTGTACCTTGGCAAACCAAAACCCCTCTCATTTGAGAGTTTGGTGCCCAAAAGCTAGAAAGAAAAGATGCTAAAGACATGCATCCTAAGACCGAGAGGAGAAGTGTCGCTACCTTCCGACTCCTCTTCCTTGCCATGGCAAAATAGCCGGATGAAAACCTTCAAAACGATCTAACCTCCACGTATCTGGACTCGGCTCGCGATTTGGAGCACCGAAACCTCTCCTACAGCCCAAACTCTCCTTCTCCTTCTTCCTTGTTCTCACTTCTCTCTAGATCTTTAGTAAGAGAAAGCTTGGAGAAGAACGAGGGTTTTCAACCCTATTCTCGGACTTAACTCCTAAAGAAATGATCTGAACCATCAGATCCTAAAATCAGGGAAAGAAAGGCCACGATCCGATAGAAAAATAAAAGACCTGGGCCGAACACGGCCTGGCACAAGCCCATGTCCAGGGCCGTGTGCCTCATTCGCCGTCTCAAATCGACGCGCCTGGAACAGCACACGGGCATCTGACACGCCCGTGTTAGATCTGACACGCCCGTGTCCCCACTGACATGGCCGTGTGGCCGGCCGTGTGCCTCCATCGACACGGCCCCGAAACCAACCCGAGAAGTGACACGGCCTGGGACACGCCCGTATCCCAAGCCGTGTGCCAAGACTCGACACTCGTCGACAGCCTTTGTGTCGACACCGTGGAAAAACGTCGAGCGAAGATCGTCGACCAAGCGGGACACGCCATGTGACACGCCCGTGTCACAGGCCGTGTGCCCCAGTCTCGACACTCGACACTCATCGAGTGAACATCGTCGCCTGAAGTTCGTCGACAGACCCACATGGCCTTCGACACGCCCGTGTCCTAGGCCGTGTGCCTTGTCTCGACACACTGTCGAGCGAAAGTGTTGACACCCCGGGCCGAGTGTCGACACAGGCTCGACACGCCCTGCGACACGCCCGTGTCGCAGGCCGTGTGCCCTAGTCTCGACACTTTATCGAGCGAAAGTGTCGACACCCCGGGCCGAGTGTCGACACGGGCTCGACATGCCCTGCGACACGCCCGTGTCGCAGGCCGTGTGCCCCCTGCCAGAAACCAAAAATTTCCAGAAACGCAAATCGACCCTCTCTCAAAACCGGGGTGTTATATTCTGCATCTACTCAGGCTCATCCTAAGTCTATTCATGTGGACTTTTCTTCCATTGCTTCAAATATTCATGAATTCATTACTCAAACTCTCAAAAAGCTTATAAATGAAGCTATAGCTCTTCTTGCTACTTTTATCTCTGTCGTATCTTCTCATATATCCTCTTCCTCTTTTGTCCCTTCTTCTGGGGGCCTAGATTCAGGTCTCCCTAGATCTAGGCAGGGGGAGATGTCTGATGAAGAAGCTCTAGTAGTTGAAGTTGCAGCAACAGCAGCCTCCCAAGACATTCCAGCAGTAGTACTAATAGTAGTTGAGGTTATTCAGGATACAGATATGATTTGTTCAGTTGAAGAAGAAGCAGTTGCTGAACTAGAAATAATAAATGTTGGTGATATTTCTATTAATCCCACAGTTAACCTGAATTCCTTATTATCTGTTTTTGATACTCTACATAGTTATCTTCCAGTTTTTGATAATGATCTTTCTAAAGTTATAGTAGGCTATACTGCTCCTATTAGTCCTTTAGTTTTAGAATTACTAAGGACCAGCCTTATAGTTGTTTCTTCTAGCATTTCTCTAGTCTCTCCAATTGCAGTAGCAACTGTTAATGTAATGGATATGATAGAGCAAATTTCTTCACCTCCTACTTTTGCTTGGGATGAAACCCCAATGCCCAACCTTGATGATCTTCTTAATGAAGATATGGAGAAATAAGAAGACATTATAACTGCTCAGTTTGTTGATCAGACTGATTTGATTAAGCAGTTAGATGCATTGTATGATCAGCCTGCAGTAGAATCTGATGATGATGAAGAGTCAGATGATTCAGAAGATTCAAATTCTAAGAAGAGAAAATTGAAGAAGAATGCTCCAGCAAAAGTTTCTCCTAAACCTTCAACCACAGTTGATATTCCTTACTATATTCTTCATGGAATACCCCTCACTCCAGACCTCCCCCACTGTATGATGTTCTCAAAGAATGAAATGAAGAACGGGAAGAAGATGAAGAGGTATACTTCACCTCCAAGATCTAGGAGAGGACCTCCTCCTCCTCTTCCTCCAGCAGTAGGAGTAGCGGGTAATATTTCTTCTCAAAAGCCTACTTCTTCTCATCATTCTAGACCATCTCAAGACAGAAAGGATAGACCTTCAAGGTCAGGATCTCAAAGAGGTTAGCAGAAGCAAACATCTTAAAGCAGCCAGAAGTCAAGTTCACATCAATCAGATGAAGAGAGGCCACCATCTCCAACGTATGATCCAGAATTGGATCCAAATTTCAGAAGGGCTAGATTTTATGAGCTTGTTGCTCTATCATAAATTACGAAAGCCAGGGATGAAGGAAAGGACACCTCTCAATTCTCCACCATGTCCTCTTATAGACATAAAGAGCTTGAAAGATATCAAGTGAAGAAATTATTCAATGTGGACAAGTACATGAGCTTACACCCAGAGGCAGTTGTACCAAGGACTACCTCTCTAAAGATCACTGGAGCTCGGGATTTAAAGATGAGTCAAAGGGAAGTTGTTGATCCTAACAGGAAGTTAATCTTCACTAAACCTTCTGCAAATTCTCCCTCTGATACTCCTAAGAAAGACACTTAATTTCTGATTTGATGTCTTTAAATTGTGTTTATATTTTTGAACTCTCAAAGCACCTTATTTTATATCTGCTGAAAGTTTTTTTGTCAGATTATTTTTGCTTTTAGTTTTTCTATTGAAGATAGTATCCTCACCCAAATAGGGGGAGATTGCTGGAACTCTATTACTGATTTAGGCTATGATCACTATCATTTATTTAGTATGATTAGTTTGACTCACTTTGTATAGTCTTGGGTCATAGGTTATTTCCAGGGTTATTGCTTTAGAAGAATTCCAGCAGAAATGCAGTCAGACAAATGCAGAAAATCAGTTCGATGAAAGTAGGTCTGCGTTCGACGAACTCCATGCTCAGCTCGATGAATCAGAGTTCTACCGCTGAGCTCAGCTTGACGAAAGTTGTGCTCTGGTCGACGAACTCTGATCTCAGCTCTGCAGTTCAACTCGACGATAGCCAAGCTCAGTTCGAGGAATGACATTTTTAGTTCGACGAACTCCAAGCTAAGATCAGAGAAAGTTTTGTTCAGTTTGACTAATTCTTTGCAAGGGTCCAGGCAGTTTTATATTCAGAAGCAGGATAATTTTTTTAAATGGCTTAATTTTAGCCTGTTATACTTTGGTATTTAATGTTAAATATTCTTAATGAATATAGCCGTTTCTGGCAGCATTAAATATGATATTTTTACAGAGTTATTCTAATTAATTACCACGACAGTTAAGGAATGATTTTATTCTAAATATTTGAATACAGTCGTTACAAATTCTCAGAGATTATTCAGACTATTCAAGGAATATTTTCAAAATTCAAATAGTTGAATTCTTCTCAGAGAATAAATATACATTTAGAAAATTGTTGTACAGAGATTAAGAAACATATTTTGGGTTACTGACTGAGACACAAAGAGATTTTTCATTACTTGATTCTGACTCTCCAAGAGACAACAAATTCTACATCTGCCCGAAATTGCTACTAGAGAGGAAACAAAACATCTTGAAGGCCTACACCCTGAAGAAAACCTTCTCCCTTGATCACAAGCTGTACTCAACACAGGGGGAGCTTTTTGCTTCAACATCAATCCACTAGTCTTCTCAGAGAATCTTGAAAGAGAAGACAACATCAACTTTTAGTTTATTTCTTAAATTGTATACATGGTTATAACTCCCTTCAAAAGTAAAACCTCTTTGTTTTTAAGTTACCTGATCAAAAGACTTAGATTGATTTTTGGGCAACTGATTAAAAGCTCAAAGGGTTGCTAGATCTCCCTTGGAAAATAGATCTTCTTGTGGCAGGGCACCTGATCAAAAACCTGTAGTGGATTCCTACCAGGTTGGTAAAGAGTGGATATACCCAGATTTATTGGTGAACCACTATATTTCCTTTTATCGTCCATGATTGCCTTACTTTCTTTTATTTGTGTGCTGTGATTTTTTGCTTTATATATATATATATATATATATATATATATATATATATATATATATATATATATATATATATATATATATATATATATCTGATACTTTAAATCCGTTATAAAAATAAATTAAAGTTTTAATATACACTATTCACCCACTTCTAGTGTAAAGTAGATCTATCCCTCACTTTCATCTTCCTATCATTCGACATGATGAGACAATTAAGGCTGCTTGGGCACATATTGAAGCTTTATACTCCAAGGTTGCTCAGACTTCACGTATATAAACATTATATGATGATCTATTTGATCATCCCAAAATGACACATGTTGCTGCTTACTACAAGGTGCAAGCTCTTGGTGTTGAACTTCTTCAGCATCGTCCTTTCTCTACTGATTTTGCTGAACAAACAATCACTTCTAAGAATTTCTGGTAGTGTGTTATCTGCCTAGTTTTCCATAGTCGTATGATATGATCTTGTATAAAATTCTAGGAGAGGCTAACCCTCCTACTCTTGATGCTATTGTTGCACGCATTTCTCCTGTCATTATTCTTCTACAGCAGTTTTTGCTAGCCAATACTTCTCTTAACACCGTTGCTCATTTGGCTTGTCATGACAATCCTAGTGGTCGTGTAGGTCCCTCTAGTGGGCATGTTCCATCTAGGTATCTTTGTTCTCACTTTGGCAAGACGGGACATCTTGTTGATCATTGTTGGGTCAAATTTCTTCATCTTCTCCCTTCTCCGGGTGACACTTCTGCGAGAAAGTATACTTTTCTTCCATCTTTTTCGGGAAGTGCAAATGTAGTAACTCGGGGTAGGTGGCTCATTGAATATCATGCTACTAATCATATGACAAACAATCCTCTTCTTTGCTCCCAATTAAACAGACATAACTAGTTGCCTCTGGTTTTTATTGTTGATGGTTCTCTATCTCCTGTGTGTGGGACTGGCACAGTCCTTATCACTCTGAATCTTCCCCTTGAGGACACTCTTTACTTCGTTACTTTTCTATACAACCTTCTTTTTGTTAATTCTCTCTGTAAACAATTAAATTACACGGTTACTTTTACTTATGTTATACATTATTTTCAGGATCTATGTTCCAAGGAGAAAATTGCTATTGGGACTAAGAGTGGCGACTAGTTCTACCTTGATAATGTATTGTTGTAGTATGGAGGCTGGGCAGTCTGTTGTTGTTCGGAGGCCGGGCGGTCTGGCAGTTTATCCAAGCGGCTTGTCTGTCGGGCTATTGCTGTTTGGTATCCCGGTGGTCTGGCGGTTTATCTCGGGCGACTTGGACATCGGAGGTCTAGCGGTCTCCTGTGGAGGCTTGTTCTCTGTGGCAGCTTGTTCTCTCCTTCTGGTGGTTGTCGAGCGGTTAGCTTACTTGTCTAACTGTGTGACTTGTTCGGTTTATTTATTTGTAAAGCCTCATATACTTGTAATTATTTAGTCCTACATTGCTTATTTGTAATCTCTCTCATCTCCTCTATTCTATAAAAGGGAGGATATACCTTTGTAATACACAAATTTTTTGCATAATAAAATTTGTTATTCCAAATTTTTGGCATGTTTGTTTTCTGTTCGCACATGCTTCAGAGTACTCGATGTTTACCTCCTAATTCTGTGAGCCCTCTCTGTCCGCGCAGCTTGATCCTTCTTCTCGCGACCTGTCTTCGTGACTTGTTTTTTTCCGCCTGCTTTCTCCCTGTTCGTGCAGTTTCTTTCTCTCCTTATTTTTGCCCTTTGTGCGCGCGGCTTCTTTGATTCCTCTTTCTTCTCGCCACGACCTGTTATTCAGTCACCGTGACCTATTCCTCTTACAGTGACCTGTCTTTAGTCGTCGCATCGTCCTTTTCTCACCATGACCTATTATTCAGTCATCGCGACCAGTTCCTCTTGCAGTGACCTATCTTTAGTCGCCACACCCTCCTTTTCTAGCTGATCATCTCCCTACGTCGTCGCGACTAGTTCTTAAGTCATCGCGACCTGATCTTCTTACGGCGACCTATGCCTAGTCGTCGTGCCCTCCTTTCTAGCTGTGCCCTACTCTTTGTCGCCGCAACTTGTTCTTTGTCACCGCGGCCTCTGCTTCTAGTCATGACTTGTTCTTCTCGCTACTCTCTTCTATGGCAACCTCTGATATCTCTACCACCACTACTTCCATTATCGCTCCTCCTCCTACTCCCACTCCTTCGGGCAACATTGGCACCGTTTTCAATCTCATCGGTCCCAACTACCTGGATTGGAGTGTCTCCTTCACCATCCTTCTCCGCTCTCAATGCAAACATCATCATCTCAGCGATGACCCTCCTCTGCATGATTCCCCTCTCTCTGATGATTGGGATGCTAGCGACTCTCTTGTCCGCACATGGCTAGCTAACAGCCTCTCTGATGAATGCCTACAAGTCATATGTCATGATGAAACGGTCAAGGCTGCATGGCTACATTTTGCTGCTCTCTACTCTAAGGGCGCTCAGTCGTCCTACATCTACACTCTATATGCGGACCTATTTGCTTGTCCCTCCATGCCTCCTGCTGCTGCTTACCAACAAGTTCAGTCTCTCGGAGCCGAAATTCTCCAAAATCGCCCCTTCTTTGCAGATCTTGCTGAGCAACACAAACACTTCCAGGAACTTCTGGTTGTGTGTTATCTTCTGCGACCTCCTGAGTCGTATGACATCATACATCAACAAATCCTTGGCGAGGTGGAGTCTCCCACCTTGGATGCTACTGTTGACTGCATAGCTGATGTTACCTCTCTGCTATAATGTCTGTTGTTATCCTCCCCTCCCCAACCAAACAACTCTACTCACCGTACTCAGCGAAGTGTCTCTAGTGGCCGCCACCTCCCATCCAATGAACGTGGTGCTTCCCGCTTTCTCTGCTCTCACTGTGGTCGCACAGGCCATACGGTTGATCGCTGATGGAAGAAGCATCCTCATCTTCGACCATCTGGGGATGCTTCCACTTCTTCTTCAAAGGCGTCTGCCTCTGTGGGCACGTCTTCAGGTAGTTCCCATGTCGCTAATCAAGGTAAATGACTGATCGACTCTGGTGCTACCAATCATATGACCAGCAATCCGTAATATTTTTCTCTCCTAGAACAGCATGATCGGTTGCCCCTGCTCCTTGTTCCGGATGGCACTCCCTCCCCGATCAATGGAACGGGTGTTGTTCAAGTCACTCCGTCTCTTGAATCGGCAAGTGTGGCTATCACTTCGCCAATAGAAGTCCGGTGCGCCAGCCGGCAAGAGTACGTGTAACACCCCCATCTGTCGCATGGCATATAACAGAAGGTCCAGCTGAAACCCGACGTCATATACCACAGACAGTCGGAAGGGTTACTAAATGAATAAATCAAACCATCTAATTAAGACTACTCGTCCTAATAACAGAGCATTCTAGCGGAAGATTTTTAAAGTTGAAAGAACCCAAAAATAAATCCATCAATATGAATGTCCACAGCTACAACAATAGGAATGAAAACTCAAATACACAGAAACGGGTACATGGCCTTAAGGCCTTACAAATGTTCACTTCATAAATAGTGTTTTACATACATCGGCTCGCAGGCCGGCCACACATGAAATATATAAAAACAGCTATTCTACGGCCTTCTAGGGCCAGCACAGCAACATGGGCTCCAGCCCGCTATTTGGCGCTCGGCTCCGCAGCACCTACAAGCACATACCACCGCACGGTGGCAAATAAAGCAACGGTCAGCTAAAAGCCGACCAAATTATAACGACCCCGCCCCTTACTCGGGACGGCGGTGCTCTTTCCCTGCAAAACATTAGCCCAACAGTATATATATCGCAATTATAATTCGCCACAGGCGTAGGCTCGCACGGCCAAACACCCCGTGCACTCAGGGCACATTCATGGTAAACCCTGACAAATCAGTGCATTCACCACCATCCACAGGATGGCAACAACATGTGAGCATTTAGCCTTTCTGACCACCGTCTAAGGCTCCGACTATGCCAACGGCCAGTCCCCGTCTTCGGGTCTCTCGCACCGAACCACATAGCCTAGGTCCAATTCCACTTGCCCGTTGCTCACGCCGCATGTCCAATTTAAGGAACTTTGCGCGGGCCAAGCTTCTCTCGGATCCCAAATTTTCCAAAACAGTCTCATAACCCAGTTATGATCAAGGCCGGTTCCCAGACCGCCAAGTTAGCAGAACACGTTTCCTCTCAATTTTCCGGGTGCGCCTTGAAGCTAACCTTCAAGGATCCCTGCTGCACTCTACCGCGTGGAAACCCGAAAAATCCAAAGCACGGAGTCTTCTCCGGCAAAACCACATTAAATGCAACATCACCGATCCAGACAAAACACGTCCGGGTAGGCTTCACACACAATGCCTATGCCCGTACTTACGATTCCGGGCTCTACATGCAACACAAGGGGGACTATTCCCGTCAACCCCAAGGAACACCACGCACTCACCGCATACTCGCGGGAGCGGGATTCCTTATGCAGAAAGAAAGAGATTCAAGCGCTCGAGTTGAGAATCGTTACCCTTGTAGTCCGTTTTGGCGCCATGGAAAAACTACGCGGTTAGAACTCTTCGCAATGACCTTCCCTCCACGGATCCGCTCTCCGATTTCGAAACGGTGCTCCGATGCTCCGCCGGCGGCCGGAAACCTCCTTCTTCTTCCTCTCCTCTCTCACTTTGGAAGGGGAGAACTTTGGAGAGAAAAATGAGGGAATAACTCCCTATTCCCGGCCTTAACAGAGCAGGATTTAATCTGGGCCATCGGATCCTAATTAAAGAAAATGAACGGCTCAGATCTGCACAAAATTCCCCAGACCTGGGCCGCACACGGCTTGGCACACGGCCGTGTCCAAGGCCGTGTGCCTCGATCCAGGCACGATCGTCGAACTGAGAAATGCACACGGGCCAAGACACGCCCGTGTCTGACCTGACACGCCCGTGTCGGGTTCCTCGACACGCCCGTGTTCGTGGGCGTGTCACGCATAACCGCCACGGCAACGGACACGACCCCTCAGGACACGGGTAGGGACACGGGTTGGCACACGCCCGTGTCGGATGACACGCCCGTGTCATCCGGCCGTGTTCCTGGCCGTGTCCTTCTCGGGTTGGAAACGGCCAAAAATCACCAGCCAGACACGGCCTTGGACACGCCCGTGTCCTAGGCCGTGTACCCCTACAGGCACCAAAAACTCTTTTTCCGCGACCGACTCGCACACAAAATTCTGGGCGTTACAAATCTCCCCCACTTAAGGAATTTCGTCCCGAAATTAAGCAAAGGTACACAAAAGCTAAATGATACCTGAGTGGAATAACTCGGGGTATTCCTCCAACATATCTTGCTCTCGCTCCCAAGAAAGCTCCTCACGTCCGCAATTATCCCAACGGACTTTAACCATTCTGACCTCCTTGTTGCGGAGTCGTTTGACTGCAACATCTTCAATTCGTACTGGTCTGACCCTTGTTGTTAACTCATAATCAACCGGTACCTGATCGTCTGCAATGATCTGCGAAGCCTCTTGAACTGCCTTACGCAACACTGATACGTGGAATACATCATGCAGCCCACTCAACTCCGTCGACAGCTTTAATCTATACGCCGCCTCGCCAACACGCTCCAGGATTTCAAATGGTCCAAGGTATCTCGGACTCAGCTTCTTCAAGCGTCGAACCCGCGATACACCCTTGAACGGCTTGATTTTTAAATATACCATGTCGCCAACGTTGAACTCCACATTTCTATGTTTGGCATTGTAGTACTTTGACTGTCTATCCTGAGCAATCTTCAGCCTTTCCTGAGTTGTCCGTATCATTGAAGTGGCATCTTCCACCGCCTGACGTTTATACAACTTTGATTCGCCTGCCTCCAACCAAGACAACGGCGTACGGCACTTCCTCCCATACAAAGCTTCAAAAGGCGCCATTCCAATGCTTGCCTGAAAGCTATTGTTGTACGCAAACTCCACCATGTACAGGTGATCCTCCCAATGCTTCCCGAAATCTAGGACGCACATGCGAAGCATGTCCTCCATAGTTCTGTTGACTCTCTCGGTTTGGCCATCTGTCTGTGGGTGAAAGGCTGTGCTGAACTTTAGCTTAGTACCCAACAGACCATGCACCAACCTCCAGTCATTTGACGTGAAGCGTCCATCACGATCACTAACAATACTGCGAGGCATACCATGCAGTCGTACAATATTATCCACGTAGAGTTTGGCTAACCTTTCTACTGGATCTTCCTTTCTCATTGGGATAAAGTGCGACACCTTTGTCAATCTATCTACGACCACCCAAATGGCGTCATTTCCTTTCTGCGACTTCGGCAAACCGTGCACAAAATCCATAGATATATCGTCAAACTTCCATTCTGGGATAGGAAGTGATTTCAAGAAACCTCCGGGCTTCTGGCATTCCGCCTTCACTAATGCACAAGTACGACACTTGGCCACATAAAGCGCCACATCCTTCTTCAAACCCGGCCACCAGAATAATTTCTTCATGTCTCTATACATCTTCGTGCTTCCCGGGTGGATTGAGTATTTGGTATGATGAGCCTCATACATCAACTCCTCCCGAATATTATCCGCACTAGGAACGCATAGACGACCGTCCTTCCTTAGCAACCCATCTTCAACCACGAACTGGGAATTTGACCCATCCAAAGATCCATCTAGTATTTGCTTCATGCTGCCATCCTGAACCAAAGCCCGCCGAACTCTATCCGCTAGGTCACACTGCACCTCTGTCCAAAACAGTTTCGCCTCGGCACTAGACTGCTTGTCAACACAAGATATCTCCAATGCCTCCAACTCTTGGACCAATCTCTTATCATGCACTGATAACCAGTTGGCTTGTGCGGGAATCTTACGACTCAACGCATCCGCCACTACATTTCCCTTCCCAGGCACATAGTGAATCTTGAAGGTGTAGTCCCCTAAGAACTCCATCCACCTCCTCTGCCTCATGTTCAGATCCTTTTGGTCCAATAGGTACTTCAGACTCTTATGATCGGTGTAAATATCTACCTTCACACCGTACAGATAGTGCCTCCAAAGCTTTAGAGCAAAAATCACGGTCGCTAACTCTAAGTCGTGGACCGGATAATTCCTCTCGTGAACCTTCAATTGTCGTGAACCATAAGCTATCACTCTCCCATGCTGTAGCAGAACACAGCCCAAACCACTGCCTGAAGCATCACTATAAATCTCGAACCCTTCGGTTCCACTTGGCGAACATAAAATAGGCGTCGTGGTTAACCGCCTCTTCAACTCTACAAACGCCTGTTCGCACTCCGAAGACCACACAAACTTCTGATCCTTCCTTGTCAACGTCGTGAGTGGTAGTGCTATCCGCGAGAAGTTCTCTACGAAGCGCCTGTAGTAGCCAGCAAGCCCCAGAAAACTCCGGACCTCTGCCACTGTAGTCAAAGTAGGCCACTCCCGTATCGCCACTATCTTCGCCGGATCCACAGCTATTCCTTCTCCACTGACAACATGACCAAGGAACGCTATCGAGGATAACCAGAATTCACACTTGGAGAACTTTGCATATAACTGACTTTTCCTCAATGTTTCCAACACCATGTGTAAATGCTTGTAGTGGTCCTCCTCGCACCGCGAATATACCAGGATATCATCAATAAATACTATCACGAACTGATCCAAGTATTCTCTGAACGTCCTATTCATCAGATCCATAAACACGGATGGAGCATTCGTCAACCCAAACGGCATGACTGTGAACTCGAAATGCCCAAACCGCGTACTGAATGCTGTCTTTGGAATGTCGCTCTCCCTTATCCTCAACTGATAGTAACCAGACTTCAAATCTAACTTCGAATATACAGTTGACCCAACCAACTGATCAAATAGATCGTCAATCCTCGGGATTGGATATTTGTTCTTCTCCGTAAGTTTGTTCAATTCCCGATAATCGATACAAAGCCGCAAGCTCCCATCTTTCTTCTTAACAAAGAGAACTGGTGCGCTCCAAGGCGACGAACTTGGACGCACATAACCTTGCTCTAGCAACTCCTGCAGTTGCACCTTCAATTCTGCCATTTCTCTTGGGGCTATCCGATAGGGGGAGCGTGACACCGGTTTGGCACCCGGTACCAGCTCTATAGTAAAGTCTATCTCCCGCTGAGGAGGGGCTCCTGGGAGATCATCTGGAAACACATCAGGATACTCGGACACAACTGGGATGTTGCCCAAACTAGGTTTAGGCGTCGAAGTCTGCACTAGAGTGACATATAGTTCTGCCCCAGACCGAACTGCCTTGAACATCTGAAGGGCCGACATCAGAACTTTCCCTGACCCCTTCATGCCCGCAAAAGTAGTCTCCCGATCAGTGTCCAGACCCAACTTGACTTCTTTATGGTTGCAATCAATGCATGCACTCTGCTCCGAGAGCCAATCCATACCGAAGATTACATCGAACTCCACTAATGGTAGAACCAACGCCCGCAAATCAAACTCCCGGTCTCCAATCCGAATCTTTACAACACAGATCCTATCCGCACGCATTGAGCACCCATTAGGCAACAACACATCCAACTTGTTTTCTGCCATCGAGAACGGAACTCCGATGCGCGATATAAACTTTTCAGACAAGAAGGAATGTGATGTTCCCGTATCAAAAAGGGCTCTCGCCGGAAACCCAAAGATCAACACAAAGCCTAGCACTAACAAACGTAAGCTAACAAGTACAAAAGTAACAACTATAAAAGTTAAACCACTATAATTTAACTCATACCTGTCACCACGTCTGCTTGCTTTATGGCCTCCTGTAGACCAAGGTTGTAGACTCTAGGCTGGGCTGGAGCATGATGGGATGCGGTTGACTCCACCGCCTTCCCTTTCTCCTCATAAGTCGCTCCAGGTCTCCTCTCGGACTTTGGGCGTCCGCTCCAACACTCCCGAGCAAAATGCCCCATCTTCCCGCAGTTGTAGCAAGCCCCGGGGACTCGACTCGTAGTTGCCCCCGATGTATCAGCCGAAGGGGCTGAGTTTGAAGTCCTCCGCTTCTTGTTCCATCTGCGGAAACCTGTCTTGTTACTTGGCACCTTGAACTCGGTCTTCCTTTCTCCTGGGTCCCTCTTTTCTTGAACTTTCTTCGCAACCTTTTCCAACGATCGGGCCGAATTGACCAAGGCTAGGAAGCCCTGCGCCTTAGGCCCAGCAAGGAGTAACTGTAAATCGCCACGAAGACCCTCATAGAATCGGTTGGTCTTCCTCTCCTCTTCTGAAAACATAGCACCAGCATAACGACCCAACCGTGTGAACTCATGCAAATATTCGTCCACGCTTCTGGATCCCTGAGTCAACCCAAGAAATTGATTCTCCATCTCCAACTTCTGAGCAGAAGGTACAAATCTGGCTAGGAACAATCTTGAAAATTCTTCCATCGGCACATCCGCAAGTTGCCTTCCCACTAGAAGATGAAACTCCAACTCGTCCCACCACAGCCTCGCCTCACCTTCCAAAAGAAAAGTCGCTATGGTGGTCTTCTGCCACTCCTCAGTCATTGTGGCCGTCAACACCCTCTTTATGGAAGAAAGCCAGTCCTTAGCTTGAGTTGGCGTTCCAACCCCATTAAACCTCGGAGGATTAAAGCCCATCACGTGCTTTAGCTGCCGCTCCGTAATTCTCCTCGGCTCTACTAACTCAACTGCTGCGCGTTCAACCACTCTCGGCTCTGCCGCCCTAACCGGTTCTTGCTCATCCGCAGGAGGTGCGCGATGCATTTGCCCTGCAGGTTGGGCATTTATCATTGCGAACACGGCTTCAGCCACCATCCTGATGGTTTCCGCTGAAGGAGGTGTAGCAGGCACGTCCCTTGGTGCACTACTTTCCGCTGATTGCGGACGCTCTGACTGACCAGCACCGCTCCTAGCTGCCTATAATAGCAAAGACACACGATTAGACGACAAACAAATTGCTAAAAGCAATCATTGGAACACTCAGGTTCCACAAAACAAGTGTATTTTCATTCCTAAGTGGACATTCATGGGTTCTTTTTAATGTTATAACGATGACGCACACATGTGCTCACCACCCCTTAAAAGAATTCGCCCACGAATTCATTTAAGCTTGATCGTAACCAGAAGTCTGATACCAAATTGTAACACCCCCATCCGTCGCATGGCATATAACAGAAGGTCCAGCTGGAACCCGACGCCATATACCACAGACAGTCGGAAGGGTTACTAAATGAATAAATCAAACCATCTAATTAAGACTACTCGTCCTAATCACAGAGCATTCTAGCGGAAGATTTTTAAAGTTGAAAGAACCCAAAAATAAATCCATCAATATGAATGTCCACAGCTACAACAATAGGAATGAAAACTCAAATACACAGAAACGGGTACATGGCCTTAAGGCCTTACAAATGTTCACTTCATAAATAGTGTTTTACATACATCGGCTCGCAGGCCGGCCACACATGAAATATATAAAAACAGCTATTCTACGGCCTTCTAGGGCCAGCACAGCAACATGGGCTCCAGCCAGCTATTTGGCGCTCGGCTCCGCAGCACCTGCAAGCACATACCACCGCACGGTGGCAAATAAAGCAACGGTCAGCTAAAAGCCGACCAAATTATAACGACCCCGCCCCTTACTCGGGACGGCGGTGCTCTTTCCCTGCAAAACATTAGCCCAACAGTATATATATCGCAATTATAATTCGCCACAGGCGTAGGCTCGCACGGCCAAACACCCCGTGCACTCAGGGCACATTCATGGTGAACCCTGACAAATCAGTGCATTCACCACCATCCCCAGGATGGCAACAACATGTGAGCATTTAGCCTTTCTGACCACCGTCTAAGGCTCCGACTATGCCAACGGCCAGTCCCCGTCTTCGGGTCTCTCGCACCGAACCACATAGCCTAGGTCCAATTCCACTTGCCTGTTGCTCACGCCGCATGTCCAATTTAAGGAACTTTGCGCGGGCCAAGCTTCTCTCGGATCCCAAATTTTCCAAAACAGTCTCATAACCCAGTTATGATCAAGGCCGGTTCCCAGACCGCCAAGTTAGCAGAACACGTTTCCGCTCAATTTTCCGGGTGCGCCTTGAAGCTAACCTTCAAGGATCCCTGCTGCACTCTACCGCATGGAAACCCGAAAAATCCAAAGCACGGAGTCTTCTCCGGCAAAACCACATCAAATGCAACATCACCGATCCAGACAAAACACGTCCGGGTAGGCTTCACACACAATGCCTATGCCCGTACTTACGATTCCGGGCTCTACATGCAACACAAGGGGGACTATTCCCGTCAACCCCAAGGAACACCACGCACTCACCGCATACTCGCGGGAGCGGGATTCCTTATGCAGAAAGAAAGAGATTCAAGCGCTCGAGTTGAGAATCGTTACCCTTGTAGTCCGTTTTGGCGCCATGGAAAAACTACGCGGTTAGAACTCTTCGCAATGACCTTCCCTCCACGGATCCGCTCTCCGATTTCGAAACGGTGCTCCGATGCTCCGCCGGCGGCCCGAAACCTCCTTCTTCTTCCTCTCCTCTCTCACTTTGGAAGGGGAGAACTTTGGAGAGAAAAATGAGGGAATAACTCCCTATTCCCGGCCTTAACAGAGCAGGATTTAATCTGGGCCATCGGATCCTAATTAAAGAAAATGAACGGCTCGGATCTGCACAAAATTCCCCAGACCTGGGCCGCACACGGCTTGGCACACGGCCGTGTCCAAGGCCGTGTGCCTCGATCCAGGCACGATCGTCGAACTGAGAAATGCACACGGGCCAAGACACGCCCGTGTCTGACCTGACACGCCCGTGTCGGGTTCCTCGACACGCCCGTGTTCGTGGGCGTGTCACGCATAACCGCCACGGCAACGGACACGACCCCTCAGGACACGGGTAGGGACATGGGTTGGCACACGCCCGTGTCGGATGACACGCCCGTGTCATCCGGCCGTGTTCCTGGCCATGTCCTTCTCGGGTTGGAAACGGCCAAAAATCACCAGCCAGACAGGGCCTTGGACACGCCCGTGTCCTAGGCCGTGTACCCCTACAGGCACCAAAAACTCTTTTTCCGCGACCGACTCGCACACAAAATTCGGGGCGTTACAGTACGCAGGAGTCTGCTCTGTGCACCAGCGTTGAGGCGTATGATAGGTCTAACTGGTAGTGCAATTACCGGTTTAGAGGTGGGCGAGGCCCAACCCACCACTTCCGTTTGCCACTACGGAGGTATCCTGGGAGGTTCGGCTCCAGAAAGGGGGAACTAAAGGTCTGTGTACACCGAGTCGAGGTGGGTGAGTTGCACTTGCATGTTCACATCATGACATAATTGTATTTCGTAGCATAATCATTGCATATAACCTGACACCTATTGTATAAAGTGGTATGAGACGCTTTATACAATAGGCTCTCTAAAATGACCCCTTAGTTTATAAGTTCGTGCGAGCGTGCTTATAAGATAATGGTTTTATTCAGTATTATATATATATATATATATGCTTGCTAGAAAACCGACACCCTATCGTATAAATTGGTATGAGACTTTTTATACGATAGGAGCCCTGCAAAAGATCCCTTAGCTTATGTGTTTTCATATAAGATAAGGTTACTTTCTTATTCAGTTTTATTCCATACCTTTAATACTATCTTATATAATATAAAACTGCTAGATTAGTTCCGCTGCCAACTGCATATTTGTTATTCTCCACCTTCATGTCCTCTTCTTTCCTTCTCCCCGCTCGGTGCCTAGGAGCCATGAGGGAAGGGGCAGAGGATGATATGACTTAGTCTTTTAGACTAACAGTTTTCGAACCACATCATTTTAGGGGATCGTGGAGCCCAGCATGGAGGAGCAGCCCCGGAGGTCGGCACGCTTGAAGATCGGGCAGTCTAGTTGCGGAGTTCAGACGGTAGGGATTGTGAGTCCTATTCGCTACTAGTAGTTATATTAGTATTTGCTTCCGCGTTAAGAGATTTGTAGTGAGGACATGATGTACTGGGCATGAGCCCAAGATCTTATATTTTTCGTATCTGTGGACACTCCCTTCATGGAGATTATGTACATATATATGTGATTTCTGTGGACTTGCTTTACTATTTTGCTACAGTTGCGATCGATTTGGCCGGCAGGATCGGCGTTTTGTAGTGATGACCTTCCCGGGTGCGAAGGTGTCACCGCAAAGCGGCGGTTCAGGGTCTAAGACCCCGGTGTTTTAAAAAGAAAAAAAAGGTGGTCTTACACAAACTCTATAAGAAGTCAAGTTTTGGTTTCAATATTTTTTGGTGTGGTGATCACGGATCGTAGCCTGCACAGGAAAATATCAAGCTAAGCTTCATGGCTGGAGGCGAGGGAGGAGCTGGCTCGAGCAACTCGCCGCCTCAAGCGAGTGGTGTCACGGTCGGGATGCTGGAAGAATTCAAGAGGGAGGTCCTGCAAACCATTCACCTGGCATTCACCGCAATGATCAAGTGGGTAATGCCCTCTATCCCAGTGGTCGCAGTCCCGTCTCTAGGCAAGAAAGCCCATGGCCAGCGACCCGGAAAGGAGGTGTCGATCGAGAGCGATGAGAGGGATCTCGTCGGGCGAGAACTTTTCCCAAGATAGACGTGTGTCGACAGGGTCAGCAAGCCCATGGCGCGAGATGGTTCGGCTCACCTGATGGGAGGGGGCAGCCCATTTAGTGAATTTATTGTCTCGGCCACAGTTCCAAAAGGGTTCAGAGAGCTGGATATGTGTTACTATATGGGGAGAGATGATTCAGTACAATATGTCTAATGGTTCGAAGATGTCGTCTCCATTAGGAAGATGTCAGAAGCCTTCAAATGCCGACTCTTTTCCATCACCTTAAAGGTGAAAGCCAGAGGCTGTTCCACCATCTTAAAATAAGCTCGATCTACTACTTTGAAGACTTGCGACGTGGGTTCCTCTTGAGGTTCCTGACATCGAAAAAGAAGAAGAAGGGAGCATAGTGTCTGTCCGCGATCAAGCAAAAGCCAGAGGAGGCGTTGGGGAATTACGTCGATCGGTTCCAAGAGAAGATCCTTCTGGTCTAGGAGGTTCTAGGATATACTTTAATGTTCGCCTTCACCCTGGGCTTAAGGCAGGGGCTCTTTATCATGGAATAAAAGAGGGTGCCACCCCTTTCCTTCAAAGAGTTGATGGAGAGGGTGGCAAAAGAGATAGGTTGAGATGACAAACCCATCGTTCTCCAAGAAGTTGGCCAAGTTGGCGGTGGATGAGGTGAAGGAACAAGGAGCAGGAAGGAAGCAAGAAGCAAGGAGGAGGGAAGAGCCCCGCGGTCAGGGGAACCAGGGGCAACAGCAGGGTTGGGGGAATCAGGAGCCAAACAACCGGTTGGCCAGGAGACCCAAGGAGGGGCCTGTACAGTGGCAGGGGAGTGGATATCAAGGTGGAGAGAATTTGTAACACCCCGGTTTTTCCAGATCTTGAGCCTCTGGAAGCTACCGTGTGACAATAGGTAGTTATCACCCGGTGATAGCCTTGTTTCGTCGAATCCAGAAGTTAAGAGCGCTGAGTAGCTAGGTGTTGGGAGCGTTGTGTGCTACCGCGTGACGGCAGGATGCTACCGCACGACGGTAGCTCGTGAAGCGTTGACTGGCTATCGCGCGGCGGCAAGGCTAATGCTGGCAATAGCATTTTCTTCCCAACGGGACCGACGGCTCGGGAAGCTACCGCAGCGCTGTAGGTGGTAACCGCTCGGCGGTAGCAGACGGGAGCAGTTCCGTCATTTGGCATTTTGGCCATTCGTTTTCTCTTAAGATTTGAACCTATAGCCCAGGATGCTCCGCCCAAATGGCATATAAGGGTTGAAACGTTCTAAACCTTCATTCTCTTCTCTATTGAAGTGGGAGTTAGGGTTTGAGAGCAAGAGTTTGGAGGAGGAATAAGAAGGTATTTCTCCATCATTGACGAAGCTTCGGGGCTCTGATCATCGATTCAAGGCCAGATCTGTGGAGTGGACTTGAAGGCGCACATTTTCATCAGTGCAAGTCAAGTTTTGCATGACAAGGAAGAGGATTCGTAAGGTAACGACACTTATCTTCTCGATCTTTAGGATGCATGCATGGAATCCATGTTTATTACTACTTTATTTCAAGCATTTATGCATCAGATCTCTCAAATGAGAGGGGTTCGGGTTGCCATGGCTCAAGAGGAGCCACCGGGTCGATTGTGTCCGTCACCTACATGATATTGCATTAGAAATCCGCTCCGTTAGTGGATTAGGCATTGTGTGTGAAGCCGAATTCGCGATCGTTAGTCCGACTTGGTGATGTTGCATAACGAGCCTAAGGATTGTGGTAGAAATCCTTTGCGGCAAGATGTTATTTGTGATCATTGTTCCTCCTTGTTTTCGTATGAGAGAAGAATGGTGGATTAGGGCGGGAAAGGCTTTTGATTGTGATGTGTTAAGGCGTGACTTGGTCTCTATGGTCGGCTAGCTAGCCCGTGACGTGCAAGTCATGTGTGGAGAATGTCCCGGCGAGACAAGTCCCCTTTTGTGAAACTGGCAAAAACGCCTAGCTTTGGACAAGCCCGGGCGATGAAGCCAACGAGCGGGTGTGGTCTAGTAAGGGTTCTTAGCATCGGTTTGTTTGTGTGACGGAATCATGACGTGAGAAATCAGAGCTTGCAAGCAAACCCAGGTTTTGAGTCCCACGAGCCGGTGGGGCCTAGGCAAGAGTTCTGTGTGGCGGCTTGTATACCGTTAGGGGAAATTGGAAGTACCCATGTGTTTGTGGCTTGAACGCCGAAGGGGAAATTGGAAGTACCCGATTGTTAATTCGTGATGATGTGTTAGATTCATACGCTATACGGTGCCTTGGGTGAAGCTCAGGTTTGCACACATGTTACATTGTAGTCCCCTTTTTTTATATGCTCAACATAGAAACATGTGTGTTGTATGCAACATCCAAACTTGTTTTACTGTTTTTTATGTTCATGTATATTTGCATATGAAGTGCTGACCTGCAGGGTGATGGTGTGCCCCGGGGTCCGCTAGGGACGGCCAGGAGGAGATGTGTTGGTTACACAGTTGAGGTCAGCCTTTGTTGACCCATGTTACCACCAATTTTTACATGGTAAGGATCATAAGCAGGAGTAAGCTTGCCGAACAAAAAGGCCTAAGCCTCATGAAGTGATATCTTTGTTTGGTAGCTCTATTTGGGTGAATGTTATGTTTAGTGTACTATGAATCCGGCTTGCATGCCGAGGTAGCCTAGGAGTGCTAATGCACATTGTTATGTTGATGTTATTGTTTCAGTTTTTGGATTCATGGATGTTGTAAGGCCTTAAGGCCGTTTTGATACTCCTGTGATGGTGGATAACTTCTAGTCTTGTTATTTATTTCCGCTATTTTTAGTCTGAGTTTTGAGTTGGGTAGTTTTATATCATCTTATAATGCTAAAGCTATGGAGTCTGTATGTTGTGGGGCCCCGGCCGGACCCATATTATACGATCATTAAAGGGGAGGCATTAAAATTTGGTATCAGAGGAAGGTTAGTGTCCAAGGTAAGGATTCATGATCGAATGTCATAATCGGATCACGTTAAAAAGTTATCTGCATAGGAGCATTGCAGGACCGTGAGTGTCCTTGTGTCTAAGTTTTGCGAATAGAAGCAATCTCAGTTATGACCTTCATGTTAGAAGGTGATGCTAAGTTCTGGGGTTGAGCTATAGCGGCCGCCAGTTTCTTGGATGCACCCCGTCCATAGAAGAGTTCGGGAATGCCTTCTTGAAAAAATATATCCCATCGTCGACAAGGTTAGACATTTAGAGGCAGTTTCTGCACTTAGTGCGGCGGGATAAGCCAGTGGATGATTACGTTCAAGAGTTTACTCGATTGGGTTGAGAGAGAATCTGAGGCAACCCCTTATAGCTATGAAGAATGTGAGCTTCAATGAGTTGATTGAGGCTGCCAGGATGTTGGAAAGTGATATGGAACGAACCTAACATCAAAAGGGACTTGTAGTGAAACATGGAGAAGGAAGCCTTCTCAATTGTAAGAGAAGTCGGAAGGGAGTAAGTGGAAAAAGAATCTACATCCCTTCAGGTATGAGAAAGTTTAAGTTTACTTATTTGCTTTAGACTTTCGAGACTTTTGTGTGTGTCACATGTGTTTTAGTCTTCGTACTAGTTTTTGGGTACCCCGCTAGGTTATTGTTTGACACGGGAGCGTCGTACTCCTTTCTTGAGGAAAGCTTTATCCGAAGAATTGGGGTCGAGTCCTTTTTGATGGACGCAGAACTTAGGGTGTGCATGCCCAATTGATCTTTCATGACTACCTGGATGAGAGGACGCATTGGTTGGAATCTGGACGGAGTTAACTTCGTGTTGGTAGTAGCAGTTCTATCGTTAGCCGAATTCGATGTGATCTTGGGAATGGATTGGCTTGCAATGCAGCGTGCCAGTATTGACTGTCTATAAAAGGCGGTGACCCTGAGATGCGAAGGAAAGGAAGAGGTTAAATTTGAGGGCCTTAGCGGAGTGGCCTGTTGTCACAACCCGCATTTTCTCAACGATAAATCGTATCAGAGCAGGAGAAAACATGTGCCGTGATGCCACGTCGTGCAGGGGGTAACTGCACACGCTCAGGCAAAACTCCAGACCTTTGTTTTTAAGGAAAACGTTGATTAATTATGGTAGAAAAACAGTTATGTTGAAAAGGCTGTATCCCTCGGCACGGTAGATCAGCTAGACCACAGATCACAGTATAGTTATACGCAGCAGAAAATACCTTGGTTCAATTAAGTTGACACCCTAAACAAGCATAAGTGTCCCCGGGGGACGACCCATGGTATGCACGACTCTAAGGTGAATATAGTATACATAAAAAGGTAGTCTTTACACTATAAGGAAAAATAGTGCTTTAGTTTTACAAATATGAAATGCATGAGTACATATAGTAACATTTTAGGGTTTAAAATAACTAGAATGCACCCTAGCATAAATCCTTCCCAGAAGAGCAAGAACCATCAGGTAAAAAGTAACAGTAGTGAGAGCAGCAAGCAGTCTAACACAGAAAGGCTAAAGTCTATGGGCGTCAACAACTGACACGAACCCATAGAAAGAAGAAAAAAACTGCCAAGTCTAAACAAGACAACTACCTCAAACTCAGAGGTGGAAACAAACATCCACAGGAACCAGCAGCACCAGAAGCCCAAGTCTGTCAGTTAAACCTGCTACAGCTCTGATCCTGAGGCATTCAAAAGAAGAACACCTCAGAAGCAAGTCACAAGTAGAGCAAGAGTAAAAGCAGACTACACAAACCTCTAAGTAGAGGAGAATGAAAGAAAAGGTGACTGCAACAAAACGGTCAACAGAGTAAAAATGAGCAACAGTAAAACTAGCCGAGCAAGAAATGCTAAACATTTTATAAACACAAAAAAGGGAACAAGCATCAGTATCCGAAGTCCAATCTTTCATTAGTAATTACCATGCCGAGGGAGGAACCCCAACGCGCACAGCCTATCTGAATATAAAACACTATGCTGAGGGAGGACCCCAACACGCATAGTTCATCTGAATATAAAACACTATGCCGAGGGAGGACCCCAACGCGCATAGTTCATCTGAATATAAAACACTATGCCGAGGGAGGACCCCAACGCGCATAGTTCATCTGAATATAAAACACTATGTCGAGGGAGGACCCCAACGCGCATAGTTCATCTGAATATAAAACGCTATGCCGAGGGAGGACCCCAACACGCATAGTTCATCTGAATTTCCTTAGCTACATAACTATACAAGCAGTGTTCGTTTATGCTTATTCATCACCATAAACTCAAGGGATAGCCGACCAAGTGGGCTGCATAAGGGCGTTTCAAGGAACAGCAAGGTTTTGAGATTTAAAACTTAAGGGACGTCAAGTCACAGAGTCCAGAAATAGAGGGGAAAACAAGTTAGGAGTTCAGAACAAGTATCTCTACCATCGACATATGATAAACTCAACAAGTGTAGAAACAAAAAGGAAGGTGGGAGTTTAGAATCAAGAACAAAAGGGAGAGCAAGAACACTACTTACCTCGATTTACCGGAAAAACTCTCCAAATCTCCACGCGTCGCGATAGGAGCCGAAATCTGGACGAAAGATGACTGGAGAAACGGTTAGGGCCGAAAACCCTAGCAAGGAAAACTCGAGGAACGGGGAAGAAATTACCCCGAGGGCGCAGCTCTCGACGAGAGCCTTCCAGATCCGCGATCGGTGGGAAAAACCGAGCACCGGAGCTCCGTCGGTGATCGCCGGAAGAGGCACGGACGGCAAACTTCTCCGCACACGCCGCTCTGGTACGGAAAGCTGGAGAAACCTAGGTCGGCTAAAGATAAGAAGAAGAAGGGTATAAATACTAAACAGCCAAAAGGACCGGGTTCAACTACACCGGCCCGACGGTGCCGACACACTACAGAACAGCGGTGTCGACACACTTGTGTCGACACCAGCCGGCAGTATCGACACAGCAGTGTCGACACCCGCCAGCCAGCGGTGTCGACACACTGTGTCGACACCGGCCGGCAGTGTCGACACAGTAGTGTCGACACTCGACAGCCAGCGGTGTCGACACATGATGGGCCCGCGAACAGACTCTTACAGTGGTTGGTTCGTTGAGTCGATCGCCGCGGGCTTGCTCGGGTAGGCAAGTGCACCTATCGCAAGTAGTACTCGATATTCGGGGGAATACCGAGGTCGTATTGTTCTCGGGGTCGCGTTGACTATTCTTACTCCTCCGGGAGGACTATTATTTTACTGAAAATAAGGTGGATTTTTTTTACTTAATAAAAGGCGAAAAAGCAAAGGAGCGAAAAAACGGTTTAGAAAATATTCGATGAAGGGTTAACGCTCGGCATCGAATCGGATTAAGACTAAAATAATTTTTAATAATAAAAAGACTTAGTTTTCAAATTAATAATAAGACAACTTGGTCGTGGAGGTTCCACAAATGTGAGCTCACCTAGCTATAGGGATATCGCTCACCTAAACGTTAAGACTATTCGACCGAACGTTAGTCCGACGAAGGATTCCTCTTAACGCCCGCTTTACGCTAAGAACCCCGCTATTGGGTGGGGGACCCAATCCGGTAGAATTACGCTAGTCCTCTCTCGAGGGTATGCACGCAACTCTATTTACCCAGGGGTGATCGGTCCATATGCACGGCCTCTCGGCTAGCTAGCATATGGACTACGGAAATAGGGCCCACACATCGATTATGTGGTCCTACGCGTCGTAAACCCGGGGTAAACCCTAAGTGCTTAAATTAAAATGAAAATGAAGAGCTTTAATTATTATAAATCATTTTAAATGTCCCAATGCTCTTCGATGCCGAGGCTAATAGCGATTAGCCACACATCGGTATGGGGACGGCTTATAATTTAGTGAGGCGCGAGTTCGAATTTTAATGCTAAACGATTATAAGAAAGAGACAAAAGAAAAATAACAATATTTAGAGAGCTAAAAAGTTAACTAAACGAGAACTCACGCACACTCCAAATTATAAATTAAACAAAAGCTAAGTTACACATGAATGAAATTTGAATAATTTAAATTTGCGAGTCCCACTCAAACGAGTGGGGGCGGTAAATAAAGGCTGAAAATTGCAAGTCCTACTCAAACGAGTAGGACTGAAATGAAAGCGAGTCCTACTCAAATGAGTAGGAGAAAATAAATGCGATTACATGGCTAAAAAGTCCGGCCATTTAACTCAAGTGAGTAGGCGGAAAAAAATAAAGAAAGTAAAATTGCAAGTCCTACTCAAACGAGTAGGACTGAAAATGAAAACGATGCGCCATTTAACTCTTAACGAGTAGGCGGAAATAAATGCACACGAACACACACACTCCAAATGAAATTCAAGAAAGCAATAAAACTATACACCTACACTCACACACTCTACATAATTTGAATAAAGCATTAAAAAAAAGCAATTAAAAAGAAAGCATGAAAATTATACACCTACACTCACACACTCTACACAATTTAAATCAAAGCATAAAAATTATACACCTACACTCACACACACTTCATGAAAAATCAAAGTTACCTAAAAATTAAAATTTTAACTATTTCAAGCATAGGTTTTGCCAAAAACAAATAAAAAGAAGAAATTAAAATTTTAGAAGACAAAAGTTTTTCAAAACAAATTAAAAACCAAAGTTTTTGGAAAATAAAAATTTCAACATTTTCATTCCTAGGATTTCATAAAAGAGCTAAAAAAGTTGAAATAAAAGTGAAAGAAGGAAAAAAAGTTTTCATTCCAAAATGAAGCTAAGTAAAAAAAAAAACAAAGGAAACTTTAACTCTTTTACACACTCATAAGAGTGAAGATGTTGAAGAAGACAAGAAAAAAAGGAAAACCTAATTCATCATTTCATGAGTTTCTAACAAAACCTATTTTGAAAAATCAAAGGCATATAAAGAGGAAAAACATAACATTCCTAAGCATGAAAACAAGTAAAAAAAACATGTAAAGTAAGCAAATTACACTCATACACACACACACACTTTTCATAAATGAAGAACAAGTGAAGAACAAAGAATAAAAAGGGAAAGAGGTGAGCCATCCAAATGAACTTTTCATGCCAAATAAAGAGAGAAAATCTAACATTTTTATTAAAATTTTCAAGCTATTACAAAGCTAAAAGATAAAGCAAAACAAAACATGAAATAAAAGGGGAGAAATCTCCTTACATAGCACTAGTATCCACGGATTAAGCCCACAAAAAGACACTAACTTGGCCCAAAAATCTGAACCCTTGGACCTTACAGAACTGGGCTATTTATAGGAAAAAATTTCTAAGTACACGCCCTCGGTCACGGGCGTGACATGGGGGCGTGACAGTACTATTCATGAAGGCGGCTGGCGATTGGACAGCAAAGTTGACTTCGGGCTGAGTTCGCAGCAGTCACGCCCCAGGTCACGGGCGTGACCTAGGGCGTGTCGGGGAGGTAGAACCGGGCGCGGGTTGCGTCAAATGTCCTCGGCAGCGTCTTGTCGGGCCAGCTGGAAAGGTCACGCCCCATGTCACGGGCGTGACTATGGGCGTGACAGTCGGGGTCGACACTCGACGAATGTCGAGCGGAAAGTGTCGAGTCGAAATCGTTGAGCTGAAATTGGGTCACGCCCCAGGTCACGGGCGTGACTATGGGCGTGACAGTCGGGGTCGACACTCGACGATCGTCGAGTGGAATTCGTCGAGAGGAGCGGACACGGGCTTGGGTCACGCCCCGTGTCGGGTGACACGGGCGTGTCGCCAGGCGTGTCAAGCCTTTTCTTCAGAAATTTTCCGATTTCACGGGAAATGCACAGGCACGGCTCGGTCACGGGCGTGACCCATGTGTCACGGGCGTGTACTTCCCAAAATTTGGCAGATTCTGGAATTTTTCTGCAAAATAAAATAAAACAAGTTAGGAGAAAATTTACAAGAATAGGAACATTTTATTGAACAAAAATAAGTAAAAACGACGAAAATAAATGAAAATGACTAAATTAATGTGCATAAAAATACGCATATTTACAGTTCATCAAATACCCCCATACTTAGGCTTTTGCTATTCCAGGGCAAAAGTTTGAGGTGAATCTATAAGGAATAAAAAAAACTCTAAGTTTTGGCTATCGCTTAATTAATTATAAGAGAGATCGAAATAAATATACGGGGTGTAAGAGTTAAGTCGTAAAATTATGTAGATGATTTAAATAGCGCAAAAGTTTTGGCCAAAAGACTTCTTGATGTAATCAAATAGAAGGCAACATTTGTAATGGTTAGGTTAACGAAAATAGTTTGGAATTATAAGAATTCTAGCTTATACGAGTGCTACCGGAAATAATACAATTTACTAATTATGCTCTCAAAAAGATTTTTTGAATTAATTCTAGAATCGTGTAATTGGCTAAGGGGGTAGTGTGGTTTATGAAGAGGGTTTTGATATTTGAGGTGAGGTAATTTTTTTTTCTTCAAACCTCCATTTTTTTCTTTTGGATTTATTAGGAAAACGAAATCTTATTTTCCTAATATGATTTTTGTTTTTCAACTTCATAATAATAAAATTAACCCAATGTATATTTGTGGGAGTAATGAATTTTATCCTCTTACTCCCTATATAATCTTTTAAAACTTATTGGGTGCCTATGTTTACGGAACGAAATCTTGTTCCCATTGACATAAGATCTTTTAAGGATAAAATTTTTCATGCCAAGTAGGTCATGAAAAGTGAGGGGAGAAAGGAAAACTAGATTGTAATCCTAAAAATTTTTTGAGAGCAACCTTAATAATTTGTACGTTCCAATGTTTTCAGAAAGCTAAAAGTAAGTATAATTGAATTCTATAGTCGTTATTTCCTAACATAATATATGTGCTCCTATTAATGAAAAATTAGAAGTAGTGCCTAAAACGAGTCCGCTAGTTTTAACAAAGCATAAAGAATTCTTTAAAACTTAACCCCGGCTATTTAAATGTTTCAATCGATAATTAACAAACAGGTAGTAAACAGAGAATTAATAGTATTCACATATAAATAAACTCAAAACAGAATTTTTGGATAGCAGAAAAGTTAAGTATGGAATATTTAATTTATTTGTTGCAAAACATTTTTTTGTTTTTTTTTTATAGTTTTTGTTATCATTTTTTTTTTTTTTTCATTTATTATCTTTTTTTTGTGTTTTTGTTTTTCTCAATTTTTTTTGTATGTTTTTTTGTATTATAAATCATTTCATAATATGTACAAAAATAAGGGAGAAAAAGAAAAAAAGTTTGTACAAGAAGGAGAGAGAAAAGAGTATGTACGAAAAAATATGTACAAAGTGAAAATAAAAATTTTTTGTTGTTTTTGAGTTTTTTTTGGAAAAAAGAAAGAGAAGAAAACAAAAAATTTTTTTGGAAATTTTTTTTTTTTTTCATTTAAAATTTTGTTTTTTTTTTGTTTTATTTTAAGATGTTTTTTTAATTTTTTTGTTTTTGTTTTGTTGTTATATGTATTTTTTTGTATTTTTCTTTTTGTTTTTGAGATGCAGAAAAAATTGAAGTGCAGAAAGTAAAGCACGAAAATACCCCCATACTTAAGTCCAACATTGTCCCCAATGTTGTATCGTAAGTATGCGGAACAGAAAAGAAAGACAATATGTACAAAGAAAGGAAAAGGAAGGGGGTAGAAGCTTCCCTGAAACGCGGTGGGGAAGGCCGATCAGAAACCCTGCGTTTATTAGAAAAAAAATAACAAAGATAATAAGGAAAGAGCGAAAAAGATAAGCGAGGGGTGCCTCCCAGGAGCGCTTTGTTTATAGTCGTGTAGCTTGACTATTTTGGCGGGTTTATAATGTGGAGGAAAGTTATGGTTTCGCTAAAACCGATCACTGGGTCGCCCGCGATGTAAGACTTTAACCGATGACCGTTTACTTTAAAAGAGCCTTTGTCCGGGTGGGAGACGAGTACGGTTCCATAAGGAAAAACTTCTTCAACTAAGAAGGGACCGGACCATCTAGATTTTAATTTACCTGGAAAAAGCCTAAGGCGTGAATTGTAAAGAAGGACAAGATCGCCCGGAGAAAATAATTTTTGGGACTTGATTTTTCGATCGTGATAGAACTTAGAGCGCTCCTTATAGAATTTATTGCTCTCGTAAGCGTTCGCACGCCATTCATCGAGCTCGTTTAGTTGCAGTTTTCTATTCTGAGCGGCTAAGTTGGAGTCGGGGTTTAAGAGTTTTAAAGCCCAAAGTGCGCGATGTTCTAATTCTACGGGTAAATGGCACGCTTTGCCGTAGACTAACCGGAACGGCGTACATCCAATAGCGGTTTTGTATGCCGTCCGATACGCCCACAACGCATCGTCGAGTTTAACGGACCAATCTTTCCTATTTAGCGAAACGGTTTTTTCTAAAATTCGCTTAATCTCTCGATTTACTACCTCGACTTGGCCACTTGTTTGCGGGTGGTAGGGGGTGGCAAGCTTGTGCGTGACTCCGTATTTAGCTAACGTCTTAGCCATAAGAGCGTTACAGAAATGCGTTCCCCTATCACTAACAATTGCGCGAGGCGTGCCGAAGCGAGAAAATAATTTTTTAAGAAATGTAACGATGACTCGCGCATCGTTGGTGGGGAGAGCTTGCGCTTCCGCCCACCTCGATACGTAGTCGACCGCCACTAAAATATACATATTTTTGAAAGACGGAGGTAGGGGGCCAACGAAATCTATGCCCCACAAATCGAAGACTTCGCATTCTAAAAACATATTTTGGGGCATCTCGTCACGACGAGAGATGTTACCCGACCGCTGACAGCTATCGCATGCGCGCACAAAATTATGCGCGTCTTTGAAGAGAGTGGGCCAAAAGTAGCCCGCCTCTAGCGCCTTCCGAGCGGTCCGGTTGGCTTGATAATGCCCACCGGCTGGACCCTCGTGGCAGTGCTTAAGAATTTGCAAGCACTCCACACCCGCAACGCATCTTCGGACCGCTTGGTCCGCGCAGATACGAAAAAGAAATGGGTCCTCCCAAAAGAAATTTTTCAAGTCAGAAAAGAATTTCTTCTTTTGGTGACCGGAAAATTCTTTTGGAAGGACCCGCGCTACTAAAAAATTTGCAAAATCTGCGAACCAAGGCGAAGATGACGAAGATTTATTAATGGCAAGAAGGCGTTCCTCGGGGAATCTGTCATTTATTTCAGATTCGACGAGCGCTTCCGCACCCGGATTTTCTAAACGGGAGAGGTGGTCGGCCGCTAGATTTTCCGCTCCCCGCTTATCTCGGATCTCCAAATCAAACTCTTGTAGGAGGAGAATCCATCGAAGAAGGCGGGGCTTCGCATCATTTTTAGCTAATAAATATTTAAGCGCGGAGTGATCGGTAAAAACGATAACTTTAGATAGCGTTATATACGAGCGAAACTTATCGAAAGCGAAAACGACGGCTAAGAGTTCCTTTTCCGTTGTCGTGTAATTTACTTGTGCGGAAGTGAGCGTCTTGCTAGCGTAATAAATAGGATGAAAATGTTTTTCTACGCGTTGGCCAAGAACGGCACCTAAGGCAATATCACTAGCGTCGCACATTATTTCGAACGGAAGGGACCAATTAGGGGCCACTAATATTGGTGAAGAGATAAGTTTTTGTTTTATCAAATTAAATGCGGACTCGCATTCGCTACTAAAGATGAAGCGTGATTCCTTTTCCAAGAGGTGAGTTAGCGGCTTTGTTATTTTTGAAAAATCTTGAATAAAGCGTCGATAAAAGCCCGCATGGCCTAAGAAACTCCTAATAGATTTTACGTTTGTTGGATGCGGAAGTTTTTCTATAATTTCTATCTTGGCCTTATCCACCTCTATCCCCTTAGACGAAATCATATGGCCGAGGACCAAACCTCCTCGAACCATAAAGTTGCATTTTTCCCAATTTAAAACAAGGCTTGTGTCCTCGCACCGTTGAAGGACACGATCTAAATTGTTAAGGCAATCGGGAAAAGAGCGTCCGAAAACAGAGAAGTCATCCATAAAGACTTCCATAATGTCTTCTACTAGCTCGCCAAAGATCGCTAGCATACATCTTTGGAATGTAGCTGGCGCGTTGCAGAGTCCAAATGGCATTCTTCGATATGCGAAGGTGCCGAACGGGCAAGTAAAAGTTGTTTTCTCTTGATCATCGGGGGAAATGGGGATTTGGAAAAACCCCGATAAACCATCAAGAAAACAATAATACGGATGACCGGATAAACGCTCTAAAATCTGGTCTAGAAATGGCAGAGGGAAATGGTCCTTGCGGGTGGCGTCGTTAAGTTTCCTATAGTCGATGCACACTCGCCAACCCGTAACAGTACGAGTTGGGACAAGTTCGTTATGCTCATTCGCCACTACGGTAAGACCGCCCTTCTTGGGCACGACATGCACGGGACTAACCCATGCACTGTCCGAAATAGGGTAGATAATCCCCGCATCTAATAACTTAATGATTTCGGCTTTAACGACGTCTTTCATGTTTGGGTTAAGACGACGCTGCGGCTGTATCGTTTTGCGGCAATTATCGTTTAGGAAAATCTTATGGGTGCAAAAGGAGGGGCTAATCCCCTTTAGGTCAGAGATTTGCCACGCAATTGCGTGGCGATGTTTAAATAAAACTTCCAATAAATCGGAAGTCTCCGAATCACTCAAGTTCGAAGAAATGATAACGGGGAGCGTATCACCTTTTCCCAAAAAAGCGTACTTGAGCGAGGCGGGTAAGGGTTTGAGGTCTAGGATGGGCGGTTCTTCTAGGGAGGTTTTAATTCCTATGTCTTTCTTACCAATTGGTTCGAAAGGCAAGTCTATAGACGTATCCTCATCGCAGTTAAAATTTTCGAGCGCATAAATATCGTCATTTAAAAAATACGGACTCGAAAATGGGAGAAGAACGATCTCCGAAAAAAGTATTTAAAGAATAGCAGAAATCGTCGCTCGATGACAAATTGTCCATCGAGGGATTAATAGAGAAAGTAACCTGGTCATCGCCTACTCGGAGGAGAAGGCTACCATTACTAACATCTATTAGTGCGCGGGAGGTGGCGAGAAAAGGGCGACCGAGTATTATTGGTACCTCGGCGTCCTCCTCGATATCTAAGATGACGAAGTCTACCGGGAAGGTAAACTTGTCGACTCGGACAAGGACGTCCTCCACTACCCCGATAGGGAACTTAACCGAGCGATCCGCTAATTGGATGCGCATATTCGTAGGACTAGGAGTACCCAAACCTAAACGCGAAAAGAGCGAGAACGGCATCAGATTAATGCTAGCCCCTAAATCAGCTAAGGCGTACTTTACTAATATATCGCCAAAAAGGCACGGGATGGAAAATCGTCCCGGGTCGTTTTGTTTTGCGGGCAATTTATTAGTAAGGGCCGCCGAGCAGACAGCGTTGAGAGATACATGCGAAATATCCTCTAATTTGCGTTTATTAGAAAGTAGTTCTTTTAAAAATTTCGCATATTTGGGCATTTGCGAGATAGCCTCGCAAAAGGAACATTAATGTGAATTTGTTTTAATAATAAAATAAATTTTTCATATTGCGCGTCCTTACGCTCGTTTTCTAACTTATGCGGATACGGGAGAGCCTTGTTTAAAATAATTTTTTCTTTTATAATAGGTAAAGGTGGCGTGAGCGAAGAAAGGGGAAGAGGGGTCGGAGGTGAAATATGTACCTGAGGGTCGGTCCGTTTTGGATCGACCACCTCCTTTCCGCTACGGAGGGTTATAGCGTTGGCGTTTTCCCGCGGATTCGGCTCCGTGTTTCCCGGCAGTGCCCCGAGCGCGCGCTCGGACATCATCCTCGCCAGTTGTCCAACCTGTTGTTCGAGTGTTTTTAGCGATCCGGTGATGTTCCGGATATTTGACTCGTTGGACGCAATATACTTCGAAAAATTTTCCTCCATCGGGGAGGGTTTCGGAAGAGGAGGGGGAGGAAGAAATCCGGGCGCATAAGAAATAGGGGGACGCTGAGCATTATTCGGGTTGCTCCACGAGAAGTTGGGGTGATTCCTCCAACCCGGGTTATAGTTATTACTATAAGGGTTGTTGTTGGGGTTGAAGGGAGGACGACCCGAATTTCCCATGAAGTCCACGAACTCTTCAGCTACGCAGACATTAGGGGGAATAAAACAAGGCGGAGTGGAGGAGGCAGCAGACATCTCCGCCACCTGCTTTGTTAACCTTTCAACTTGAAGGGTCAAGAGAGCAGTGGCATCCACTTCAAAAAGACCAGCCGCCGGCTTTGGCCGTCCCCGCGGGACGTTCCATTGATAGGCGTTCATAGCCATCTCTTCGAATAAAGCCTGGGCGGCCTCGGGGGTTTTGTTGTTAAGCGTTCCCCCCGGCAGCCGCGTCAATCATTTGACGCGTCTGAAAATTCAGCCCATTATAAAAAATTTGAACTTGCAACCACGTTGGCAGCGCGTGGTGCGGGCAACGGCGGAGGAATTCCTTAAATCGTTCCCAAGTCTCGTATAGAGACTCGGGATCGTTCTGCACAAACGAAGAAATGTCCGCCCGCAACTTTGCAGTTTTGGCGGGCGGAAAGTACTTCGTTAGGAACTGTTCCGTCAACTCAGCCCACGTGGTGATACATCCTCGCGGGAGGGCATTCAACCACGCCTTGGCTTTGGACTTAAGGGAAAAAGGAAATAAGCGCAAACGAATGGCGTCATCAGTGACGCCATTGATCTTGAAGGTGTCGCATATCTCCAAGAAATTGGACAAGTGGACATTCGGGTCCTCATCCGGCAGTCCATCGAACTGCACGGCGTTTTGGACCATTTGAATGACACTTGACTTTATTTCAAAATTATTATTGGCCACCGCAGGGCGAACAATACTCGACCCTGAATCATCCAGGTTAGGCCGGGCGTAATAAGACATAGTACGCTCGGCCGCCGGGGGAAGGTTAGGGGCGGCCATAACTACAACAGCGGGTTCTCCGATAGATTCTTCGGGATCTAAAGAAGGATTTCGGCGATGAGATCGGATACGCGCAAGAGAGCGTTCGATCTCAGGGTCGAAGTCTAAATCTTCAGACTCTGAGGGTTGTCCTCGGGTCATACACCCAAACAAAAATAAAACAAAAATAAATTTTTTTGTGTGTTTTTTTTTTTTTTTTTAAAAAAAGTTTTTAGTTTTTTTTTTTTTTTATAGAAAATAAGTAAAATTAATAGACTCCGGAATTCGAAATAGCAACTCGAAAAGAGGTTCCCCGGCAACGGCGCCAAAAACTTGATGGGCCCGCGAACAGACTCTTACAGTGGTTGGTTCGTTGAGTCGATCGCCGCGGGCTTGCTCGGGTAGGCAAGTGCACCTATCGCAAGTAGTACTCGATATTCGGGGGAATACCGAGGTCGTATTGTTCTCGGGGTCGCGTTGACTATTCTTACTCCTCCGGGAGGACTATTATTTTACTGAAAATAAGGTGGATTTTTTTTACTTAATAAAAGGCGAAAAAGCAAAGGAGCGAAAAAAAACGGTTTAGAAAATATTCGATGAAGGGTTAACGCTCGGCATCGAATCGGATTAAGACTAAAATAATTTTTAATAATAAAAAGACTTAGTTTTCAAATTAATAATAAGACAACTTGGCCGTGGAGGTTCCACAAATGTGAGCTCACCTAGCTATAGGGATATCGCTCACCTAAACGTTAAGACTATTCGACTGAACGTTAGTCCGACGAAGGATTCCTCTTAACGCCCGCTTTACGCTAAGAACCCCGCTATTGGGTGGGGGACCCAATCCGGTAGAATTACGCTAGTCCTCTCTCGAGGTATGCACGCAACTCTATTTACCCAGGGGTGATCGGTCCATATGCACGGCCTCTCGGCTAGCTAGCATATGGACTACGGAAATAGGGCCCACACATCGATTATGTGGTCCTACGCGTCGTAAACCCGGGGTAAACCCTAAGTGCTTAAATTAAAATGAAAATGAAGAGCTTTAATTATTATAAATCATTTTAAATGTCTCAATGCTCTTCGATGCCGAGGCTAATAGCGATTAGCCACACATCGGTATGGGGACGGCTTATAATTTAGTGAGGCGCGAGTTCGAATTTTAATGCTAAACGATTATAAGAAAGAGACAAAAGAAAAATAACAATATTTAGAGAGCTAAAAAGTTAACTAAACGAGAACTCACGCACACTCCAAATTATAAATTAAACAAAGCTAAGTTACACATGAATGAAATTTGCATAATTTAAATTTGCGAGTCCCACTCAAACGAGTGGGGGCGGTAAATAAAGGCTGAAAATTGCAAGTCCTACTCAAACGAGTAGGACTGAAATGAAAGCGAGTCCTACTCAAATGAGTAGGAGAAAATAAATGCGATTACATGGCTAAAAAGTCCGGCCATTTAACTCAAGTGAGTAGGCGGAAAAAAATAAAGAAAGTAAAATTGCAAGTCCTACTCAAACGAGTAGGACTGAAAATGAAAACGATGCGCCATTTAACTCTTAACGAGTAGGCGGAAATAAATGCACACAAACACACACACTCCAAATGAAATTCAAGAAAGCAATAAAACTATACACCTACACTCACACACTCTACATAATTTGAATAAAGCATTAAAAAAAGCAATTAAAAAGAAAGCATGAAAATTATACACCTACACTCACACACTCTACACAATTTAAATCAAAGCATAAAAATTATACACCTACACTCACACACACTTCATGAAAAATCAAAGTTACCTAAAAATTAAAATTTTAACTATTTCAAGCATAGGTTTTGCCAAAACAAATAAAAGAAGAAATTAAAATTTTAGAAGACAAAAGTTTTTCAAAACAAATTAAAAACCAAAGTTTTTGGAAAATAAAAATTTCAACATTTTCATTCCTAGGATTTCATAAAAGAGCTAAAAAGTTGAAATAAAAGTGAAAGAAGGAAAAAGTTTTCATTCCAAAATGAAGCTAAGTAAAAAAAACAAAGGAAACTTTAACTCTTTTACACACTCATAAGAGTGAAGATGTTGAAGAAGACAAGAAAAAAAGGAAACCTAATTCATCATTTCATGAGTTTCTAACAAAACCTATTTTGAAAAATCAAAGGCATATAAAGAGGAAAAACATAACATTCCTAAGCATGAAAAAGAAAACAAGTAAAAAAAACATGTAAAGTAAGCAAATTACACTCATACACACACACACACTTTTCATAAATGAAGAACAAGTGAAGAATAAAGAATAAAAAGGGAAAGAGGTGAGCCATCCAAATGAACTTTTCATGCCAAATAAAGAGAGAAAATCTAACATTTTTATTAAAATTTTCAAGCTATTACAAAGCTAAAAGATAAAGCAAAACAAAACATGAAATAAAAGGGGAGAAATCTCCTTACATAACACTAGTATCCACGGATTAAGCCCACAAAAAGACACTAACTTGGCCCAAAATCTGAACCCTTGGACCTTACAGAACTGGGCTATTTATAGGAAAAAATTTCTAAGTACACGCCCTCGGTCACGGGCGTGACATGGGGGCGTGACAGTACTATTCATGAAGGCGGCTGGCGATTGGACAGCAAAGTTGACTTCGGGCTGAGTTCGCAGCAGTCACGCCCCAGGTCACGGGCGTGACCTAGGGCGTGTCGGGGAGGTAGAACCGGGCGCGGGTTGCGTCAAATGTCCTCGGCAGCGTCTTGTCGGGCCAGCTGGAAAGGTCACGCCCCATGTCACGGGCGTGACTATGGGCGTGACAGTCGGGGTCGACACTCGACGAATGTCGAGCGGAAAGTGTCGAGTCGAAATCGTTGAGCTGAAATTGGGTCACGCCCCAGGTCACGGGCGTGACTATGGGCGTGACAGTCGGGGTCGACACTCGACGATCGTCGAGTGGAATTCGTCGAGAGGAGTGGACACGGGCTTGGGTCACGCCCCGTGTCGGGTGACACGGGCGTGTCGCCAGGCGTGTCAAGCCTTTTCTTCAGAAATTTTCCGATTTCACGGGAAATGCACAGGCACGGCTCGGTCACGGGCGTGACCCATGTGTCACGGGCGTGTACTTCCCAAAATTTGGCAGATTCTGGAATTTTTCTGCAAAATAAAATAAAACAAGTTAGGAGAAAATTTACAAGAATAGGAACATTTTATTGAACAAAAATAAGTAAAAACGACGAAAATAAATGAAAATGACTAAATTAATGTGCATAAAAATACGCATATTTACAGTTCATCAACACACCTGTGTCGACACCAGCCGGCAGTGTCGACACAGCAGTGTCGACACCAGCCGGCAGTGTCGACACTCGACAGCTAGCGGTGTCGACACCCTGTGTCGACACCGGCCGGCAGTGTCGACACAGCAGTGTCGACACCTGACAGCCAGCGGTGTCGACACATTGTGTCGACACCAGACGACTCCACTCGACGACTCGTCGAGCTCAGCACGACAATCGTGGAGCTCGACGATCGTCGACCTCCAAACAACGCCCAGAAAACTAACATCGTCGAACCTAGAGAATAAAATAAGATAAGTCAAACATAGCAAGGTTGGTTCGACGAAACTGGACGAGCAAGACAAAAGATCAATCAATTAAGTTTTCCAAATGTGAAAATTTCCGTTTCTGCCAAAGATTCAAGAATTCAGCCGACTGAATCGAAGAGACGCGAAAGCGCACTAACGGTGACGCGCCACAAACCGAACGCTAGAGTAACGCCCTTACGTCACAAAGATGCCAACCAGGGGAGACAATAATGCCGAAAAAAGCAGGGGCGTTACAGTCACCCCTCCAAAAAGGAAGTTTCGTCCCGAAACTTGAAACACAAACGGAATAAGAGGACAGAGAACGAGACAAGACAGAAGAATTCTTGAAACTAGAATACTAACCAGAGAGATTAAGAGAACAGCTGAGGATGAGATTCTCTCATCGCGGATTCCAATTCCCAAGTTGCACCTCTTGCATCCTAATTTCGCCAGAGAACCTTAACCATTAGAATTGTTTTCTTTCTTAGCACACGGTCTTGCATCTCTAGAATACGGACAGGTTCTTCAACATACGAGAGATTAGGCTGCAACCGGGGTACTGATACAAGGACATGTCGCTCACTGCGGACACACTTTCGCAACTGGCTCACGTGAAACACGTCGTGCACACCAGGGAAAGAATAAGGCAACTCTAGTCTATAGGCAGAAACTCCAATGCGTTCCAAAATATGAAAAGGCCCCACATACCTGGGATCTAGATTATGGTTTCTTCCAAATCTTTTAACACCCGGCATCGGGGAGACCTTCAAAAACACCATGTCCCCAACCGCAAACTCCAGGTCAACTCTGCGCTGGTTTGCATACTTCTCGTATCGCTCCTGAGCTAACCTCAGCTTTTCACGAATGTGCCTTACTGAAGTACTCATATCCTCCAGCACTTCTGGTCCGGGCAACGGCTTCTCGCCCACTTCTGTCCAAAATAGGGGAGTTCGACAACGCCTTCCATAAAGAGCTTCAAAGGGCGCCATCTGCAAACTTTCCTGATAACTATTATTGTATGCAAACTCCATTAATCTGAGGCATTTATCCCAAGCTCCGTCATGGTCCAGGATATAGCATCTAAGCATATCCTCCAAGATCTGGTTCACTCTCTCCGTCTGACCATTTGTCTGCGGATGATAGGCAGTAGAATATCTAAGGTCAGTACCTAGAGCTCCCTGTAAGCTTTGCCAGAATCGAGACATGAATCGGGAGTCTCGATCGGACACAATACTCGTCGGTACACCATGAAGTCTGATAACTTCGTTCAGATAAAGCTCAGCTATCTTTTCCATGGAATAACTAATCTTGAAAGCACAAATGGGCACACTTAGTTAGCCTGTCCACAATAACCCACACTGCATCATGCCCTCGGGGAGATCTGGGCAAACCGGTTATGAAATCGATTGATACACTCTCCCATTTCCAACTCGGTACATCTAAGGGAGTTAACTTAACACCCGGCCTTCTGTGATCAGCTTTTACACGCTGACAGGTATGACATTCAGACACAAATCTTGCGATGTCATTCTTCATGCCTGACCACCAAACAATCTGCTTCAAATCTCTGTACATTTTCGTGGAGCCAGGATGATATGCAACACTGGAACCATGCGCTTCACTGCATATTTTTGATCGGATGTCCCCAATAGCAGGAATACAGTATCTGCCACGGTACTTTAAGGTACCTACGTCGTCAATTGCAAAGTCGGGTAATTCCCTTCTCTCAGTTCTACAGCGGAGGTGCTGCAAGTCAGGATCGTCCTTCTGATGAAGCTTCGTCAGGGTAATCCACGAAGGCTCATCCACCTCTAGGCTACTCGGCAAAGCGCTACTCCCTACGGTTATGTCCATGAGCAAGAACTCTTCGACAAGAGATTGCACCGAGAGGTTAAAGATGTGTGCGGGCTTCCAGCTCAACGCATCTGCTACTACATTAGCCTTGCCGGGATGATAAAGGATGTCCACTTCGTAATCCACAACATACTCTAACCATCAGCGCTGGCGCAAATTCAGTTCCTTCTGAGTAAAGACATATTTCAAACTTTTGTGATCCGAATATATTTTGCATGACACTCCATATATAGAAGTGTCTCCACAATTTCAAGGCATAAATGACGGCAGCAAATTCTAGATCGTGCGTAGGGTAATTCTTTTCATGCACCTTCAATTGTCTTGATCCGTACGCAATCACCTTGTCGTCCTGCATCAGCACGCAACCGAGTCCAACTCGCGAGGCGTCCACATAAACAGCATACTCCACTCCTTCCACTGGCAATGCCAACACTGGAGCAGAACACAAACGCCTCTTGAGCTCTTGAAAGCTCCCTCACAGGCATCGCTCCAAACAAAAGCTACGCTCTTTTGTGTAAGCCTGGTCAACGGCGCAGAGAGGACAGAGAACCCTTCCACAAATCTTTTGTAGTAACCTGCCAACCCTAAGAAGCTCCTTATCTCCTTAGGCGATGCAGGTCTCTTCCAGTCCAAAACCGCAGCTATCTTTGCAGAATCCACTGAGATACCTTCCTTACTTACAATGTGTCCTAGGAAAGATACCTGAGATATCCAGAACTCACACTTGCTAAGCTTCGCATACAGCTTGTGCTCCCTCAAAGTAGACAAAACCAAGCGCAAGTGCAAGGTGTGCTCATCTGCATCTCTAGAATATACTAGTACATCGTCAATGAATACCACCACGAACTTATCCAGAAAATCCTTGAACACCCTATTCATCATGTCCATAAAAGCTGACGGTGCATTCGTCAATCCAAAAGACATCACCAGAAATTCAAAGTGACCATAACGAGAACGAAAAGCAGTACGCGGAATGTCTGACTCCCGGATCCTCAACTGATGGTAACCTGAACGGAGGTCAATCTTCGAGAATACAGAGCTACCCCGCAACTGATCGAACAAATCATCGATCCTAGGCAACGGATATCTATTCTTAATTGTTACCTTGTTTAGCTCTCGATAATCAATGCATAGTCTCATCGTCCCGTCCTTTTTCTTCACGAAGAGCACTGGTGCACCCCAGGGGGAAGAACTGGGTCTAATAAAACCGCATTGCAATAACTCATCCAGTTGAGTACGCAGCTCCTCTAACTCACGCGGCGTCATGCGGTACGGTGCTTTGGCAATAGGGCGAGTTCCTGGCTCGAGGTTTATAACAAACTCCACCTCTCTCTCAGGAGGAAGTCCACGAAGGCTATCTGGAAAAATATCCGGAAACTCGCACACCACAGAAACGTCCTCTACCCGAGGCTCAACCGGTGCAGCTCCCAGAACAGAAACAGAGACAAGAAAAGAATCACAGCCAGACTCTAGAAATATACGAGCACGCACTGCAGAAATGATCGGAGATTCCAGACGCGGCAAACCATACACACTCATGGGCTGGCCATTGCTACCCTTAAAATCCAAGCGCTTGAGCTTGCACTGAATGACAGCATCATAGATGGACAACCAGTCCATGCCCAAAATTACGTCAAAGTCTACCAGATCTAGCACCTTCAGATCCGCAATCGCCAGAAACCCGCTAGGGAGATGGGGCATTTTGGATACCCTGGCTTGACCTCACCAACTCTCCTGAAGGAAATTTGACATTTATGGAGGTGTCTAACTGGTCGAGAGCCCAACGATGACGGTCCACAAAACTTCTTGCCACAAAAGAATGAGTAGCACCCGAATCGAACAAACGCGCGCCCACTTATTCTTCACCTTAAATTCACCTAAACACCAGTGCGCGAAACTAAAATGCAGAAACCATATATCCACTAAAAGGAATAACTAGCCGAGTCAGAGACTAACCTGCGATCACCTGAGTCGATGATTGGGCTTCCTCCTTGGTCAGCACATTCAACTTTCCTTTTCCTTTGTCCGCGAGAGGCGGGGGCGGCGGTAAGGTCTGCAACGGGACTGCATGCAGTGCAGGCTGGCTCTGCGGGCAATTAGCCCTCATGTGTCCTCTTTGGCCACAGAGATAACAAGCTCCAGCCTTCTTGCGACAACGGGCCACATCATGTCCACTCCTCTGACAATAAGAACAGACAGGACCCCCTTTGGGAGCATCTTGGATCGCATGCACCTGAGACAGCTTCTGCGCATCCAATCTCTTAAAACACCTATCGAGAGAGTGCCCCGGCTTACCACAGAAGCTACACACCTCTCTTCTGTCCTTCTTCACTGCAGGGCCAGATGCCCTCGCACTTCCTTCATCGTCAGGTTTCCTCTTGTCCTTCTTTGCAAGCGATCCCCGATTTTTCGCATTTTCTATCGCCTCAACCTTTAAGGCAGCTTCAACTACTTCGGCAAAGGTCTCCGACTTGTAGGCGCTAACCAACTGCTGGATATCATACCTCAGACCACCCAAAAAACGCTTCACTCTGCCTTCTTCAGATGCTATCAGGTCTGGGGCGAAACGACTGAGCTTGCCAAACTCGACTTCGTACTCACCAACAGTGAGTTACCGCTGCTTCAGGTGTAGGAAACTATTCATGAGGCGGTCTCGCTCGACCGATGGTAGGAACTTCTTTAGTAACAAACTCCTGAATGATTCCCACGAGCACCCCTCCGAAAGGTTCCCTTTTTCTCTAATCCACCAACTCTTCGCGAGGCCCTTGAGTTGATAAGCCGCAATCATCACCTTTTGATTGGGAGAAACGCCAGAGTAGTAAAACATTTCTTCCATGGCAATAATCCAGTCATCCAATGCCATGAAGTCTGCCATACCGTCATAAGACGGGGGTCCTAAATGCTGGAAGTGAGAAATGAAATTCATCTCAGGCGGCAATGCAACTGGGGGAACTAGAGCAGCAGGGGGGTAGGAACCGCTTGATCCACAGCAGGACCTTGTGCTCTGGACTGCTGCCCAGAGATGACAGCCAACATCGATTGCATCTGGGACTGCATGTCAACCATCTGCTTTGTTACGGTCTCATTACTTAGCCTCAGCGCTTCGATCACCGCTTCGCTCTGGGCACCTGAAGACTCACCCTCTGACTGGGGGGTCGACCTCGTCGCAACGCGCTTAGGCGGCATTCTATAGAACAAATGGAGATCTAGTCAGACCTTGCCTAAGACACCACAAACTGGGAAAGCATTCCCTAAAACACACTATTTCAGATTTACATTGACCGATACGACAAAAGGCTTATCAGGGACCTAGCTTAGGACACTAAAGCTAGAAAACTAGCATACCCTGACACAGTTCAGATCCGGAACGGACAAACTCAGATCAGGTCGAAAAAGAACCGATACTTGCTCCTACTGTTACCTTGCTCTGGGAAATCATAAAATGATGTTATGCTTCTAGCTTGTGCCTACAATATGAATGCATGAATGTACAAATTTTATCCCAAGGTATGAGTGTACATATGTCATCATGCAGATCTTTAACTTGGCATGTGTGCTTATGCAATGATATGCTATGTATGCAGTGCTATGCATACTACAATAAGGCCTTAGTGCATGCTATGAGCGGCGTATACATTCAATGTTATGCATTCCATACTACATAATATTGTATGTAACGAAGAAAGAAAACGCGCTAATGGGCATCCATGTGATGATGGTTATGCATCCCATACTACATACCCGTCACATGTTGCCACCTATGGTGGATCCATATACAAACACATATTATGCATCTCATACTACATAATATGTCTCGTATACTTCTTATCATGCTATGAGTGTAGTGTTCGTGCTTCCATCAAAATCTACTGATGACATATTGGTGTGTGTATGCAATGCAATGATACAACTAGGGTTTTGCTTAAGGGAAAGTTGTTCAACTGGCTTGGTCAACCAACCAACCCTCTTGCAAAACCTCCCTCTAATACCAACTGTCACAACCCGCATATTCTCAACGATAAAATCGTATCAGAGCAGGTGAAAACACGTGTCGTGATGCCACGTCGTGCAGGGGATAACTGCACATGCTCAGGCAAAACTCCAGACCTTTGTTTTTAAGGAAAACGTTGATTAATTATGGTAGAAAAACAGTTATGTTGAAAAGGTCGTATCCCTCGGCATGGTAGATCAGCTAGACCACAGATCACAGTATAGTTATACGCAGCAGAAAATACCTTGGTTCAATTAAGTTGACACCCTAAACGAGCATAAGTGTCCCCGGGGGACGACCCATGGTATTCACGACTCTAAGGTGAATATAATATACATAAAAAGGTAGTCTTTACACTATAAGGAAAAAATAGTGCTTTAGTTTTACAAATATGAAATGCATGAGTACATATAGTAACATTTTAGGGTTTAAAATAACTAGAATGCACCCTAGCATAAATCCTTCCCAGAAGAGCAAGAACCATCAGGTAAAAAGTACAGTAGTGAGAGCAGCAAGCAGTCTAACACAGAAAGGCTAAAGTCTATGGGCGTCAACAACTGACACGAACCCATAGAAAGAAGAAAAAAATTGCCAAGTCTAAACAAGACAACTACCTCAAACTCAGAGGTGGAAACAAACAGCCACAGGAACCAGCAGAACCAGAAGCCCAAGTCTGTCAGCTAAACCCTGCTACAGCTCTGATCCTGAGGGCATTCAAAAGAAGAACACCTCAGAAGCAAGTCACAAGTAGAGCAAGAGTAAAAGCAGACTACACAAACCTCTAAGTAGAGGAGAATGAAAGAAAAGGTGACTGCAACAAAACGGTCAACAGAGTAAAAATGAGCAACAGTAAAACTAGCCGAGCAAGAAATGCTAACATTTTATAAACACAAAAAAGGGAACAAGCATCAGCATCCAAAGTCCAATCTTTCATTAGTAATTACCATGCCGAGGGAGGAACCCCAACGCGCACAGCCTATCCGAGTATAAAACACTATGTCGAGGGAGGACCCCAACGCGCATAGTTCATCTGAATATAAACACTATGTCGAGGGAGGACCCCAACGCGCATAGTTCATCTGAATATAAAACACTATGCCGAGGGAGGACCCCAACGCGCATAGTTCATCTGAATATAAAACACTATGCCGAGGGAGGACCCCAACGCGCATAGTTCATCTGAATATAAAACACTATGCCGAGGGAGGACCCCAACGCGCATAGTTCATCTGAATATAAAACGCTATGCCGAGGGAGGACCCCAACGCGCATAGTTCATCTGAATTTCCTTAGCTACATAACTATACAAGCAGTGTTCGTTTATGCTTATTCATCACCATAAACTCAAGGGATAGCCGACCAAGTGGGCTGCATAAGGGCGTTTCAAGGAACAGCAAGATTTTGAGATTTAAAACTTAAGGGACGTCAAGTCACAAAGTCCAGAAATAGAGGGGAAAACAAGTTAGGAGTTCAGAACAAGTATCTCTACCGTCGACATATGATAAACTCAACAAGTGTAGAAACAAAAACGAAGGTGGGAGTTTAGAATCAAGAACAAAAGGGAGAGCAAGAACACTACTTCCCTCGATTTACCGAAAAAACTCTCCAAATCTCCACGCGTCGCGATATGAGCCAAAATCTGGACGAAAGATGACTGGAGAAACGGTTAGGGCCGAAAACCTAGCAAGGAAAACTCGAGGAACGGGGAAGAAATTACCCGAGGGCGCAGATCTCGACGAGAGCCTTCCAGATCCGCGATCGGTGGGAAAAACCGAGCACCGGAGCTCCGTCGGTGATCGCCGGAAGAGGCACGGACGGCAAACTTCTCCGCACACGCCGCTCTGGTACGGAAAGCAGGAGAAACCTAGGTCGGCTAAAGATAAGAAGAAGCAGGGTATAAATACTAAACAGCCGAAAGGACCGGGTTCAACTACACCGGCCCGGCGGTGCCGACACACTACAGAACAGCGGTGTCGACACACCTGTATCGACACCAGCCGGCAGTGTCGACACAGCAGTGTCGACACCCGCCAGCCAGCGGTGTCGACACACTGTGTCGACACCGCCGGCAGTGTCGACACAGCAGTGTCGACACTCGACAGCCAGCGGTGTCGACACACCCTGTGTCGACACCAGCCGATAGTGTCGACACAGCAGTGTCGACACAGCCGGCAGTGTCGACACAGCAGCAGTGTCGACACCAGTGTCGACACCCGCCAGCCAGCCTCGGTGTCGACACACTGTGTCGACACCGGCCGGCAGTGTCGACACAGCAGTGTCGACACTCGATAGCCAGCGGTGTCGACACCCTGTGTCGACACCGGCCGGCAGTGTCGACACAGCAGTGTCGACACCTGACAGCCAGCGGTGTCGACACATTGTGTCGACACCAGAGGACTCCACTCGACGACTCGTCGAGCTCAGCACGACAATCGTGGAGCTCGACGATCGTCGACCTCCAAACAACGCCCAGAAAACTAACAATCGTCGAACCTAGAGAATAAAATAAGATAAAGTCAAACATAGCAAGGTTGGTTCGACGAACTGGACGAGCAAGACAAAAGATCAATCAATTAAGTTTTCCAAATGTGAAAATTTCCGTTTCTGCAAAAGATTCAAGAATTCAGCCGACTGAATCGAAGAGACGCGAAAGCGCACTAACGGCGATGCGCCACCAACCGAACGCTAGAGTAACGCCCTTACGTCACAAAGATGCCAACCAGGGGAGACAATAATGCTGAAAAAAGCAGGGGTGTTACACCTGTTCCCTGATCTCAATCGTGCAATTGGTGTGGGTAGTTAACTAGGGAGGAGTAGCTTTCGTCGAATTGTTAGAAGCTCAACTTTCCAGGCTATCAATTGGAGAAGCGACGGTAGTGGAAGAATTTAAGGATGTGTTTCCTGAGGAGTAACCTGAAGCAACTCCTCGACGGGAGATCGATTTCTCGATTGAATTAGTACCAGAAGCTAGGTCGGTGTCACGCCCTCTTTTTAGGATGGCACTGAAGGAGTTAGCCCAGCTCAAGAAACAGTTGCAGGAATTGTTGGAGCATGGGTATATCAGACCCAGCTCATCTCCTTGGAGCGTGTCAGTGCTGTTTGTTAAGAAGAAAGATGGTAGTATGTGCGACTATGCATAGACTACCGGGAGTTGAATAAACTGACCGTGAAGAATAAGTATCTAATTCCATTGATAGATGACCTGTTCGACTAGTTTGTAGGATCAGTGGTGTACTTTAAGTTAGACTTGAAGTCGGGATACTATCAGTTGCGGATTCAAGATGAGGACATACCCAAGACAATTTTTAGAACGAGGTATGGTCACTTCGAGTTCTCAGTGATGTCGTTCGGGTTGACGAATGTGCCATCGGAATTCATGGATCTGATGAACCGAGTGTTCCGGGAGTACTTAGACTCATTTGTAGCAGTTTTCATCGATGACATTTTGGTATACTCCAAATCAGAGACTGATCATGAGGCTCATCTGAGAGTAGTCTTGCAGACTCTGAGAGAGAACCAATCGTATGCAAAGTTCTTGAAGTGCGAGTTCTGGTTGGAGAAGGTGGTATTTTTGGGCCATGTGATTAGTCGTGATGGGGTGGCGGTGGATCCAGCGAAAGTTGAGGCCATCAGAGATTGGCCAGTTCTGAGCACTGTGGCGGAAGTCGGGAGTTTCCTTGGAGTAACCGAGTACTAGAGAAGATTTGTGGAAAACTTTTTGCGGGTAGCTCTGCCCCTCACTACTTTGGCTCGTAAGGACTAGAAGTTTGTGTGGACTCAGGAGTGCAATCAAGCGTTTGACACCTTGAAGTAAAGGCTGATGACAGCTCCAATCCTAAGTCTTTTTAAAGGGACTGAAGGATTTCAGATTTTCAGTGACACATCAGGTTGCGGTTTAGGTTGCGTGTTAGTGCAACATGGCAAGGTGATAGCCTTTGGGTCTAGGCAGTTGAAACCTCATGAGAGGAATTACCTCGTCCATGACATGGAGTTGGCGATGGTAATTTTTGTGTTGAAGTTGTGGCGGCACTATGTGTACGGTGCCAAGATAGAGATCTTCACGGACCACAAAAGCCTGAAGTATCTCCTAGATCAAAAAGATTTGAACATGCGGCAGCGTAGGTGGGTCGAATTCCTTGGGGACTATGACATAGCGATTTAGTATACACCAAGGAAGGCCAATGTGGTGGCGGATGCCTTGAGTAAGAAATATTCTGGACAAGGAAATTGAATTGAAGCTCATGATGTGTGGTTGGTGCGGGACTGTGAGTCCCTTGGCATTGAGTGTGTAGCTAGAGGCGAGTCTAGCATAACTCGGTTGAACTGGATAGAGTTGCAGAACGACTAATCTGATCATATCTGGGAAGCGACCAATGTGGATGTGGAGTTCCAACCATTTGTGGTGGAAGCTCAAAAAGGCGAGGGCAGTGCCTAGGAGATGATTAATGGGATCTTACAGAAGGATGGAAGGATTTGTGTACCGCAGTTTGGCAAGCTCTGTGAGGAGTTGATGTTTGAGGCTCATTTCATGAAGTACTCCATTCACCCGGGCAGTATAAAGATGTACTTGAATATGAAGAAATCCTTTTTGTGGCCTAGTCTAAAGCGGGATGTAGCTTTGTACGTGAGTCGGTATCAAACTTGTGCCTAGTGGTGCAACTCTGATCGGTTCGGTTCGGTTCCGCTTAGAACCAAGAACCGACCCGTATAGGTTCGGTTCCAATTTTTTGGAACCGAAACCGACCCACGGTTCTACAATGTAGAACCAGAACCGAACCAGAAATATCGGTTCGGTTCCAGTTCAGTTCTCGTTTCCTTAATTTATGTTTCTTGCACAACAAATTGCCTTTAAAAACAATCCAAAATCGGTTTATAATTGGCGAAGAGGAGCTAAGAAAGCTGATACACTAAAAGCAGATTAGCCTTAATCGATGCATGTGGGAGGCTTCGAGCGTTCGGTTGGCCCACACGGGAGACGGGGACGGGAATTCTAGTGACTAGAGGTGATGTTGTGCTTACTTTGAGTGTTTGGTCGGCCTTCACTGGAGACGGTGACAGGAGCTCTAGCAGACAGGGCGCAGGGGCAGCGACGTTAGGGTTGGAAGTTAGGAATTTCACGGGAGATTGACTTCACGGGAGAAAATGAGAAATATGAGATTATAAGAATATAAGGGACTGAGATTTAACATTTTTTAAAATGTTATTTAAAGAATTATTAAATCTCCAAATCATGTATTACTGTAAAATGTTATTTAATGAGTTATTAACGTCATTAGGCGTGATGCAGATCTATCTTCAGGTATGAATCATACCTGAAAAATAAATAAATTTTTTACAACATACGGGTCCGGTCGGTTCTCGGGTACCCGACCATGGGACCCGAGAACCGAACTGAACCGCCGGTTCTTGTTTTTCCAAGAACCGTACCCGAACTGACCAGCGTGAGAACCGACCCGAACCATCCAGTTTGGATCGGTTTCGGTCCGGTTCTCGGTTCTTCGGTTACTTTTGCACATGCCTACTTATGTCTTAGTGAAGGCTGAATGTCAGAAGCTGGACGGGTTTCTAAAGCCTCTTCCTATCCCCGAGTGGAAATTTGATGACATCTCCATGGATTTTGTGCATGGTTTACCTCGGCCGCAGTAAGGTAACAATGTGATTTGGTTGATCGTGGATCACTTGACCAAAGTGGCTCACTTCATCCCTAATCGGAAGGAGGATAGCGTGGAGAAGCTAGTAGAATTGTACGTTCGTAATATTGTGCGGTTGTAAGGAATTCCCAAGAGTATTGTTAGTGATCGTGATGGACAGTTCACGTACAAGGACTATAGATTGGTACAGAAAAGTCTGGGCACAAAGATCAAGTTTAGTACGACATTCCATCCTCAAACTGATGGTCAAACCGAAAGAACGAACCGTACTATGGAGGATATGCTGAGGATGTGTACCCTTGACTTTGGTAAGAAGTGGGAAGATCACCTCTTCATGGTAGAGTTCGCATATAACAACTGTTTCCAGGAAAGTATCAAGATGACACCATACGAGGGTTTGTATGGAAGGCAGTGTCAAACACCGATGTCCTGGATAGAGGCTTGAAACACCAAAATTTTGGGAAAAGAGGTTGTGGCTGACGCTTGTGAGTTGGTGTGAACCATTCAGGAGCGCATGAAGGTTGCTCAGGATCGGCAGACAAAGTATTTCAATGCTCGCCACAGGAACGTGGAGTTTGCGATAGACGACTGAGTATATTTAAAGATTAAGCGGTTCAAAGGCATTTCGCGGATTTGCCGACTCAAGGTTCTTGGGACCGTTCGAGGTCGTAGAACATGTTGGAGAAGCGGCCTACCGGTTGGCGTTGTACACAGAGCTGAGTGGATTGCACGATGTTTTCCATGTCTCAGTTTTGAGGAAAGCCTTGATGGAGACAAACGTTGTGGTCGAGGCGGCTGTGGTGCCGATAGAAGTGGACTTGAGGACGGATGTCCATCCGGTTGCCATAGAGGAATCAGAAATTCGGCAGTTACGGAACAAAGAGGTCAAACACGTAAAGGTGTGGTGGAATAACTACGGGCGAGACGAGTTCTCTTGGGAGCGTGAACAAGCAATGCGAGATGACTTCCCAGAACTTTTTTTGCTTCAAGTATGCTTTTGTTTGAGTGCATACTTAATTTCGAGGATGAAATTCTTCTAAGGGGGTAGGAGTTGTAACACCCCGATTTTTCCAGATCTTGAGCCTCTGGAAGCTACCGCGCAGCGATAGGTACCTATCGCCCGGCAATAGCCTTGTTTCATCGAATACAGACATTGAGATCGCTGAGTAGCTAGGCGTTGAGAGCGTTGAGTGGTACCGCGCGGCGGTAGGATTCTACCGCGCGGTGGTAGCTCGTGAAGCATTGAGTGGCTATCGCGCGGCGGTAAGGCTAACGCTAGCGATAGCATTTTCTTCCTAACGGGACCGACGGCTCGGGATGCTACCGCGGCGCGGTAGGTGGTTACCGCTCGGCGGTAGCAGACGGGAGCAGTTCCATCGTTTGGCATTTTGGCTCTCCATTTTCTCTTAGGATTTGATCCTATAGCCCAGGATGCTCCGCCCAAAGGGCATATAAGGGCTGAAACGTTCTAAACCTTCATTCTCTTCTCTTTTGAAGTGGGAGTTAGGGTTTGAGAGCAAGAGTTTGTCGGAGGAATAAAAAGGTATTTCTCCACCATTGACGAAACTTCGGGGATCCGATCGTCGATCTGAGGCCAGATCCGTGGAGTGGACTTGAAGACGCACGTTTTCATCAGTGTAAATCAAGTTTTCCATGACAAGGAAGAGGAGTCGTAAGGTAATGACACTTCTTCTCTCGGTCATTAGGATGCATGCATGACATTCATGTTTATTACTGCTTTCTTTCAAGCATTTAGGCATCAGATCTCTCAAATAAGAGGGGTTCGGGTTGCCACGGCTCAAGAGGAGCCACCGGGTCGACTGTGTCTGTCCCCAATATTATATTGCATTAGAAATCTGCTCCATTAGTGGATAGGCATTGTGGGTGAAGCCGAAGTCACGACCGTTAGTCCGAATCGGTGATGTTGTATAACGAGCCTAAGGAAGAAATCAATTTGCTGCAAGATGTCGTTTATGATGATTGTTCCCCCTTGTTTTTGTGTGAGAATGAATGGTGGATTAGGGTGGGAAAGACTTTTGATTGTGATGTGCTAAGGTGTGGCTTTTTCCCTGTGGTTGGCTGGCTAGCCCGTGACGTGCAAGTCATGTGTGGAGAGTGTCCCGATGAGACAAGTCCCCTTCTGTGAAATTGACGAGAACGCCAAGCTTTGGGCAAGCCCTGGCGACGAAGCCCACGAGCGGGTGGGGTCTAGCGAGAGTTCTTAGCATTGGTTTGTTTGTGTGACGGAATCCTGATGTGAGAAGTCAGAGCTCGCAAGCAAGCCCGGATTTTCAGGCTCACGAGCGGGTGGGGCCTAGCCAAGAGTTCCGTATGACGGCTTATATGTTGTTAGGGGAAATTGGAAGTACCCATATGTTTGCGACTTGAATGCCGAAGGGGAAATTGGAAGTACCCAATTGTTGATGCGTGATGATTTGTTAGATTCATACGCTATAGGATGCCTTGGGTGAAGCCCAGGTTTGCATACATGCTGCATTGTAGGTCTCTTTTACTATATGCTCAACATAGAAATATGTTTGTTGTATGCGACATCCAAACTTGTTTTACTGTTCTCTATGTTCATGTATATTTGCATATGAAGTGCTGACCTGCATGGTGATGGAGTGCCCGGGGTTCGCTAGGGACATCCAAGAAGAGATGTGTTGGTTAAACAGTTGAGGCCAGCCTTTACTGACTCACGTTACCACCAATTTTTACATGGCATGGATCGCAAGCAGGAGTAAGCTCACAGGCCAAAAAGGCCTAAGCCTCATGAAGTGATATCTTTGTTTGGTAGCTCTGTTTGAGTGAATGTTATGCTTAGTGCACTATGAATCCGGCTTGCATGCCGAGGTAGCCTAGGAGTACTAATGCACGTTGTTATGTTGATGTTATTATTTCATTTTTTGGACTCCTGGATGTTGTAAGGCCTTAAGGCCGTTCTGATACTCCTGTGATGGTGGTTAACTTCTAGTCTTGTTATTTGTTTCTGTTGTTTTTAGTCTGAGTTCTGAGTTGGGTAGTTTTATATCATCTTAAAATGCTAAAGCTGTGGAGTCTGTATGTTGTGGGCCCCGACCGGACCCATATTATACAGTCATTACTGGGGAGGCGTTTTAGAATTATCGCAGAGGTCAGGGGCGGTTCAACCCACCAGGATGGCGACAGGATTAGAGGCGGGCCCTCTCGCCACAGCGGCAAGCGATGGCGATTGCCCGTGGGAGGGTGATGAGAATAATAAATGGAAGGGGAAGGAGAGAAGGGGGCAGTGTGGCGTTGCCCTTTTGTGACTTCCATCAAGAGGAAGGTCACGCGACGACCACCTGCCCAGAGTTTCTATAAATGAGGGGATCGAGAGGTGAAGTTCAGTAGCGGCCGCCAGTGCGTATAAAGGAAGTTCTGCTAGGAGGAGAGGAGGATAGGTGCGAGGATCGGGCCGACATGGGCACCCGCAGTGGGATCTAGTGATTCATGGGGGAGTGTGAATTGAATCCACCCGCAATGGGATCTTCCAGACCATGTTCAGGAGGAGCATCGCCTCGATCTCCCAAAACCGTCACTCCAAGCATGTGTTCCACACGCCCTGCCTTCAAGATAGCTTCCCTTCCACTAAAGTTACAACAACAGAATACGAGTCTCACTTCAGTACACAGAGCACCTCCAAGGCAAATTTAAGCATGCTCTACGCGCATAGCGCCCTCCTGTTAAAGACAAGCCCCAGATAACAAGTCAACCGCTTCGGACTACTCTGAATGCAATAAAAGACAAGTCACAAAGACAAGGCAAAAAGAACGCGTCGCTCAAGCCTCTAATTATTTATTTCTTTTAATTTTTCATTATATAACATTAAATTATTGGATTTTACTATATATAATGATCTAGAATCCATTTGGATAAAATAAACTTTGCAATTATTTAATTTTATTATATATTATTATTCGTATTAAAATTTTTTTTAAAAATGCCAATGCGCAACTTGCGTTGGCTTTGGGTGCCGCCGCCGGCTCCGACCGACTTGTCGGACCCCTCCGAACTCGCCGGGGGTAGTGATGCGGAGCTCCGGCAGGGCCATCGCAGGTAGCTCACGGTCAGGGCCACCGCCCGCGGTGGCCCTGCCGGAGCTCCGCAGCACTACCCCCGGCGAGTTCGGTGGGGTCCGACAAGTCCGCTGGAGCCGGCGGTGACACCCAAAACCTGTTGTAGCTCATGGTAAGGGCCACCGCCGGCGGTGGCCTTGCCGAAGCGCCTCCGAACTACCCCCGGCGAGTTTGCCGGGGTCCGGCGAGTTTGTCTGTGGGCTCCTGGCAGGCCAGTGGCGGTTCCGCCGGCAACAACGACCTATATCGTGGGACTTCAAAAAAAATTAAATGTTGTGTGCGCCTATTAGTCCCACATCGTAAACAAATGTTTTTCTTGATATATATAAGGTACAAACAAAGCATCTTTGTTGAAACCAAAATCTGATTCCGAGAGGAGTTCAGACCCAAAGGGGTAACTTGCACCTATTTCTCCTAAGCGCGAGTACTTGATCAGTTGCTTAGAACTAAGAAACGGAACATGAGTTGCAGCGAGAAGGTCTCACCACACACTCGAAAGTTCAAAGAGAGCTTCCTCTCCTAAACCAATGCTAAGACGATCACCTTTGAGGGCTCTTAGGGCCAACCAGGACCAACTAATGGAGGAAGAAGCAAAAAAAAGATCCCCTCGATATGTGCCCTTAGGGTCTATTTATTGTTTTCTGAAGATAACCTGCAAATAGCGGAATCTCCCCTTTTAATTTTACTATACGCAACTCAAATTGGTCTGTCAACGACGAAACTCCGATGTTTGGTGATGCTATTAGCATGCCAAAATGATCCCCCCGGAGAATCAGAGTTAAACACATGATCACACTCGCTTGGGACGACGAGTTCCCAACGAAGAGGCCACTCGCCGCTCGCCTGAGCCAGGGCGCGTGTAGGCCGCAACGCTCCACTTGCCTACCACTCATTTATGGCATGGGCTGAGTGTAGGCCACGCTGCCTCACTCGCCCCCTTCTTGCTCATGGCACTCGCCCTGGGCGAGACGAGGAGGTATGTCGCCCCTCACCTCTTCAGCTCGCCCGGGCCTGAACCTTCCTCTTTGCCTTAGTCTCTTTCGAGGGTCCCACCCGACGAATACGAGGTTGTGCAATCTTTTTCAAAGCTTTTGTATGTAGGGCTTTTGAAGAAAGTTGCCCTCCATGCCCCACAAGATAGTACTCAGATCCAGGCGGTGGGCTTCGCCCGCCCCTGGCGGGGGAGTGACAGTGCAATGGGGGCCCCGGGCTCCGCGCGACAGTACTTGACTCTCGGCGGACTTCGCCCGCCCCCGACGATTCTTAATATTTATATTTTTTTAATCGGGTCTTTTTTTGTTTTTAATTTAAAAACATTATACATGTATGTTTTCTATTATATAATATTTTAAATTGTTTTTATATTGTTTCTAATATAATTTATTTTTTAATAATATATAATATTTTTATAGTTTTTATAATAGAGAAATTAGAAAGAAATAAAAAAATTTGCTGGAAGGCCCATCTCCCGATGCCCCAAAGCGTAAATTAGAAAATCCACTTATACCATCCTGATTTTGTCTCGATCGCCATTCCCCTGAGGGAGCGAGGCGAGAGCGAGCGGTTGTGCATGAAAGAACATTTTTAGGAAATCGAAGGGGCAAACAGGAACGACTGCGTTCTCTTCCGCATAACGCGCCGGCTCTGCTTCGGGGGCTAGGGTCCCCCCCTGCGATCGCCTGGATTGATGTTTTCAAGGAAGGTGTCTTGTTCCACACGGTGGAGAGGGGTAGGTCGCCACCGGCGGATCCATGTTCGGACACGCCCGGGCACGTGCCCGGGCGTGATTTCTCGCCATTTCTATCGGGGATAAGACTGTCGGACTGTAGGAAGAAATCAGAAGCCGATCGCGTGCCCTAGCTGCTCCGTGCTCGATCGCGTGCCCTAGCCCCGGCCGCCCGCCCGCTCGCCGTCGAATTCCCGTGCCCTGATCGTGCCCGGCCGCCCGTCCGGTATCTTCTTCTTCTTCTTCTTCTTCAAGCTACTTTCAATTTGAGATGAGTCTTGTTTATGATTTTTTCTGGTTCTGTAGATCTAGGTTTTGATTCAAACTTTTCTCAATTTCTTTGTTTCTTACTTCCTGGTTCTGTAGATGAGTAGATCTGGTTCTTGGCAAAATATTTTCACTAAGTAGATTTGTAGATGAGTATTCAATCTCAAAATGTTTTCACTAAGCCACGGACGTACATAAGCCCCTTTTTGATAAAGCCTCTTTTTGAAGTTCTTTTTCAAAATGTTTTCCGGTGAGTATTTAATTTCTTTTTAATTCTTTGCTTCCTACTTCCTGGTTTCTGATAAAGCCCTTTTTTGAAGTTCTTGAAAGTTTTGTTGCAGCAGGTTCTAAGATCATAGCATCAGGTTTTACTTGAGAATGATGATTCTCCTATTAGGATTTAGGAGGAGAAAGTATCATGTTAGGAAAAGAATGATGAACTCCGAGTTGTTTGGGAAATTTGTTTTATCTCTTGATTTTATCCATTTTTGTAGCAGGAGAATAAGAAATTTGTTTGGATGTAAAAGACTATATGTGCTTATGCACGGTTTTACAGGAGCTCTCAGATTATCCTACCAAATGTCTAGTTCATATTAAAAAGTAATATTTAATCAATATTGTAGAAATAGAGAAACCTCCAATCTTGTATATACTTCTTGAATGAATAATTACAAGTACCTATTGCTATTGGAAGTATAACTTATTTTGTGTTTGACATTATCAGGATAATAGATAACAAGTCCCTTAGGCTGATTTCAGATGGTCTAGAAGAAAAATCAGAGCCAGTGGACACTAATATTCGAGGTAAACTTCCAATCCGCACAAACATTAATGATATTGTTTCAACCTGATTTCAAAAGATAATTTGAAATTGCAGTACCAAATATTTTCTGCACAAATTAAAGTTTGTCTATGCATGCTTTGAAAAGTTGACTTTGATTTGTCTTGCATATTTCATAGGGCTGAGGTAAATTTAATTAGCTATTTCCCTAATGACTTGTGACTTAAATATGGAATTACTATGAGGGATTTTAGCTGATTTTTTTAACAGAATGGTTTTATTGGTAATGTTGATTATAATCGATAACATGAGTAATTTTTTTAAAATGTAAATAAGGATGCTTTGGGATGGTTGTATTACACATTTAAAGTTCCTATTGCATAAGAATGACTATTGCAGACATAAGCAAGTTTGTCTTATTGTGATTAGTTTGAGGGAAAGTGTGGTTTTGATTGATTTCTACTTATTGGCAGTCAGTTAGTGGATGGGCTTGGAGACTAATGTAGCATTTATTTTACTTGCGTCAAGTTAGTTAGGCAATTATATTCTCTGTTGGTTCACTGTTTGAGCATATCTTTCAATGATAATGATCCACTTTAAGCTATTTCTCTGTTGGTTCACTGTTTTCACATTTTCCCTCGCGGGCCTGGTACGGTCGCGCTTGGCCGTAGGGGCATTGCCCCGTGTACCCGTCAGGATTTGCCACCATTTTGAATTCAGTCCAGGCTAAATTGTTATGGTCACACAATCAAATTAGATACTTTTTTGTGTGTATTTCAAATGTTGTTTTCTACTCAGGTGTTCGATGGATAAGTTTTTTTCAAAAGTGAGCTCAAATCAAATTTCTCAAGATTCTCAAGCATCAGATTTATGTGGTAAAAGGACTCGATCTGAATTTAGCTTAGATGAGTTAATTGCTGATCCAGGATTGAGACCACCTATAACCTCATATGATGTAAACATACAAGACACGATAAGGAGAAAATACTTACAGAATGGTCCTTGTCAACCAATTTTAGCAAATTTTCCACAAACTCAAATTGGAAATAAAGCTCGTCGTTTCAACAAAATCTGGTTTACCGAGTTTAAAGATTGGCTGGAATACAGTATAGATAAAGATGCTGCATTTTGTCTTTATTGTTACATTTTTCCCCAGAGAGGTTGTGATCCTACATTTGTATGTCGTGGTTTCCGATATTGGAAAGATAGGACGATCTTAGAGAAACATGTCGGAAATCACACAACTGCACATAATAACTCTAAGAATATGTGCATAGCTTTAATGAATCAAAAGCAAGGTATTCAAGTCGCATTTTGTAGGCAGGAAGAGACACAACGTGCTCAATATCGCGCTCGTTTGTGTGCGTCAATAGATTGTATACGCTTTCTTTTAAAACAAGGGTTATCTTTTCGCGGGCATGATGAGTCTAAAGAATCCAACAATTACGGCAATTTTCTTGAACTTTTAGAATTTCTTGCATTGCATAACAATGAGGTCAAGTCAGTGGTTTTCGAAAATGCACCTATCAATTGCCAATTAATATCTCCAAAAATCCAAAAGGAGATAGTTTCTTGCATTGCATCAGAGATAACAAAGACAATTGTTCAGGACGTTGGGGATAGCTGCTTCAGTATTTTGGTCGACGAATCACGTGATGTGTCCACAAAAGAACAAATGGCCGTGGTTTTACGTTATGTTTCTATAAAAGGTCTTATTATGGAGCGACTTCTTGGGTTTGTTCATGTTGTAGATACCACTGCCTTATCATTAAAGAAAGCTATTGATAATTTGTTTGCAAAACATTGCCTAAGTATTTCTAAATTGCGGGGTCAAGGTTATGATGGTGCTAGCAATATGAGGGGTGAGTTCAAAGGACTGAAAACGTTGATATTGCAGGAGAATAATTGTGCTTTCTACATTCATTGTTTTGCTCATCAACTGCAACTAATATTAATAGCTGTTGCAGAAGATCATGTTGAAGTTACAGAGATTTTCACGCTTATTAACCTTGTGTTGAATGTTGTTGGCGGTTCTTGTAAACGACGCGATTGTATAAGAGCATTAGAAGTTGATCGGGTTGCTTTAGAGCTTGGTTGCGGGGAGTTGGAAAGTGGTCGAGGGGCAAATCAACCACTTGAATTAAAAAGAGCAGGTGACACACGGTGGAGTTCACATTATGGCACAATATTAAATTTTATTCGGATGTTCTCATCTATTGTTGAGGCACTTGAAATTATTAAAGTTGATGGTGCAGATGGAAATCAACGAGGAATGACCAATACTTTAATTAAAAGTCTCTTGACTTTTAATTTTATTTTTCTATTGCACTTAATGAAGAATATTTTATCCAAGTCACACGAGTTATCACAAGCTTTACAGAAGAAGGATCAAGACATTGTTAATGCAATGAAGTTTGTAAAATTTACAAAGCAGTTACTGTTTAATTTCAGAAATGATGATCTTGAATGGAACTCTTTTATGACTGAAGTATCAAAATTTTGCACAAAACAACATATAGAGGTTCCTAATATGAATGAAAAATATATTCAAGCAGGGAGATCGCGACGCAATGAAAGAGAGGTTACAAATTATCATCATTTTCGTGTTGAAATCTACAATACAGTGCTGGATTGGACTTTGAACGAGTTAAATGATCGTTTTAATGAAGTGAACACTGAACTACTTTTATGTGTTTCTTGTCTTGATTCAAGTGATCGATTTGCCTCATTTGATAAACAAAAGTTAGTTCGTCTCGCAGAATTGTACTCATCCGATTTCTCACAAGTAGAATTGCAACTACTTGAAGGACAACTTGATATGTATATTATTGACATGCGCTCTTTACCAACCGACACGTTCTCTCAAAGTAAAGGAATTGGTGGCCTTTTAAAATTATTGGTGGAGTTGAAAAAACAAGATCACTATCAGTTGGTTTTCAGGCTTTTAAAATTGGCATGTCTTCTACCCGTTGCAACGGCTACAGTTGAAAGAATGTTCTCTGCAATGAAGATTATAAAAAATCGTTTACGAAACAGAATGGGAGACGAATGGATGAATGACTGCATGATCGTTTATACGGAGAAGGATGTTGCTGACACTATTACTAATGATACTATTATTACAAAATTTCAAAATATGTGTCCACGAAAGGTGGCATGTTGAACGGTATGTCATGTATTTTTTTGTTTAAAACTTTTTAGTAATTGCAATATTAGTTTAATTTTATTTAAGAATTGCATTTAATTATTAATTTTAAAATTGTGCCCGGGTTAAGAAAAATTTCTAGTTCCGCCCCTGTAGGTCGCCAAAGCTCTTCCAAGGCAGGCGAGACGGAGCGAAGCGGAGTGGCGGGCATCTGTTTGTTTGGAGGCAAAAAGAAGAGGAGTACACGAAGATGGTTACCATTGTTGTTGCTGCTGCTGCTTCGTGAATAAGTGGATCTTGTTGTATATATGGCTGAATAATTACTAAAATTAATAAACATAAATATCCCGCCCCGCCGTGGGGCGGTGGGCGGGTACTGTCACGAGGCAGCGGGCCGCATGGGGGCATCAATGTCATTTTCTAGAATTTGGTGATTCGGGTGATCAAAAACATCCAACCTCATTCACTGACTCAAACTCCAAGACAAATCAATTGCTAGGGTGCCCTTAGAAAAACTACAAAAGGTCCTTAGGTTTGATTTGAAGACAAGCAAACAAGAAGAAAAGAGAGAGCTCTGAAGTTTTTTGGTTAAGACTCAAAACTCTACTTGTTCTCTGGCTCAAGCATTCAATTCCGCTCCAGTGTTCACTCAATTCGCTCCCACACTCAAGTGTGAACTTAACTTTCCAATATACCTTATTTAGTGTCTTCTCATGTGTGGACTTAGCTTCCCACAGTGTCTGCTCTTGTGCACGCTCTAGTGCCTGCTCCGTACTCTTCATGCGACCGACCAACAAAATTGGATTAAAACCCTATGTCAATTCCAACATGCATTGGTACTTGATTGAAAACCAACTCTTTAAACCAATATATTTCAAACAAATGGATCCTAAGAGATCATGTTGATATATGAGCAATCAAATTTAGTAAATAATTTAATATTTCAGCTTTCAAAAAAATCACTAACACAAATTTCTCTAAGTGACAATATTTTCATATCCTAGACAAAGATATGCGTCCGGGGTTTGGACCCAAAATTTCTCCATGGTAACACCTTATTTGAAAGTTAATTTATTATTGACGGGGTCCCCTAAATCGGCTTCGAGTTAAGTTTATTGTATCTAAATCGAGGGTTCGATCTGGTCGTCAAAGTGGGCTGAGGCAACCAAGCAAAAACACCCATAAGCAAAGAACCCAGAACAAGCGCAATCGGAGGTCGCGCACACATGCGCCCTCCGCGAGCATGTCGCGTTCCCCACACTCGTACCCCACACACACCGACACCCGTCATCGCCGTCCTGCCACTGTCGTCACCTCTGTCCTCTTTGACGAGCATAGCCGGGCCGCTCGGGGGGCATCAACATCATTTTCCATAAACTGATGATCCAGGTGACCAAAATCGTGCAACCTCATTTGCCGACTCAAACTCCAAGATGGATCAATTAGCAGGGCGCACCTCAGAAAAACTCTAAAATGCCCTTAAGTTTCATTTGAAGTCAAACAAACAAGATGATAAGAGAGAGTTCTGAAGTTTTTTCGGTGAAGGCTTGAAACTCTACTTATTCTTTGTCTTAAGCGTTCAATTCTGCTCAAGTGTTCACTCAGCTCGCTCCCTCGCTCAAGTCTGGTCTTAGCTTTCCGTGATGCCTTCTTCAGTGCCTTCTCAAGTGTGGACTTTGCTCTCCACAGTGCCTGCTCCTATGCACGCTCTAGCACCTGCTCCTGTGCTTGCTCTAGGGCATACTCTAGTGTCTGCTCTTGTCCCTGCTCTAGAAGTCGCTCTTGCGAGCACCAAGGAAGACTTAACTTCTTCTCAACATTCAAACACTCGTGAACGGAGCGGTGACTTGTCACCGTCTCAAAAATTCTGACATTTGTAAGCCCAAGCAAATTAGTGGATCTGATCAACACCAAACTGACACCGTGATTTTTTTGTCGTCTCTACTGCCGGTAGCATTTGACAAGTATGCACCCATAACTCACTCTCGACTTAAGGCTGTTCAATGTTTTCGAACCGGGAGAGTACTGTGCTACCCACAATAAATATAAATAAACAAATTCGAATTAAAGAAGGCGATTGTTAACCACAACCCGGTTTTGGCTATTCGTACCCCATTGTTTGCCGCAACCAAAAAATATAACCACACTCTGTTTTTTTTCTTGTTGCACCGTGAAATTTTTCTTGAGTCACCAAAAAATATCCCCTATTGTTGTGCGTGAGACGGTTAATAGAATAGTGTAGGACGATTATTTCTCTTAGGTATTAGACTTTTAGAGTATCCGAAAATATCCGCGTAGGGCTGATATCTAGTCGAGTTCAGCCCCCCCATATTGCAGGTGATTGCTCTTTTGTTCACCGGTTTATCATCAGATTTCACGTATCACCTCTCCAACCAGGATAAAACTTTCATCTTCTCCCGTGTTTCACTGTATTTCTGGTTTGGGTTGTTCCCCAATCTCTCACCTCCTTTGATCGACCTTCTGTGCTATAATAATTGGATAAAATACTTCAGTTAATTCTATGATGTTGAAAAGTCCACTTGATTCTTCTAATCAGAAAATCTGAAACAAAAAATCCATTTGATATATTTTCTCCATTTTAAGGTTTGGGTACCTGAAAGAATCACTGTTAACCGGAGAGGAAGGTGGCGTGAGGAAGATGCAACAGGTGGGAGCGTCGGTGCTAGTAGGGGAGATGAGAGCGGCTTGGCGAAGAGGGGGACACGGACGCTGACGGAAGGAGCACGCTGAAAGGAGCGTCGATTTATGAATTTGAGGGAAGATGACACGAGAAAGATGCTGGAGACAGGAGCAACTCGGTAAAGAGAAAGACGAGGCATGAGTTCCGTGAAATGGGAAAGATGGAATGGGAGTAAAGTTATTTTTTATTTTTATTTTTTTAAAAAAATGGGAAGTGGAGGGGTGCGGTTACCATTCCTGTTAAAGAATTAGCCCTGTTAGCCTTTATAAAGCGATCGAATTTCCTTCTCTCAACCTTTCCGGCGATCACAATCCCGCCGCAACGTTCCCTCCTGGAACCCGTATTCTTCTAGCCCGGGACTTCGCCATGGATGCCAGCAACTTCATCTCCCTTTCTGTTCGCTCCCCTACATTCTACCACAGACCCCCTCTGTAAAAGCCCAGTTATTTGGACCCATGAAATCTGCACTATAAAAGCCCAATATTAGAATTAAGAAATATCTAGAACTTGATGTATCCGGAATATTCTAGCTAAAGCTTGAATTATCTAGTAGAATACTGTATCCAGAATGTTCCAGTAAAATGTATGATGTATCTAGAATATTACTTGTCTAGAATATTCTACTATACATCTATAAAAACCTTGTAATACCCCCATTTTGAAGTCAAGTAAAATCTTCTCATTCATGGTTGATACCTCCTTGTCCAAATTAACACCCGCATACTTTAACACCTTAGCCTTATTTCTCTAACAGTGGTATCAGAGCGTTAGTTAGAGAATCATCATCTAATTTAGTTTCGTGGAACCACATTCTCAAATTCATGGCTTCATCATCTACCACTATGCCCATTTTCTCACATCCATCCATCCCCATGTTCAATGGCGACTTTTATGAGCAATGGAGTGATAAAATGGAAACTCTCCTAATCTCACAAGACTTGTGGGATATAGTAAATGATGGCGTTCCCTCCACCGGCAAAGCAATTGATGGTGCAGCCCCAAAACCCAAGAAAGAAGGCAAGATGAAGGATGCTCTTGCCTTGCATCTACTACAACAAGGAGTCTCAACAACCATCTACCCAAGGATCATGGGGTCAAAATCCTCAAAGGAAGCATGGGAGCGGCTCAAGAATGAGTACAAAGGAAATAAAAAGGTAATCAAAATCAAACTCCAAACACTACGGCGTCAATTCGATGACATAAAAATGCAAGATGGGGAGAAGTCACAAGAATACTTTGCTAAGTTAACTAGCTTAACAAATCAAATAAAGACTCTTGGAGGAAATCTAGAAGAAACTCAAATCGTGGAGAAAGTGCTAAGGTCTATGCCCAAGACCTATAATCACATAGTCTCTGCCATCATGGAAGCCCACGACATTGAAGAGATGACTGTCACAGAGTTGATGGGATCACTTCAATCCCATGAAAGCCTCCTACTCCATGACAGCACTTCCATTGAAAAAGTGTTTCAAAGTAAAATGATGCTCAAAGAGAAGAAAGGAAAGAGGCCTCCTTTCAACAAAATTTTTAAAAACCAGAGACAGGAAAAACCAGAAGAAAAGGGGTATTTCAAGCAAAGAGACACAACTCAAGATTCGGGCCCCTCCTGCTCCATCTGCAAGAAGCAAAACCACCTCACCAAAGATTGTTATTTCAGATGCAAGACCTGTAAAAACCAAAATCACTCCGAGAGCAAATGCTGGTTCAAGACCAAACAAGAAGCCAAGTTCTCAGAAACAGGAAATGAACAATTCCTCTTCACATGTAAAGGGCCGGAGAACAAAGACTCTTCTCAGCTATGGTTCATCGATAGCGGCTGTTCAAGCCACATGGTGAACAATCGAGATTACTTCCTCTCACTTGATGAAACCTGCAAGTCAGAAGTCATGATAGGAGATGAAAAGAAGTTAAGAATAGAAGGAAAGGGGACAGCAGCGGTCATCACAACAGATGGAGCTCAGAAATTGATTGAAGAGGTACACTTTGTTCCCTCCCTCTCACAAAACCTTTTAAGTGTTGGGCAGTTAATGAGAAGAGGACACTCAGTAGTGTTCAATGATAACACCTGTTCAATCTACCAAGCTGGAACCAATTCTCTAATTGGGACAGCAAAATTAAACTCCAGCAACATCTTCTCACTAGAGCTGCAGCCCTACAAATCCACTATGCTGGCATGTACTCAAGACACCAAATCAGTCCAACTATGGCACCATAGATTAGGACACCTGAACATGTCCTCTCTCCACCACATGCATCAACATCAGCTTGTAGAAGGTCTACCAAGCCTATCCAAAACAGAGTTAAAATGTGATACCTGTGCCCGGAGCAAGTCTCACAGACTGCCCTTTCCTCAAACTGCACAAAGAAGAGCCACACAACCTCTGGAGAAACTTCACATAGATCTCTGGGGACCCACTCGAGTGCCATCTCTAGGAGGCAAAAGATACTACATGTTAATTGTTGATGATTTCAGCCGCTACATGTGGATCATGCACCTAGAACAAAAATCTGAGAGCTTCCAGCACTTCCTCACCTTCAAAACTCAAGTTGAAAATCAATTAGAAAGGCACATTAAGATACTAAGAAGTGATAGAGGTGGAGAGTTCCTTTCCAACGAATTCAACACATTCTGCAAAGCAGCAGGAATCCATAGGGAGCTCACAGCACCAGCCTCACCACAACAAAATGGTGTTGTGGAGAGGAGGAATCGAACCATTGCCGAAATGATGAGAGCAATGCTAGTTCAGAAAGCTCTCCCAAAGCCATTTTGGGGAGAAGCCACCACAACTGCTGTGTACATCCTCAACAGAACACCCACCAAAGCACTCATCAAATCAACCCCATATGAAGCGCTGTACAACCAGAAGCCGACAATATCTCATATGAGAGTATTTGGATGCTTAGCATATGCCCACAAAAACACAGAAAGACAAGACAAGATAGAAGAAACTAGTATCAAATGCATTTTTCTGGGCTACAGTGATCAAACCAAGGGGTACACACAAAGGCCCGGGCAAGACTATGACGAAACGTTTGCTCCAGTCGCAAGACTGACTACAATTCGCCTAATTCTTGCTACAGCTGCTCAATACAACTGACCCATATATCAACTAGACGTAAAATCGGCGTTCCTGAATGGGGAACTCTTGGAAGAAGTGTATGTAACACAGCCACAAGGATATGAAGTAGAGGGAGAAGAAGAAAAAGTCTACCGCCTACATAAAGCCCTTTATGGCCTGAAACAGGCCCCAAGGGCATGGCATCAGAATATCGATGCATTCTTCCAGCAAGAAGGATTCACCAGAAGTCCAGTTGAAGCAACCCTCTACATCAAAAACTCAGAAGAAGGGAAGATCATCATCAGCCTATACGTTGATGATCTAATCCTAACAGGATCAAGCAAGTCACAGATAGAAGAGTTGAAAAAGAAATTAAAGACGAAGTACGAAATGACTGATCTTGGACCCCTGAAGTTCTTTCTGGGGCTCCAGATCAAACAGTTCAACGACAACATCTTCATCTCCCAAGAACACTACACAAAACTGCTACTGAAGAAGTTTGACATGGAAAATTGCAATCCCACACTAACACCCATGTCCACTACCGAGAAATTGACTGTCAGAACAGAAGAAGAAGAGAAAGCAGATCAAGAGAAGTACAGAAGTCTCATTGGAAGCTTGATCTATCTCACAAACTCAAGACCAGACATTGAGAATGCAGTCAACATTCTGGCACGATTCATCAGCAATCCCTCGAGTCATCATCTCGCTGCGGCCAGACGCATCCTCCGCTACCTACAAGGCACAAAAGAGTATGGAATACTCTATCAAAAGAGCCCAGATTTCACTCTTCGTGGCTTCACCGACTCAGATTGGGCGGGGGACATCAACGACCGTAAAAGCACCGGAGGATACATCTTCTTCGCAGGATCAGGCCCTATTTCATGGAGCTCGCGCAAACAACGAACTGTTGCACTATCTACCACCGAAGCAGAGTACATGGCTCTCAACAGTGCAGCGTGTGAAGCAATCTGGCTCCTGCAACTGAAGAATGAGATAGAAGGTAAAAACAAAAGAGAAGGGGTAATGATCTACTGTGACAACAACTCCGCCATCGCCCTTTCAAAGAATCCAGTATACCATAGCCGAAGTAAACACATAGACATAAAACACCACTTCATCAGAGAACTCTTGGAGAAGAAGACGATCGAAGTGGAGTTCTGCCCGACGAAGCGGCAGCTCGCCGACCTAATGACGAAGCCATTGCCGCGTGAGAAGTTTATCGAGCTGCGGGCGAAGATAAAGATGCTGCATAGTACAGATTTAGAAGGGGTGTAAAAGCCCAGTTATTTGGACCCATGAAATCTGCACTATAAAAGCCCAATATTAGAATTAAGAAATATCTAGAACTTGATGTATCCGGAATATTCTAGCTAAAGCTTGAATTATCTAGTAGAATACTGTATCCAGAATGTTCCAGTAAAATGTATGATGTATCTAGAATATTACTTGTCTAGAATATTCTACTATACATCTATAAAAACCTTGTAATACCCCCATTTTGAAGTCAAGTAAAATCTTCTCATTCATGGTTGATACCTCCTTGTCCAAATTAACACCCGCATACTTTAACACCTTAGCCTTATTTCTCTAACACCCTCCACTTCGAGGAGGTGAGCTCTCGATCGACAAATCCTCGTTTCCCAAACCCTACTGCGATAAAATATGAGATAAATGGGTGGAAGTGGTAAACATTACTCGCTGATTCATCAGGTCACGGTTTATTGTGCTGTGGATTTAACCCTCGCCGGCGGCAAACATCCATGTTTGCTAACCCCTCCTCGCCGCACTTATTTCTGCGGACCCATGTGCGATGTTTTAGCCGGTCGCCGGAGAAGTATGTAAATGCCGATTCAGTGGGAGTTGAGCCGCCACATACCGGAACTCTCATAGGTTCAAGAGGCGAAGTGAGTTCATTGTTGACGCCTGAAGAGGAATTGACAGTTTCCAAGACTGTGAGGTACAGAAACCGATTTCTGAATTTTCTCCGTTTTGGAAGTGTTGCGGATAACATGGCCGACTCCTTCTTCAAGAGCGAGATAAGGCGAAGGTTGTTCGCGACCGCCCTGCTGATTGTGATCAGCCGGGTCGGTTACTTTATCCCTCTCCCTGGATTTGATAGGAGATTGATGCCTCAGGACAACCTGAGATTTGCTTCTGGATCAACTGGTTTGTTCTTATTTTCAACAAATTCTCAGCATAATACATGACTTATTGTTTGTCAACATATTATACTAATATTTAAATAAAATTTACAAGGAATTATTTTAAATAAGTCATGTACTTGATACAAGGTATATATATGTTAAATAATTCCCGGAGCTCTTTTGGAGTATTTATGTTTTGGTGAAGACTAGAGAACACTCCATGAACTCATACTTTTTTTAAATATAGCATATTCGTTGTGAGAGTCCTTCGTATGTTTCAATGAATGTATCAGGGATAAGACATGAGTAGCACCAATTGCAGTGAAGATGCGAGAAGCTCGACTAAGATGGTTGTGAGAGTCTAGTCAGTAGGCATGTTAAATTAGGGAGGGGTAGACCAATAAAAACTTGGATGAAACTATAAGAAAAGACATGATGTACTTAAGCATTAATTTGATTATGACTAAACATAGGGCACAATGGCGACAAAGGATCCATATAGCCTCCCCCACTATATTGAGTGTTATTGTTGTTATAACATATTCGTCGTGAATTTTTACAATCAAGATCTCTAATGGTAAAGATTCAAGCAAACTATTGAAGATGCCAACAAAGAATGATCTGTTGTACTATCTTACAATTACCTATACAAAGAGATTGTACTTGATAAATGATAACTAAGGATTTTGATTAGCATCTATTATGTTTTCGTTGTAACTTCATATATTTTGATCTTCAATGTTTCTGGCATTTGTACTCAAGGAACTCAAGTTGTTTGAATTATATATTTTGCAGGTTCTTAAGCTTTGTTTAGTAGCTCATGTCTTGGGAATTTATTCTTTCAAGCATTCAAAATTGATATTGACCACTTGTCTTTTTTTTTAAATTTTCCAGATGAACTTGGTGACATTTCAGATGAGCTAAAACTATCACTCTTCCAGTTAGGAATTAGTACGCAAATCACAGCCTCCATTTTGATGCAGGTTCCTGTTTTCTTACTTTTCATAAAAATTAGTAATTCCCGTCTTATTGAGATGGTTGTGTATTGAATCGTGGCAAGGGAATAACATGTGATGTTTTGTATATTTAGCTCATGTGACGAGTATTATCCATTGTTTAAATGTCTTTCGACATGCTCGATTCTAAGGCAAAATTTGTCACCCAACTTTTCACACTCGAAGACCGAATCCCGGAGTCCGGTGAAGAGATCGGAGATCGCAATCAACCAGTTACTAACCCGCGGGGGCTTGGCGAACAGAGAACAAAGAAAAGGGGGCCGCCAGCAATGGCAGGAACCATATTTACCTGCATTGGCAAATACCACCTACCGCGGGCAATGTTATTGCACAGAGATTTATTACAGGCTAGTACAAGAGTCTGCACTGGAAACTAAGAGGCAACCGAGAGACGAAACTTTTAACCGCACCTACAACCGGTTAGATTTCGGCCCAAGTCCCTGGTATTTCGAGCACCACTGACCCTCTATTTATACTTGATGGTAGGCTACCTGATCGGTTGAGGACATTTATTGCAACATTAAATGCACAGCTACCCGAGGCACATGAAGAGTTTGGTGGTGAGAGGAGAGAGAAGAAACCGCACGGTAATCACATATGCTGTTGCTGACTGAAGAAGAGCGGGACCCGTGCGGGCTCTGAAGGGTCCCGCCGCGGTCTCTCTGTTGAGTCTTCGAAGGAGCATCTGGGAGACTTCATGAATCCTTGGAGCGTAGCCATGCGCGTCCTTGCTGGGGGGATCGTGCGGTCTCGTGGACAGTGCCCACTAATCTTGCTGAGTGTCCTCCTGGTACCATTTTGACCGGCACTGAGAGTACTAGATGTGGGCGCAAGATTTGGATTAACGTGATCTTGGCACTTTTTTGAGTTCGCGCTTGTTCGAAAAAGTACCAAGTTAACCACAGAAACTATGACTCGGTTTTGTGCTGTCTGAGATCTATAAATAACGTGGGGAGGGCCAACGTGTTTTCTCACGCTTCTTTATCTTCACGTCTTGCGATCTCCTGTTCAGAGAATGGCCGGCCTGAACCGGACCGCCCTTGCCAATTTGATGGCAAAGGGAACCGGCGTTGCTAGCGAATCCTCTGGCGGTTCGACTGTGGTACCGATATTGCAGCCTCTTGCCGAGAGTGCGCCTGTGGAGAAATGATCGTGGAGACAGTTGCCGGAAATGCTGGTCAAGTGGGCGCATCCAGTTGGCATTCATGCGGGCACCAAGACCATTCTGTAGGGAAGCAGGGAAGTCGCAGAGGGGATACTCAAGGTTGCGATCGACCCATTGCGGGGGCTTGTCATTCTTGACGCCTCTAGGATGGAGTTGGTGACGAAAATGCCTTCTCTCCCAAGGACGGCCGATAGCGCCCCTAACGCTGGATGTCCACCAGTAGTGGGGGACAAGGCGCAAGTATTCACCTGCAGAGTACCCGAGAAAGTGTCCATACGAAAGGAGCTCCAGAAAGTGGAGCCGAAAAGGCGGGAAGAAGAAGCCGCGATGGAAGAAGTCTAGCTCCGGATGCGGCGGCTGGAGGAAGAGGCTGCACTTGTATCTGTGGATGAGAAAAGCCATAGTGTGTACCTGAGAGGAAGCCACCGCCAAAGTGTGCTGAGCGAGATGACCCTTCTCACGACGCGTGTGATGAGGAATTACCGCTGGTACCTCGAGGTAGATTCGTCCCGACTCTGGGCGTCGCAGCCCATAGGGGCCTGAAACAAATGGGCAACTTCGTCGCCGGTTATGTCGCCTATCGCGAGGGCTTGGCTACGCATCCGCGCCGACCCAAGGTGAGGCTTGAGTCAATCCCCCCCCCCCCCCCACACACACACACACACACACGTGGGGGCGAAGCCCGAGGAGTGACCTCAGACTCATGCTTAGATGGATGCAATGCGCAAGCGGGGAGAGGCATCACAGAGAGCCTACCTTTAGCGGGTGGATCTCGAGCTGACCCTGCGTCCATTATTTGGGCTTGCGAGGGTGCCCGTCCCTCCGCTGATTGACTTTGGCCCGTTCGACTCTGTCGAGAGCGGTGCTTCTGCGATCAACGGGTTTCTCTTTACCGACCACTTTGTCTGATGTGTTCGATCATGAGGAGATGAAAGCCGAAGGAGCACCCACCTTTACAGTGCAAGGTACACCTGTTTCCCTGCACAACCGATTGATTGAAAAAGAACTTTAACACATGAGACTTACCCTCTGTCTGGCGGTTATTGTGGTAGGAACCCCCGGTGTTGTAGGATTTCGAGACGGAATTGGAGGTTTTGTGGGAAGTAGTGGCGGACATGTAGGCTCTAATCGCTAGACTGGAGGCGGGGGTCAGGGAGTTCAAATAATTTTTTGTCCGGGCAGGGTAGTGGGCTAGTGCGAGTGTGGTCATGATTGTGCGCTGATATATTGTTGTTCGCCTTGTTGCTGTAACAAATAATTTTATATTCAATTGCTGACGCTTCATACTCATGTGCTTTCATTTTCTGTTTTCATGCAATTGTGTTTGATTCTTTTGACTTGTGTTTGCGAACTCCTATTTGGCTTTGCGCGATCAAATTATTTGCGGGGAGGCTGTGTTGAAGTAGTGGCTACGAGCGTTCATATGCCAGAGATAGCTGCGCTAGCGTCGTTTCGGTTCCCGAGGCGGCGCTATAAGTCGAGACCATCCTATCCCCCGCCTCACCTTCCTGTAGGGGAGCGGCAAGGTGGCCGAAGGGATGGCACGAGCTCCTGTATCGCTGCACTCTGAGTGCGTGATTTCTTTTTTGAGTGACGAGCCCCCTATCCCCGCGCTCACCGGCGAGGACCTCGCGGACCATGTATCAAGGCATCCACTAGATGACCGCTTTTCTGCGCAGTTGCCGCGGGGTTAGGAGAGTGTTAACACGGTGTTCGGGGACGAGCTTGTGGCGCCCTTCGATCATTTTAACTCGGGATGTGCGTTCCCCATCTTCTTAGATGGTTGCAATACTCAACTTCCATGGGGTGCAGGGTTGGTGACTGCGCAGTTGTCTCCAAATTCTGTGGCGTCCATAACGACGTACATAGTCTATCCGCGGACATAGCAGATTCACTTTTCTTTGGATTTTTGCTTTACTTTCCGAATGCGGGCCCATTGACGGAAACAATGAACTTTGGCTCGGATAGGATGCGTATAATGAACCTGACTGGCAAGGCAACAGACTAGTGGGCGCGCTTTGACATCTTTAGAGGCTACTTCGGCGGGCTCAAATGTTCCCGACTTTCGGGCGAAGAGACTTTTCTGCCTCCCGAACTGTTTGCAATTGGCTCGTGGATATCATGTTTTTTGGGTAACAAGTGCTTGGATGTTCGACATGACGTTCGCTGCAAGAGGTGCAAAGCGTGCCTGTCTCAGAATGTAAGTATAATAACTCAAATAATAAGTATTTGCGCGTACCTTTAGCGGGTGGATCTCGAGCTGTCCCTGTGTCCATTATTTGGGCTTGCGAGGGTGCCCGTCCCTCCGCTGATTGACTTCAGCGCGTTCGACTATGTCGAGAGCGGTGCTTCTACGATCGACGGGGTTCTTTTTACCGACCACTTTGTCTGATGTGTTCGATCATGAGGAGATGAAACCCGAAGGAGCACCCACCTTTACGGCGCAAGGTATACCTGTTTCCCTGCACAACCGATTGATTGAAAAAGAACTTAATGCATGAGACTTACCCTTTGTCTGGCGGTGATTGTCACAGGAGCCCCCCGACGTTGCAGGATTTTGAGACGGAACTGGAGGTTGTGGGAAGTAGTGGCAGACATGTAGGCGCTGATCGCTAGACTGGAGGTGGAGGTCAAAGAGTTAAAATAATTTTTTGTCCGGGTAGGGTAGTGGGCTAGTGCGAGTGTGGTCATGATTGTGCACTGGTATATTGTTGTTCGCCCTGTTGCTGTAACAAATAATTTTATACTCAATTGCTGACGCTTCAAATTCATGTGCTTTCATTTTCTGTTTTCATGCAATTGTGTTTGATTCTATTGACTTGTGCTTACGAACTCCTATTTGGCTTTGCGTGATATAATTCTTTGCGGGGAGGCTGTGTTGAAGTAGCGGGCACGAGCGGTCATATGCCAGAGATACCGTGCGCTAGCATCGTTTCGGTTCCCGAGGCAGCACTATAAGTCGAGACCGTCCTATCCCCCGCCTCACCTTCCTGTAGGGGAGCGACAAGGTGGCCGAAGGGATGGCGCGAGCTCCTGTATCACTGCACTCTGAGTGCACAATTTCTTTTTTGAGTGACGAGCCCCCTATCCCCGTGCTCAACGACGAGGACCTCGCGGACCTTGTATCAAGGCATCCCCTAGATTGCCGCTTTTCTGCGCAGTTGCCGCGGGGTTAGGAGAGCGTTAATACGGTGTTCAGGGATGAGCTTGTGGCGCCCTTCGATCATTTTGACATGGGATGTGCGTTCTCCATCTTCCCCTAGATGGTTGAAATACTCAACTTTCATGGGGTGCAGGGGTGGTGCCTGCGCAATTGTCTCCGAATTCCGTGGCGTCCATAACTACGTACATAGTCTATCTGCGGACATAGCAGATTCACTTTTCTTTGGATTTATTTTGCTTTATGTTCCGAACGCGGGCCCATTGGCACAAACAGTGAACTTTGGCTCGGATAGGAGACGTATACTGAACTGGACGGGCAAGGCAACAGACTGGCGGGCGCGCTTTGATATCTTTAGAGGCTACTTCAGCGGGCTCAAATGTTCCCGACCTTCGGGACGAAGAGAATTTTCTGCCTCCCGAATTGTTTGCAATTGGATCGTGGATATCACGTTTTTTGGGTAACAAGTGCTTGGATTTTCGACATTACGTTTGCTGCAAGAGATGCAAAGCCTGTCTGTCTCAGAATGTAAGTATAATAGCTCAGATAATAAGTATTTGCGCGTGCCTGGGCTGATTTTTCTCCTTTGTTTGTAGTTGTTCTGATGGTAACCGTTTCCAAACCGCATGCGCCGCTTGAAAACGCTCTGATCACTTTTGAGAAACAACGTGCCCAACACCATCAAAAAACGGGTGCTGACACGTTCGTTTGGCCTACTTCGGAAGGAGACCTCCTTGACGAGGCGGGGAACCCGCTGATCCTACGAGGGCTTAGGTTGGTAACGCTTAGCACCAAGCTTCCTTTATGGAGAGAGTTTGAGCGGTTTCTTCCGCACACGCTCGCAGTTTCAGCCGTCACCTTCGGCCCAAAGTATCTCAAGGAAATAGGGGCGGTTCCCGCGGGAGATCCCCCCATAAGGGCTGCTGCGCCGAACCTGAAGGCGCTCATATATAACAATGTTGCTTGGAGCGTCTTTGATGATGGTTTGACAACAAACTCGCGTCTGCAAGAAAATTGGAAGGTGTTAATTGACGAGCTCTAGGGATATTATTTTTCCTCACTCGTGCAGAGAGACATTGTTTTGCAAACATTCTTGATACGGGTTAGAGTGACGACAGATAATCCAAGGTTTCGCCGTGAGGCGCTCCGAGTCGGCAGGCATTCGATTAAGATGACACTCAGCCTTCTAAAGGAGAAAGGAGCCGTGAAACCAGAATACGCGGACATCGACTACGCGACATTGTTCGCGGGTCATGAGGACGTTGCGGTCTCTCGCTCGGAAGAATGCACCGCCGGAGATGTGGGTGCTGCAAGACCGGGCGTGGCCGCTTGTTCGAAGAGCCAGGGGGCGTTGACGAGGGTCTGGAGTCCGGGACTGATTGATGATTACACTTTTCTTTGAAGACGACCGCACTTCTTTCTTCGAGTTTGCGGTCTCTCAACTGTATTTTTGTTGACGAATCACTAATGTCTTCGTTAGCTTTCTTCTTCTATTCTCTGACCGTATTAAATGTTGAAAAAAGATACTAATAAATTATTTCATACCTTGTTCCCCATGCAAATTTCTTTAAGACATGCACCAGTTGCGCCACTTTTCCACGCGTCCGCCCATTGTTGAGATAGTTTTGAGAGCTATCTCGGCGACACAGTTTGCTGGATGTCCACCTATTAAGAGTAACGAACGTATATGAGCGCGCTTATTCCTGCGGGCACTTGCCGCTTCGAGTACTTGTAAGAAAATCGGCCAGGCGACACCATACTTGGTGTTTGCCCATTAGGATATCGAATAAGGCCGAGCGCGCAAATTCCTGCGGGCACTCACCAACTTGAATAGTTATATATGAGAAAACCTCTCAGGAGACCACATTGCGGGTGTCCTATTAAAATAGTGAATAAAGTTGGGAGCACATTTTTTCGCGGGCACTCGCCAACTTGAATAATTATATATGAGAAAATTGCTCAGGCGATCCCATACCCGGTGTCCACCCATTAGAATATTGAATAAGGGTGAGCGTGCGAATTCCTGCGGGTACTTGCCAACTTGAATAATTATATATGAGAAACTGTTCAGGCGACCCCATACCGGGTATCCACCTATTAGAATAGTGAATAAGGCCGAGCGCGCGAATTCCTGCGTGCACTCGCCAACTTGAATAATTTTATATGAGGAAACTACTTAGGCGACCCCATACCAGGTGTCCGCTTATTAGAACAGTGAATAAGGCCGAGCACGCGAATTCCTGCAGACACTCGCCAACTTTGATAATTATATATGAGAAAACTGGTAAGGCGATCCCATACTGGTTGTCCGCCTATTAAAATAACGACGCGAGGATTGTTTCCCTTGGCGGGCCTGCCCTGCGGGTTTGAGGGCTTTTGAGTGTCACAATGCCTGGGATGATTTTTTCCAATACCCGTTTGGGATAGTACTTGTTTGGTATTTCGAGTTTCAAAGTCGTGTGGTCCATGAGTGGCGAGAGAAAAGGCTCGCGACGCTTTCCTCCGTCGGAGTCATCTAATAGGGCTATGGGTGTCCGAAGACAGAGTGCTCTTCCTACAGGATGTCCGGGGGGGGGCTAAAACATCTGTTACTCGCGTCGAGGGGTTAGTTGTCAGAGGTTATGGAGGCTGATTGGTCATATGACATTCGCAGGGTTCTCCCTCGCAAGCGGTGTCCGAATACGCCTTTGGGGTATGAACAATGTTGCAGATGTCGGATGTTGGGGACACGTCGGTTTGAGTTTTCATGTCGGTTTTTTATATATCGGGGTATATATCGGGGATATTTTATATATCGGATTTTAATATTTAATTAATTATATATGTAATTACATGTTATTTTTTAATTTTTATACATATCACAGTACTACCTATTTTACAACCTATTGAACTTTTAAATATTAAAATCTATATGTAGCATTTAACATACAACACTTTAAATATGAAAACTCAAACATACCTCATTCTTCATCACCTGAAAACTCATCTATAGTTGGCAGCGTAGATAGAATATGATCTTCATCCGATGAACCCTCTAGATCTCCCTCGTCCACTTCAGATATTTTTCTCTTTCCCCTTCTTTGATAACTAATTGCCACTTCTTTGCTTGTAGCTAATCTTTGAGGTCTCCTTTCACCATGATCAGTGTCGATTATATTGCCAATTTGCGCCCATGTCAGCCCCTCGCCAGGAAAGACTTCATCATCGTCATCTTCATTTTCATCCTCCTCAGGATCAACATTTACCATCCACTCTTGTACCATTCCAGAATCAACATTCTTAGCTGCCAATGGATCACGAGATATCTCTGAATATTTCGACTTTAGCAAAGCATTGAACTTTACAAATACTAAATCGTTCAATCTCTTGCTATCAAGTTTATTTCTCTTTTTAGAATGTATCTGTACATTTTTAAAAAAAGTTAAATAATGCATACAATCATATAATATGATATAAATGTTTAACTACATAACTAAATTAATGTATACCATCTCGAAGGTGCTCCAGTTCCTCTTACAGCCAGAGGATGAATTAGTCAGACTTAAAATTTTCATGGCCATAGTTTTAAGGTACGGCGTATCAGCACCGTTAAGCCGCCAGCAATGTACTGTGAAAATTAAAATGACAACATAATGTATTAAATTATTAATTATTCATTTATTATACATAAATACATCATTATTGTTAATAAATATATATATTAAAATGTACCTGGATTTAAGTTGGGATTTTGTAGCTGTCTCTTTGCCATCTCTTTACCAAATAACCCTTGTTGGTATTGGTAAACATCAAGCTTGGCGCTGATGTGATCCTGTGTAGAAGGATCTTTCCTATATATCCTTGAGAGACACTCAACAAAACCACTCATAAACCTTCCGTCAGACTCAATCTCCACTCGATGAGAATAATAAAAATATGAGTTTAAGTAATACCCTGCAAAGTGCATAGGACTGTTCAATCTCCACTCGACAAAAATAATAAAAATTTGGGTTTAAGTAATAACCTGCAAGGTGCAGAGGGCTGCTCATCTTTTTCTCCCATCTGCTATCAATCAACTTCCATATAGGAAGATATTTGTTCTCTTGGTGATCGAGAACTACGGCAACCTCTTCCCTAGCTTTTTTGATATCACCATATAACCACCCCATGGATGGTGTATCCCCGTCGACTCTTCTCAAAACTCTCACAAATGGTGTGAATATACCAACAGCCAGCTCGACATTTGCCCAAAATCTAGCGCTCATCACTATCATTGCAGCCTACCATATGCAAAATAAAATATTAAGAAAATACTATAAAAGGACAACTTTCAAAACATATATTTTAAATGAAATGAATAAAGAAGCAATAGTTTTACCTGCTTTCCCCCAGCACTACTGGCCAACTTTGTTGCAGCCCACTTTGCAGATGTGAATAAACCCCTCAATTGATTCTTCTTCTCTAAGATGCTCTCTAAAGATAGAAATGCTGTAGCGAATCTCGTCAGACCTGGTCGAATAAGCTCATGAGAGTCCAAGTCCTTTGTTGACTCTCTAAACATGTCGAGCGAGATGGTGTGACCATAGATGAATATAGAGAGTTGCCAGACTAAGGAGATAACACTCTTTATTGCCTTCAATTTTCCTATATCTTGTAATAGTAGATTAATAGTGTGAGCCGCACAACAAGTCCAAAAAATCGTAGGTCTTTTCAAAGCCATAAGCTTTGCAGCAGCCATATTATTGGACGCGCTATCCGTCACAATCTGCAGGATACCATGCTCTCCTGGGCTCTCAGGGCTATCAATCGCCTCATCCAAGAAGTCAAAGATGAACTTCCCATCGTGTGTGGAGGAGGAGACATTCTTCGAAAGCCAGAATGCTACTCCAGAACTACAATGTATCATGATATTCATCACGCTCCTACCCTTCCGATCTGTCCACGCATCGGTCATGATACTGCAACCATTCAATTTGCATGTCTGCGTGAATATGCCCAACATCTCCTTCGTCCTCTCCACCTCCCCTCGCAAAATTTTCTCTCTTAACTCATAAAACGTTGGGATCTTCATCCCAGGTCCGCATAAACCAATGACATGAGCCATCTGCTGAAAGGATGAATTACATATGGCGTTAAACGGGATCCCGTTTTCATATGCCCATCTACCTATGTACACGGCAGCATCATCTCTGGCTTTCTTTTTGTACTTACTCTCTATCGTGCTTTGTTGGGAATCTTTTCCCTTGGTAGACTCGGCAGCTGAATGAACAAACTGGTCCATTGGACCCTTTGAACCTGTGCTCCTAAGTATGCTAGTGTCCTCTTCTTGATCAACATGCACTCCTCCAACAACCACCTCATTTAAGATTGCTTCAAACTTGGCACTTTTAGCCCTCTTACTCTGTAAATTTGAGTTCAGCGCCGAATCCGCTTTAGCCTTAACGTCGGCGGGAACCTGAGGGCATGGCTTAACATTACCCTTCCACCCAGCCAAGTGATGCTTGAAACGTGTAATTCCGCCATTCACTGTCTGCTTGCAGTAGTTGCATTTGATTCGGTTTGTGTTGTTTGCAACCAACTTTTCACCAAATGCCCAGAACGGATCTCTACCGGTTGGTACCAGAGATACGAGAGCCTCACTAGAACCAGCAGAAGAAGCCATTCTAATAGGACACGAAATGGAAATAATATTAGTTAAATGAAATGAAAAAATATTTAACATAACTATATCACGAGAAAAATTGCTAGTTGAAAAAAAATCAACATCATAAAAGCCCCATAACTTCATTAGATCGTTAGATCTTCAGATATCTTTTATATTATCCATGCAATACTTTATTTATCCAACAAAATTTTATATTCTCAGTAGTATACTAGTATACAAAGTTATAACTATCATTCAAACTTTTAAAGTATCCAACACTTTATTCAAATTTTCAAAGCATCTCACACTTTATTTATTAAAAGACACAAAGCAGCAGGACAACTAAAAATGTGCTTAGATATACATGCATCATTGATTGCAAAATGAAGTTGGATAAATAACTATTAATAGGGGTATTTCAAATCATTTGTTGATTAATAAATGTGTCAAATAAAAATAAAATAGCAACTAATAAGACAAATAAAACAACAATGCAGCCACTATACTACAACCAGCAAGACAGCTACAAATAAAATATCGGACCGACATGTCCGACAACATGTCTCTGGTTCTTTCTTCTAGCCCAGAGAGTTTGCACAGGGCAATCAATGAAAGCTTCCGGCAGCAACTAATAAGACAAATAAAGCAATAAGGCAGCCACCAACAACTAAATGGGTCGGCAGCCACCAGTAACAACCCACAAGGCAGCCACCATGCTACAGCCGACAGCTAGCACAACAACCAACAAAAAAATGCAGAGCAATAGAATGAGAGGGGGAGGTAGGGAGAAGAATGAACCAGCCGAGAGAGAACCAGCGAGCAGGGAGAAGAGAGAGCACCAACGAGCTAGAGAGCACCAGATAACTAGAGAACCAGAGCACCAAAGAGCACCAGCGAGTAGGGAGAAGAAAGAACCAGCGAGAGAGAGTGCCGACAGTGCGCGAGAGAGGGAGAGCACCAACGAGCTAGAGAGCACCAGAGAACCAGAGAACCAGAGAACCAGAGCACCAAAGAGCACCAGCGAGTAGGGAGAAGAAAGAACCAGCGAGATAGAGTGCCGACAGCGCGCGAGAGAGGAAGAGCACCAACGAGCTAGAGAGCACCAGAGAACCAGAGAACCAGAGTGCACCAACGCACCAAAGAGCACCAGCGAGTAGGGAGAAGAAAGAACTAGCGAGATAGAGTGCCGACAGCGCGCGAGAGAGGGAGAGCACCAACGAGCTAGAGAGCACCAGAGAACCAGCGAACCAGAGGGCACCAACGAGCAGGGAGAAGAAAGAACCAGAGAGATAGTGTCGCCGGTGCGCGCGGGAGAGCTAGGGCAGGGGCGACGAGGAGAGCTAGGGCAGGAGAGACGAGGAGAGCTAGGGCAGAGCGACGGGATGGAATGAAATGAGCGGGGTCGGGGGTGTTAAAACAGTAGCCCGACCCGCTCATTTCATTATAAATAATAATAAAATATAAAATTAATAATTTTATAAAAAAAAAACTTAAAAAAACGCCCGAAATCGGGCGTTTTTTGGGGCCGACATGTCGGTTAAAACCGACATGTCGGCCCGCTATTTTCAAAACGCCACACCCAGAATTTGTGCCGGTTTTGTGTCGTTTTTGCTCCCAAACCTTCATGTCGGCCGACATGTCCGACATGTCGGCCGATATCCACAACAATGGGTATGAAGCACTTGTTGCTCGGAGCTTGTCCACAGAAAGGTCCAATAACAGTAACAACGTCTCTGTTGACACATGACTAGTAATCTCATTTGTCGATATCCACCCGCCACGTATGCTAATCACGAGTTTCTCGAACGAGGGCGATCAAGGTAGTCTTAGGGCGATGGTTAAGAGAAAGCATCTTGTGCCTGCGGTGAGGGTCTTAGTCTCGATGACCTCCGTTCAAGCTGTCCGAATGCGTGCGAGCACTGCGAGGGGGTCCAAGCGGTTCCGGTGACCACCCAAGGGGAGTGAAAATGAGTTGCAATCCCATTCTCTACCTGCCTAGCCATCTTACCAGATTACAGAGTAGCGATGACCATGCATTAGTCATTGGTCAGGATCACCGTAGCTTGCTGTGAGGAGATTTCAACGCTTTTCTATCATAAAAAAACATTAGTGCCTTATTCAAGGATCATGTAATATATTCTAATGATGCCAGATAGAAAAAGCAATTTCAAAAGAATTAAAAGATACAATGAATCAAAAACCATCCGTGACCCTTTTTGTAACCACATGTTAAAGGGATGAGCTTGTCTCGACAATGCTTCCCACTTGGGGAGGGACATATTTGTTGACCGAATTCACCGATCATATGTAGTGTTCCCGTGCCGTCCTGGGATCTCTTCAGACTGTGAACTGCTATCCTCCTAGAGGGAACTTGAACACCTGATGATAGGTGGACGTGATGGCCTGGAAGTCGTCCAGGAGAGGCCTCCCGAAGATCGCATTATAGCTGTTTGGCGCGTCGATCACCAGGAAAGACTCATGTCGTGCTACTCCGCAAAGGACCACAGTGAGATCTATTCTTCCTTCTACCTCCTTCCTTTCCCCTGCGAAACCATAGAGTGGTCCATCACATGATTTTATGGGCTTGTCCGTCTTCATAGCGTCAAAGGTTGGCATAAACAGAATGCTGACGGAGCTGTTGACATCAATGAGGATTCTGGCCACATTGAAGTCGCATAGAATCACCTTGATTACCATGCGTCATGGGAAGGATTGGTGGTCCGGAGGAGGTATTCTACTTTGTAAGTAATCGCCCCCCGAAAAAGGGGAGCCATTGATGTTGAGGCAACTTCCCTCTCTCGGAGGCGCTTCCGACTCCATTTTCTTGAGGTTTTTGTACCTGCCCCACCGTCGATGCAGTTGATGTATCCTAGCAGGCTGACGCCCTCGACTTACACGCAGTCATCTTTCTCGATACTCTGATCAACATTACTGCCTTGCTTGATGTTGTCGCACCTCTGTGTGCTCAGGTTTTTCTCTGCTTTTTCTTTGCCCTTCAAAGTAGGGGCTCCCCCGACGCTGTCAGCGATCAGATACTTCAACTTTCCTTCTTTCAGTATCCTATCTACCAAGTCACGGAGGACACGACAATTCTCCGTGTCATGACCGACGTCGTGGTGGAACTTACAGTAAAGATTTTGGTTTCTGTTTCCAGACGGTTGTATTTGCAGGATCTCGACAACGTCATCCATTGGGATGCCGATGTCGGTGTAATCTTCTTGTGCATTCCCCCATTAATCGGGGGAGGATGTTAAGAGAAGGGGGGGGGACTGTTGCTATCTTACCGTTGCTGTTGGGGTTGTGCTGGCCTCATTCGCTCAAAATGCCGAGGGCAGTGGGTGGCTCGTTGGGGGAAATTTCCTCCCTCGCTGGCTTGATGGTCATAAATCTTGGCGAGTATTATCGTTCGCTGAGGCATGACAGTGGGGCGACTAGAGGAGTTTTGGGGACGCTTGGCTCCCAGGTCGGAGAGATTTGCCACGAACTCCTCATTATTTAGTTCCCTCGATGAAGAGATTTGCCCTCTCAATGAGCTCGCGGTAGGTCTTAGGCGTTCTCTCACTGATGGAGAATTTGAAGAGCCCCGGCCTCAGACCGTTGGTGAAGGCGGCCCAGTAAACATGGGGATCTATGCTAGGGACCTTCATGATTATCCCCTGGAAACGATCTACGTACTGCCCTAGAGTCTCCCTCGGACCCTGCCGGATCAGAAACAGTGGGTCCACATCGATCTTTCTCCGTTTGGAGGTAGCAAAACTTTGCAGAAAGTCTTTCCTCAGTTCTTTAAAAGAACATATCAATCCGGGTGAGAGGCTCTGGAACCATTCCCTCGCTTTTCCATTGAATATGGTGGAAAAGAGCTTACAACGAAGTCCATATGAGAGGGGCTGGAGAGATACTGTTGTGTCGAAGGTCTGCATATGATACAAGGGATCTTCCTTTTCTGAGAAGCGGGGGAGTCGCGACTCTGAACCCATGAGGGGAGGCCTCTTCTGCGATGACTGCATTGAACGGTGAATAACTTTCCATCCCCTCGTCGTAATCCGACCCTTCGAAGTTTAGGGTTTTGTCGCGGTATGCGGCGGCGGCCTCTCTGAAGAACTGGTGGTGGATCCGCGTGTCCTCGCCGCGCGATTGCTGTGGAGGCGGATTTGCCGGTGGCGGGGGCAGCGCATCCGGGTTGTGGCCTTTCGCGCTAGCTCGACAGCTTGGGCGCGCTGCCCTACCAGCTAGGTTACAAGCGCGAGCAGCTGATTGAACTCGATGCGGGTAACCGGGGGCTCCTCGCGCGGATCACCCTCTTGCAGAGACCGTCCAACGTGTCCTCTGGACATCAGATGAGTTCGCCGGTTGAGAGAATCTGAAGGACGCGTGTTCGAACTGTTGGTGTAAAATTTGTCACCCAACATTCCACACTCGATGACCGGCTCGACCGCTCGGGGAGTCTGTTGAAGAGATCAGAGATCGCAATCAACTGATTACTAACCCACGGGGGCTTGGCGAACAGAGAACATAGAAAAGGGGGTCGCTAGAAGCATCAAATATACCCGCAATGACAAATACTACTTGCTGCGGGCAATGTTATTGCACAAAGATTTATTACATGCTAGTACGGAAGTCTGCACTAGAAGATAAGATGCAACCAAGAGATGGAACTTGTAACCACACTTACAACCAGGTAGTGGCCCAAGTTCCCGGTCTTTCGAGCACCCCTGACACTCTATTTATACTTGAGGGTAGGTTGCCCGATCGATTGAGGGCATTTAATGCCGCATTAATGCACAGCTACCCGGGGTACATGAAAAATCGGGTAGCGAGAGGAGAGAGAAGAAACCGTGCGGTACCCACGAATGCTGTTGCTGGCTCAAGAAGACAGGGACCTATGCGAGCTCTGAAGGGTACCCACCACGGTCTCTCCATAGAGTTGTCCAAGGAGCATCCAGGAGACTGCGCGGATCCTTGGAGTGCTGTCATGCACGTCCTCGCTGGGGGAATCGTGTGGTCTCGTGGACAGTGCCCGTGAATCCTTATGAGTGTCCTCCCGGTACCATTGTGTCGTGCACTGATCGATAGTGGCTGTGGTCGTAGAATTTGGGTTAACATTCAATATGCCCGACATGTCTGTTGACGTGTCATTTTAATGTGCAAAATGACAATTTTTCTTAAAAGTTGGTGTCTTTTGTAAAATATAAACCGCCATTTCCGATTTTTTTGATAGATCCGTCGACACGACTTTTGAATATATCATACACTATTTTATTTTATATTATGTTAACAATGCAAGCTTAAATCCCATATATGTATTATATTATATATACTTAAATCTATTGAAATTATTGTTTCGCTTTCTTTTATTTGTTATTCTTATAATTAATTTTTTAAATTATTTTTCACTATATCATTCTTATTTTGATGGGGAGCCTTATTGCACCAGTTAAGATTGACTCACCGTGTGACCTTGAGGTCACGGCTCAGAGTCCTGGAAGCATCCTCTTGCAAAAATGCAGGGTAAGGTCTGCCTTCATTTCACCCTTGTGGTGGGACCCTTCCTCGGGCCCTCGCTGCACGGGGATGCTTTGTGCACCAGATTGCCCTTTTTGCCTTTCTTATATCTTTCTTATTTTGTATTACAAAAAATATTAAAACTTTCAACACATTTATTACTTGATTATTTTTATATTTTAAAATAATTTTGTTAAACTTGAAAAAACTTATAATCTCTCAAAAATATTTGGCTTTTAAATCTTTTTTATTTATTGTAAATCTTAATGTTATCAAAATAAAATTATTGTATAATATTTAATATATTTTACAATATATTTATTTATACTTGTTAATAGTAGTTTTATTGTGTTATTTTGAATTTATTTTGGGATATACATGACTCTATGTTTGTAAACATATTATGCTAATATTTAATTTTAGAACATATTATTATACTTGGTATATATAAATTTATTTATTTATTTAAGATGTGTGAAAATATGATATTTTAAAATATTTCCGACATGTCTCCTGACTTTTGTTATCCGATATTTAAGAACTCAATCCGACATGTCACCGATATCTGATATTTACAACCTTGGTATTATGATAATTAGAATGTGTTTAATAGCTTTATTAGTTTGTGCAAGTACAAAATATAATGCACTGATTGATAGTTCATGAATGTTGACAATACTTGAATTCAATAAGGTGAAGCTGCGATTTTTTTTGTTCTTTAATTTTCAATTGCTGATTATTCAAGATAAATTTCTATAAAATTTATTTTTTATGAATGTTTCTATGTGAGATGAAACTAAGGCGCATGTGGTATATTGGCATTGACTAACACATGTTATCACTTTTTTTAGTTTGATAATTTTTAACATCGTGTTTTTTTGCCATAAGTGGGTGAGAAGTCAAAATTAATCTACGATATGTCGGACCTCTTCATTTAGGTTGTTTTTAATACACCGAGAAGCTATTCCTTAATCATCAAGGAGTATTTACTTCTGAATCATCAAAGTACATATTTTTGCTATACCTTAAGAACAATAAATGAATGTGTTAAAAGCAGTCTTCTTTTCTTTAGCGTGTTCTTTTCTGCACTTTTTACTCTCCATTAAGAGTTTGACTATCATTATGCAGGTCCTTTGTCATATTTTGCCATCACTTGTGAGGCTATGAAAAGAAGGTTTAGATGGTCATGAGAAGATCAAACGCTATATGTGTGTGTAGTTTTTAATTTCAAGCAGTGAAACTTTTCTGATTTTGATGCTCACAAATCCTAGTATCGTGTAACATTGATATCTAAATGAATTTTTTTGTATATATTAGCTGGTGGGCGTCACTGGGATTTGCCATGTTGGAGGCAGTTATTGTTTCTTGTTACTCTCTTCAATATTCAATATATTCCGCGAGCCAAAGGTAAATAGATTTATTAATCAAAATTATTTGTTAATTTTTTCCCACTATTTGTGTCAATCCCGTCCTTTGTGAATTAGGAAGTATATGGGAAAACAATTCAATCCTAAAGCCATCCTATAATTAAGTTGATACTAATTTTTTTGCGATCGTCACTGAAAGTAATTGAAATACAAAAACAAATTTAATTGAAGTATCAAACTCATTAATAGTCAATATATTCTGTGAGCCCAAAGGAGAAAGTTATCATAGATTCAAACTGTTAATGCGTTATTTGTATAATGCATTGATGCAACGTCATCAAATGACCCATATAAGACTACCGGTAAGTACTCTACGAGTACTCCCTCTGTGAGCACTCTAATTGCTCACGCATAGTAGTCTCAAGTGTAGTCACTCTTGTTGCGAGTCCCTCAACATTTAATGCATTTTTAGTCATTATATCTCGGAGGATGCCAAAAGTGTGGTTTACTATTTTAAAAATGCATTTTGTCTTTATTATGTTTTCTCTACTATTTTGAGCATGATTCACATGTAACTATAAATACCCACATAGTTAATGAGAGACGATCGATCATTGTGTTTTAAAACTAACTATATGTGAGTGTTTTTGAGCGAGTTCTCTCTAGTGGTAGAGATTGTGTCTAGCTCGGTCGTTTGTTCTTGCCGATCAGAAGAGTCGAAATCGGAATGAGGCGGTATCATAACCAAATCATGCGTTAGTACAATGGGAACCAACAACAGTGGAGGAGGCAACCAACATCTTGTCGACGAACAAGCTGTTGCAGGTTCATATTGAGTCATATATGATGGATTTGAATCTTTTATATTAACGTTTAGAGCGTGCATGCGGTTTGTAGGATCCAAAAGGGGAACCGGTTTAGAATCCACACGTAACGCCACTGATGAGTCACTCCCGCGAACTCTTGGTTCAAGATTTTGATTAGAGTGAGATAATCAGTAAGAGAGCCTGAAACGATTTCTTCCAACTTTAGCGAGGAGGTTGTTAGTTATTCTTCAAGGTGGGATTAACAGGGTGTCTATTACGTTGTCATCAGCCATACTCACCATGATCGTGCAAGTACGATGAAGATGAGTAGTTTGTAAATCAAATGAGGAACGACTGCCATGGTGATGGAGATCCGTTCGTTGGCGTGTGCAGTAACCAATTCGATTGCCGAGGGGATGTGACTAGTCAAAGGGGTGACGAATACCAACTGGGTGGACATGATGTTCTTTGGAGGTCTTGATATAATATAGTTCATTGATTGGTTTTCTTAAGTTCATAAGTTCTTTGAGTACCATGAGATCCCCGGGGATATGAAGGCTAAGTTAGTCTCTTGTCATATAAAATCTCAAGCCGCAACTTGGTGAGATTGATTACAAGAAGAAATTAGGAAAAATGGTATACCACAAATAGTCTTTTTGGGAAAAGATGAAAGTGTTGGAGACCCAATCTCTTCTTGACTAATATGAACATCAAATGTTCTATTAGCACCAAAAGTAATCGCATTGTTACTTAATACACTTACTAGTTCATGAGATTAGTTGAGAGATGTTACTTGGATGGGACTAGAGGCAACAAGTCATAAGATTTATGGATGGATTGAAATCTGCTATTTGTGATTGTATCAGAGCACAATGCATCTCACGAAGTGCATTATTGCATAATGCATGATGAGCATTACTTCAGGAGCGTCATCAGTTCGGTAGTAAATCATGATTGCAACATGAAACTACTTTGTGGCCGAAGAATAAAATAGTGAATTGTGTACCAAAGAAATCACAATTTATAAAGGAGCAACATATATGGAGGAAGCAAAGTAAACCAACTGAGACGACTACTTGATAGGAAAGCCCATACACCAAACCTATACTTGGCAAATGCTGCAAGCGCAATCAACTAGGACATCGTCCAACGACTGTCACTAAAGGAAACTAGTCATGTGAATAAGGAAGAGACAAAGAGTCTACCTAAGATCAAGAAGAGGGTGGTGAGTGCAACCAAAGATATTCTAAGGAAGATGTGGCTATATGTATGATGTAAAAAACAAAAATCTACTTTTGCCTATAAGCGAGGATCTCAAGCAAAGAAATCGAATGTTTCAAACCAAGTGCACTGTCAATGATTAATGCTTTGGTATTTTTATCGACGATGACAATCAAAAGAATAATGATAGCCAACGAGAAAGATATAAGGAGTTCTCAATGATCACCGATCGCTTCATAAAAGGATGGCCCAACTCTGTTTGAAAATTGAGGGAGAGAACATAATGTTGATCTCACTCACGGAATCAATGAAGGAAGCTGAGATCAAAATTTAGAAAGTGTGAGAAGTATATGCACTTATCTCGAAGGGAGAAATCTCAATTGAACACCTCACTGAAAGAGTAGAGGTACCCACTGAAGTACATGAAGTACTCCGATTGCAAGGTTGTGTTCCTTTAAGAGTTGCTCCTTTCTGAACAAGTTCCAAAAGGATTACCCTCTTGGAACTTGCTTTCTCAAATCCGCAACTACTCTATTCTTCAACAGTCATTAGTTCTTGCTGATCGTTGACCCGTGGTTCATTCTTCAGCCGCTGATTGTTGAACATTGATCTGTTGATCTGCTGAGCGTTGAGTCGCTGATCTCTAAGCGCCGGTCTTCCATTCAGCGAACCCCAGCCAGCGATCGTTGATCGCTGATAGCTTGATCACATTTCCTCTTAGCTTTGCTGATTTGGCTCTATTTTCTTCTAGGCTTCTCTTAGACTATTTTTGCCATTAATGAGTTGTGTTTACCCTTGCTTTCTTTCATTAAATCACTGGGAATTCCCAACAATCCCCCTTATTTGTTGATAAGGAAGCACAAAAGAAATGGATAAAGACAGACACATTTCCCCTTGACTCTGTATTTACATGCCATGGGTAAAGAATCAATACCTCTACAACCCCTTTTGTGAGATTTGTTCTCCTTTGACTCAAAGAGGTTGAGGACCAAAGATGTATGACCTTCAATCCTGTAGACACCAGTCTTTAGTACTTCGCGCTTCTCCCGAGTCACCCACCATGCCCTCCGCCTATTTCTAGTTGACAACCAACAAAAGGACTAGTCAACATCGATTAACACTCATGGATGTATTGTTTGCGGTGGCTGCATTACTTGGAGGGCATCCAAGTTTTCTTCGGCAGTGCGGGCCTCTGTTATGACCTCCAGATCTTGATCTCGTGATAGGTCCCGCAAGGGAAGAATCCCACCGAGGAGCGACCAAACCTTTCTTGGAACCTGACGGGGCTATGGTTTCAAATGGCGTAGATCTGCGAATAGGGGGAATGAGAAGAGGGAGAGAAATGAAGGCAGAGAGAAAGATAGAGTTGGAGAAAGGAAAGAGGAGGAGAGAAGCCGGCGGAACCTGACGACACGACTCCAGGCGAATGACTGGATTGCAGCTAGGGTTAGACACAAGAAGGGGGTAGAGGGAGAGAGAGCAGGATTTAAAGAGAGAGATAAAAAGGTGGAAATACTTGCTTAATTCCAAACAGAGGGTCCACCCAGAGTATAATTGGTTTACGCAAATTTCGCCCCCACCTCGGCTTAAACATGTGGGAACAATAAAAAATTGCATTGCATAAAATAAACAAGGGCTCAGAAAAAAAACATCCCAGACCATCATGCGGCCGTGGCGTGTGGTCGGCGTTGATACGTGTGGCCCCATAGTGGGTCCGGCTCGTCCAGCATCATAACATCGCCTCCCTCGTCGAAAGGCAGCTTGTCCTCAAGCTGGTCCGGAATATCAACTATTGGAGAAGACGATGGAGGTCTCACGAAGCGTTTGAGCTGGAAAATGTGAAAAATGTCATGAATGCGCTCTTCCGGAGGTAGGTCGAGGTGGTAAGCCACGTCACCAATGCGTTCTGTAATCTGAAAGGTGCCAAAAAATTTGGCACCTAATTTATTGGAGGCGGTCCGGATAGCGGTCGATTGACGGAAGGGGAGGCGCCACACCCAAACCCAATCACCGACGGCGAGAGTAAGATTACGGGGGCCACGGTTGTAGGCGACTTCCATGCGTTGTTGAGCCTGAACAAGGCGGTTTTGGGCTGCTTGCAAGAACTCATTGCGGTCTACCAATTCGCGGTGCACAACATCCAAAGGAGCGCGGGGGTTCTCGACCATAGATGAGGCAGAACGGAGTAGTCTTCAACGTCGTGTGTTAAGCGGTGTTGTAGCAATATTCTATCCAAGGGAGCCTACGTGGCCAATCCCGAGGACGATCACCAGTGACACATCGTGAATACATCTCAATGGTGCAGTTGATTACCTCGGTCTGACCATCCGACTGCGGGTGGTAAACGAAAGAGAAGGCAAACTTGGTACCGCTAAGGGAGACGAGCTCCTTTCAAAAATGACTAGTGAACAACTTATCTCTGTCCGAAACAAGAGTCTTTGGCATGCTGTGTAAGCAAAAAATTTCTTTGAAGAAGATCCTTGCAACGTTCTCGACAATGAGTGGCCGAGGCAAGACCATGAAATGGCCCCCCTTGAAGAATCGATCGACCCCCACCATCAAACTGACTTCCCGCGGACCAAAGGCAACCCCTCCACAAAGTCCATGGAGAGATCCGCCCAAATATGTGTGGGCATCGGTAGGGGTTGGGGCTAACTCGCTGGAAGGAGATGATTGGTCTTGTTTCTCTGACAAACTGCGCAGGCCACAATGAAGGCATGAACATGCTTTCACATCCCTTTCCAATAGAACTCCGTTCGCAGTCGTTGGAGAGTGCGGTGAACGCCTTCGTGGCTACGAGAATGGACATCCTCTAGAATGGTTGGAATGAGAGGAGATGTCGTGTCCACGTACACACAATCACGGTAGAAGATAAGTCCGTCATGGACGGTCCAATGCTGATTCGTGAGTCCCGTTGCCGCTCAACGGAGGAGTTCCGATAGGCTGGGAGACTGTTGGACCTCTTGGCGGAGTGAGGAGAGAAGATCCGATGCGGGAAAGAAAATGGCGAGGAGTGCGGCCGCGGGTGGGTTGTCGCGTCGAGAGAAAGCATCGGCGGCGCGGTTGAGCACACTGACCTTGTATTTCACTTGGAAGTCGAAGCCGAGAAGTTTACTCATCCATCGTTGTTGCGGCACCGTAGATAGCCGTTGTTCAAGCAAGTACTTTAAGCTATAATGATCCGTTCGAATGATAAAGGGGACCCCATAAGTAAGGGCGCCAATGCTGAACGGTTTTGGCGAGCCTAATGAGTTCTTATTCGTAGGTCGACAGTTTGCGATGATGGATGGCGGTCTGGCTGCTGAAATAAGCCATTAGATGTCCCTCTTGTTGGAGGACGACATAGGCTGGCACCATAGCCGTGTCCCGAGGCGTCACATTTCACAAGAAAGTGTAGGACGAAGTCCGGTAGGCGGAGAACATGGTAGGACAACAATTCTGCTTGTAGAGAGTGGAAAGCCTGAGTAGTGGCTTCCGTTCATGTGAAGGTGTTCTTCCGAAGTAAACTGATCAAGGGAGCTGCGATGGTGTCGTAATTGCGGATAAAGCGGCGATAATATCCCGTGAGACCAAGGAAGCCGCATAAGTCAGTAAGGGTTTGCGGCATAGGCCATAACGTCACACCTAGAAACTTTGCCGGGTCGGTCGAAACACCCAAATTGTGCGCCACATGGCTCAAGTAGGTGACAGAGCGCTACCCGAAGGAACATTTGGAGGCTTTAAAGACCAATTGGTGCATGTGCACCAAGCTGAGAACGACATGTAGATGTTGTAGGTGCTCCACCCATGACTTGCTATAGACAAGAATGTCGTCAAAGAAAACAAAAGCAGACTTTCAGAGGAAAGGGTGGAATACCTCGTTCATGAGGGCCTGAAAGGTCGAAGGAGCATTCGTGAGACCGAACAACATGACCAAAGATTCAAAATGACCATGGGGCGTGCGAAACACAGTTTCTCCACGTCGTCGGCCGCCTTGCGGACTTGATGATAGCCGGAGTCCAAGTCAAGCTTGCGGAAGAAGCACGCTCCATGTAGCTCGTCGAGGAGTTCCTCCCCTTCCAGAATAGGAAACTTGTCTTTGACCATGACAACATTGACGACCTTGTAGTCCACGCAGAGCCGCCACAAACTGTCTTTTTTGTGCATCAACATTACCGGAGAAGAGAAGGGGGAGACATTGCGCCAAATGAGGCCTTATTGGAGAAGATGGTCGCGTTGCCACTCGATCTCATCCTTTTGATGAAAAGGGTAGTGGTATGGGTGTACCACAATCGGGGCCGAGCCTGGAAGGAGGCAGATGCGATGGTCCTGCTGGCGACGCGGGGGAAGGCCCGAGCGCGGGCTGAATATCCCGGAGAAGAGGTGTAGAATCTTAGCAAGGTTTGGAGGGTGGTCGGTTGGCTTCTCCACAGGAGTGACCAGGGGCTCGGTGTGGACCAAAATTGAGGAGGGAGACTGCCCCAGAGCATGGCCCTGCCACTGGACCAAACGAGTACCCGCCTGCCATGAAATTGTGAGGTGATCAAAATCCCACGTGAGTTTTTCCAAGGTGTGCAGCCAACGAACGCCCAAGATGATATCAAAACCTCGAAGGTCCACTAAAAAGAGATATGTATGTGAGCGGTAACCATCCATTGCAAAAGTCGCGCGCCGACACACACCAGGACACGACATCTGCTGACCATTTTCCACGACCACCTTGACGTTGCTACGAGAGACAAAAGGAAGGTGGAGACTAAGGGCCCTGTCCCAACGAGTGAAACTGTGGGTGCTTCCCGTGTCCATGAGGGCTAAGAGGGATGTCCCCTCCCCGTCCACATACATCTGAAATGTGCATCCGTCCTGCGGCCCAGCTTGAGCGTTGAGAGAGAGCTATGGTGTGCCGGAGTCATCGTGTCCGTCGTCCTCATCCTCGGATGGGTTATCAACTTCCAACCAAAATAAACATTTGCACCGACAACTGGGGGTAAAAGGTTCATCACAATTGAAGCATAACCCCTTCTCACGACGCGCGGCCATCTTGGGTCGGGGGGATAAGGCGTCAAAAATGGGACGCGGTGGTTCGTCCCCACTTGGCAGTTTGGGGTTGGAAAACCCGGAAGGCGTCCGGTTGCCAAAATATTTGCAGTGGCCGGCGGTGACCGGTCAAGCATTAGCCGGCGCTCGCAAGCGTGGGCCATGCTCATAGCGGTTGTGAGATTCTACGCGGCTTATGAAACTCCACGTCCTAGTGCAATCGTTCTGGTAACCCGACCGTGAAGAGGGGAACATGCTGTGACGGCAAAATAGATATGGTGCGGGACAATAACAGTTGAAATTGCTCCAAGTAAGACTCAATGGGATCGGTGTGCTTGAGGGCGATGAGGCCGCCGAGGGGGTTGCCCGGCATGGATGGTCAGAACCGAAGTGTGCATGCTGCCCCAAAATCCTCTCAAGAGGGGTTACGGTGTTCCCGTAGGAATTGAGTCACCCATAGCTGTACCGGTCCAAGGAGGTGGAAAGAAGCGATAATCCGATGTGTTCCTCATCCGGGTTATGTTGATTTGTGAAAAAGAACTCGCATCGCGTGAGCCAAGGGAGTGGATTCTTGCGGCCTTTGTAGATCGAAAAATCCATCTGAATAGAACGAGGAAAAGAGAAGTTGTCCCCGTGGGGGTGGGGCGAATCGACCCGGCTCGTGGTGGGGGAGACAATGTGGACTGCCAACGGCGACAACAGGGCGCCTTGTATAACATCCAGCAAGCATTGAGGGCCTCCATCTTGACGTTCTGGGTGGCAAACATGGACTAAAAGAGCTCCATGATTTTAGTGAGGGACCACCATCGGCCATGGAGGGTGGCTGCAAGGGTTTCACAGACGACGCATGAAACAAACCAACGATCAAGCTGGGCGACGGTGAGTGTGCAGACGGACGACGTGGCATAGTGAGCGAGGCGCGGTAGGTACCAGAGAGTGGAACACCGGTGTTTGGCTCTGATACCAAGTTGTTATGACCTCCCGATCTTGATCTCGTGATAAGTCCCACGAGGGAAGAATCCGACCAAGAAGCGGGCGGACCTTTCTTGGAACTGGACGGGGCTATGTTTGCAGATGGCGTAGACCTGCGAATAGAGAGGGGGAAGGAGAAGATGTTGAGAAATGGAGGCAGAGAGAGAAATAGAGTCAGAGAAAGGAAGGGGGATGAGAGAACCCAACAGAACTCGACGGCAAGGCTCTAGAAGAACGACGTGATTGCGGCTAGGGTTAGACACGAGATTCGAGGGGGTAGAGAGAGAGCGGGATTTAGAGAGAGTGAGATAGAAAGGAGAAAATACTTGCTTAATTCCAAACAGAGGGTCCACCCGGAGTATAATCGTTTCACACAAATTTCGCCCCCACCTGGCTTAAATATGTGAGAACAACAAAAAACTGCATTCCATAAAATAAACATACGCTCAAAAAAATAAAAAAAAAACATCCCCAAACCATCATGTGGCCGTGGCGTGTGGTCGACGTTGATATGTGCGCCCCCAACGTGGGTCCGGTCCATCCCGCATCATAACAGCCTCCTCTCGCAACTGTCCATGTTTCCATCAATCTTCCTTGGTATTTCAAGGATAGAATTTTTCTTACTCCCTTTCTCCATATCATCCTTTTCTGCTCAAGCTTCAATAGTCCAAGTCTCAGAGAGCTCTGTGTGAGACTTGAACATCCTGTATTGCTGCACTTAAAGAAGAAGCGGTCCCAGAGAACTGAGGCCGTTGGTAGCATAGTTCACAATTTTCTTTGTTCTCTAGGGATTTAAAGAACTGTTAGAATGAATACTCGTGTGGCGTGGGTTAAACCAAAAGTTAATGGTGATATGCCATGCCATTCCACAACAATAATTATTAAATTTATTATTGTGTTTTTGAAAAGCGATGGTTGAAGTAGTGCGGTCATGCTGATAGGACGAGCTTTTATTCCCATTGTCCTGTCATATAAATGTGGCACTCCTATAGTTATGGGAAATTATTTAGGCCCAATGACTTGTCTTTTCAGCTTTTCATAGATAAGGTGACGCCAAATTTTCACATGGATTCCCGCAACTTGTTTATTTTAACTGGTTCATTGGTATTCGATCAATGTTCGTTGATCGGTAATGATCAGCGATAGTTGAGCGAGAGCACGGTTTGCAATCATAGATCATTAAATGTCGGTTGACACATCAACTTTTCGTATTCTGAATCATTGATCAGCTGTTTGGAGATTAATGATTAGCGGGATTACCACTCTGGTGATTTGCTAGAGTGGCGATCATTGATTGGTGGAGATTTATTTTTCTTGATACCAATTAAAAATTTGATATGAATTGAAAATTTGATTCAAAAGAGACAAAAACTCTCCTTAGGTTGATGCACATCTTTTTGCTGCTTCTTATGCACATAATCTGAAGATCAGATTTCTTTACTCCAAGCTTTGTTGGAGCTACTCTTGTCCAAGTCCCGAGTATGCATCTTGGAGAACTTGAACTACCTACTACCAGCATTCATAAAGGGTAGGATCCTAAAATGGAATTGGGACCATTAGAAGCATTGCGCCCACAAACCCTTGGCCTCCTTGAGTAAGAGTTATCATGAGAGTTGGTGTTTGTGTGGTTAAACCAATAATCGTGCATGAGATGACCAACCTTACGACAACAAAAACAATTAAACCTATTATATATATTCTTTCTTTTAGGGAGGTAAGGAGAGAAATTTGTAGGAAACCTCACAGGTTGCATAGCCCGTGACTTATAGCTTGGTTGACGATCAATGTTCGTTGATTGTTGAAATGAGAGGATCGCTGAGCGTCAACGGTCAACAATCATTGACTTTAAGAAAGAGAAGTGTTTAGTGATCGTTGAGCGATGCTACAGACGACGGTCGATAATCGTTGACTGGGGGAGGGAGGTCGTTCCCCGTTCATTGACCATTATTTTTGGTATGCTTATTTCTACAACCTTCATTTTCCTTTTTCCCTTTGAGAATGTTTCCCCGTCTTTGAGAATAAGAGAGGACAGTGATGAGAGACAATGTCGGAAAGAGAATGAGAAGGGTAAGGAGCATGCTTCTTCTTTTTCCTCATGGGTTTAGAAGATTCTTCTTTTTCTAAGAGGTTTTAGAATGAGAAGATATTCTATTACTCTTTTCATTCTCAGTTCCTCCAAATACAAAGGTGAGAGGAGATTTTCTCAGAGGAAGAGATTCTTGATTTGCATTCATGTATGGGTCAACACCTAATACTCATTTCTGAAATCTTACATGAAAATTACCGGTCATCGATTTTAATTTGCCTCTCCTACCATTGATGCAGTCATGCTCTTCCTGAGCTTTTGAAATTTTTGTTACGAATCTCTTGTTTTCTCAAGAAATTTTCCAAGTTCTTCTTCAAGAGTTTTCTTCTCTTCTCATAAGTTACAATGAATGACTTCTATTGAAGCCTGAGTTGCAAACTTCTCATGCAATTTAGAGTTGTACTGAGAGATATGTTGATTTTCTAACAATAGAGACTTGATTCTCCTTTCATACTTAATGCTATCTAGACAAAGACTCTCAAAAATATTTGTAATGTTAGAATTAGAGAAATTAAAGATCTAAAATCTATTACTTCATGAGAGCTAGAGGCTTCCCTTTCCAGCTAAGAACTGTAACATTGTTCTTAAGAAATGTTGTATTTATCTTCTGTTTGATATCTGCTGCATCTCCCCATTTTCTTGGATTTGCAACAACTTTCTTTTTATTTTGGAGAAGTGCATCACTCTTCCTCCATGGATGTCAGACAAAGGACATCTGGTTCTCCTTCATTTTCAGAGGATATTCCTTCAGAAGATGTTTCACTTTAACTTCTTACAACTTCTACCTTCTATGGAATGAGGGATCCTGACAAGATAGAGTCCAAAATGGTTGTATCAATAGAGCTTATGTACACTTCAACCTTAGATTTCCATGAAGCAAATATGTCAAAGCTGCTCATGAGAGATTCTGAAGTAGAGGCAAAATCTGTCAGTAGAGACATCTTGTGATTTAAGAGAGGATCAAATATTTAGATCTTAGGACCTTGATTCACCAAGGTTTTAACCCTTACAGGTAAACCCCGCTTTCGTACCAATTGAAATATTGTAGGATAAGATAGATCTGAATATTATTGTTACACAAGATGTGAGGTTAAGTGACTAACATATGAGCAAAGATTGAAATAAATGTAAACAAAACAATCACAAAAAACATAGAAGTACAAAAAACATCTAGATGACACAAGGAATTTTCTAAAGGTCCCCCAACAACTGGGTACATCCTCTCTGCTACAATACGTGGGCTAACATTTTCTCTTGAATGAGACGACGAGTCTTTCCACTTGGAGACTTCATCCCAATGTCAGCCTTTTCTCTGGAGGGGACGTAACCCAGCGAATCTTGGTTCGGATTATCCAACCACTACACACGATGGATTTTTGTTCGGGTGATGCAACCACAACAATCTCTTTTGAAGGGAGGGATTACAAACCATTTACAACAGTGAATGCTTCAGATCAAACTATGTTATCACACAGGGAATGATTATTCATGTATCCCATAAGAAGAGGGAATCAGTTACATTAGAGGGAGAGAGATACATAGATAGCTAAAGAGAGAGAAGCTATCCATCCTCATCCTCTTCATTGTTTCCTGAGAATATATATCTTGAGATTTTCTTCTTCTGTCATTATTCCTTTCTAAACAAGTTCCAAAAGGATTGCCATCTTGGAACTTACTTTCTCTGAATCCACAACGACTATATTCTTCAACGGTCATCAACATTCGCTAATCATTGAGCCGCGGTTCAGTTTTCAATCACTGAGCGTTGAACTACTGAGCGAGTGAGCGCTGAGTCGCTGGTTCGCTGAGTCATTGGTTTGCTGAGTCTCTGGTTAGCCTTGTTCGCTGAGCACTGGTTTGCTGAGTTGCTGAGCGCTGAGTCACTGATCGTTGGTCTTCCATTCAGCGAACCCCACCCACCGATCGTTGATCGCTGACAGCTTGATCACCTTTCCTCCTGGCTCTACCTTTTTTATCTTCTTTTAGTCTTCACTTGGACTATTTTCTTCTTTAATGGGCTGTCTTTATTTGTGCTTTCTTCGATCAAATCACATAAAATTTGCAACAGTACCACTTCTAATGATAAATTACCAATCTTTGTGTTTTGAAATGCTAACTTTGTCTGAGTGTTTCGTTGAAGGAGCTATCTCTTGGTGACTATAATGTGAGTTTAATAAGGTGGTTCTTGACAATTGGAATCATTCAAGATTTCTTATGATATGTAATGTAATAAGTTAATGGCCGAAGGTATTCTCTCCTAATGTTCCACCATATAATCTGGCTGATGCACTTCTTTTTGTGGTGAATATGTAGAGCGTAATTGAAATTCAAGAAAATCGTTATCATACTCAATCGGTTTGATCGAGATATTCTGTAATGCAACAAAAATATGACTACCCAACTAAGAATAAAATAATGATGTTTCTTGAAATATAAATGTATTATAACTAAGCATATCCTAAAAGAAAATAAAAATTACGTGACATACAAGGTTCATAAATAATTACTTGGAAGATCATTTTTACCCACCTAACTACAAGAAGAATGAACATCATGTTGAATGGCAGATGGAATCTAAATCACGAGCAATAACGCCATAGCCCTTAGTAAGTCCTAACTATTTATGGTCTTTAATAAAATGTTGTTTTTTATGTTTTTTGTTAAATGCAACTAAGTATTGTTAATCATATTTCATGCAAATTTCTTAGCAAAGCCAACTTTATTTTATTCCTTTTCCTTCCAAACATTGTTTTTCAATTTTCCATCTATTCTCCATTTCTCCTTATTGGTGTATCTTCTGTACTGTTGTAGATGTTTAAAATCTCCTAAAGTCTATTTTCACCATTTTTTTTTATCTTTGATGTGTCCTACTCTTATGATTCTGAGATTAAGTTGACATACAATAAGTCAACACTCTTAATCACTTGTCTACATGTCTTCCCTACTATCTGACTATCTAGGGTGTCTAACAACCCACAAATTAATTAAGAAAATACATTTTGTTACTTGGTATTGGAATATTTGGTCCCTCCAATAGAGGTCCAAGGGGGGTATATATATTAAGTAGAGAACAACGTATATCCAGAATACACAAAATGAGATTAATGTATCTAACACTCCCCCTGAAGTTGGGTCGTGGGAACTTCCTAGACCTAACTTGTTATATATAAAGTTCATTCTGACCCTCGTAACTCTCTTGGTAAGAATATTTACAACCAGATCTTCGGTCTTCACATGACTTAGATAAATAAGTCCTTCTTTATACTTCCATTTACAAAATGACAATCGACCTCTATGTGTTTTGTGCGTTCATGAAACACAGAATTAGTGGTTATCTGTATCGCATCCTGATTATCACACCATAGAGGAGTGTGATCTTGAACAGGGTACCTGATTTCACCAAGAATCTGTCTAACCCAAATGATCTCAGCAATAGAGTGGGACATAGCCCGATATTCCGCCTCAGCATTAGATCTAGCAACTGTGGTCTGTTTCTTGCTCTTCCAGGAGACGAGATTTCCAGCCATAAAGATAGTAAATCCCGTGGTTGACTTTCGAGTGGCTAAGTAGCCTGCCCCGTCAGAGTCACAATATGCCTCTATATTAGAATGACCTCGATTCTTGTATGATATCCTGAGACCAGGATCTTTCTTTATGTACCTGACAATCCGTAGAACATATTCCCATTGAGAGGTAGTTGGAGCAACCATGAACTAACTGACCTTATTTACAACACAAGCAATGTCAGGACGAGTCATGGTAAGGTAGTTCAGTTTTCCAACTATTCTATGGTACTTCTCTGGTGAATAAAATGGTTTTCTTTCGACATGGAGATATTTTTCCCCTGATTCAAGTGGAGAGTGCATAGGGCCACAGGTAGACATTTCAAGATCGGATAGAAGATCGAGAGCATATTTGCGTTTATAAATAAAGAGGAAATCATCATAATTAACAACTTCAATCCCTAGGAAGTACTGTAATGGGCCCAAATCTTTTGTCTGGAAGTTGGAGTCTAAGAATGCCTTGAGATTTATTATCCCTTCAGAATTGTTGTCTGTGATGACAATATCATCAACATAAACCAATAGAAGAACAATACCAGCCGAACATGTAACGCCCCCGGTTTTTCTGTGTTTTGTTTGATCTTTGACTGGCGTTACGATGACGTATTTTCGGCCTTTCTCCGTTGTAGAGCGTGGTCTTAGCTCTTTAGGTTCCTTGTGTAGCCTGGTTGTAGCCTGTTTGCAAGATTCCCCATCTAGCCGGAGTATGTTTTGGTGACTCGGTTGGGCCTCTTAGGGAATGCTTGTGTTTTGGCTTCGGGTGGTGATATCCCGAGTTTTGTTTGTCGAATGCTAATTTCGACTTCGCAGTTGTGTTCATAGCATGGGTTTTTAGCTGCGATGTGAATTTCATAAATTTCCGAGATGTTTCGGTTCTCGCGTCGTTTTGATATTGCATGTAAGAAATTAATATATATTGATTTGTTTATTATTAAAACTGATGCTTATAAATAGCCTTAGGTTAGAAATTAGGGCTCTGTTCATTGTCTCGTTTTGGAAGAAGCCGCCGCCTGTGCGAGAGGAAGAGAACCGCCGGTCTACCCTAGCCTTCGGACGCCGATTCCTGGAGATTTAGCGGTCGAAATATGATTTCGAGAGTGGATCTGGATTGCTCTCGCTTGGGTCTGCATTCCTTCAATTACTCGGCTCGGTGCTCTGCGGCTAGATCCGAGAGTGAGGGAAGTGGCCGACCAAGCTTTGCTAGTATTGAGGCAAGAGATGCTCCCTCATCTTTGCCAAGGCTGATCCTTGTTTTCTTCTTGATTAAATTTTATCTCTCTCCTGCTTAGATCCTAGGTGTACTCTAGGATTCATCCCCGATTATACTGACTGTTAGTGTAGAGAAGTTCCAGTTAAATCTCAGTTTTCTTGAGAGAGTGTGTCTGATAGGGACGAATTGGCACGGTTCGGGTTGAGTAGTTAGCAATTGTCGTTAGATGATGAATTTTAGAGAGGCGTTTTGTTCTTGTTTTAGTTGGTTGCTGGGTCTGGCGCTAGTGTCGAGTGGGACTCGGAACTGGCCAGTTGGTGTGTCGACACCTTGTGTCGACACCGGCCAGTCGGGGTGTCGACACCTTGTGTCGACACCGCCAGTCGGGGTGTCGACACCTTGTGTCGACACCGGCCAGTCGGGGTGTCGACACCTTGTGTCGACACCGGCCAGTCGGGGTGTCGACACTTTCTGTCGACACCGGCCAGTCGGGGTGTCGACACTTTATGTCGACACCGGCCAGTCGGGGTGTCGACACTTTGTGTCGACACCGGCTAATCCGGGTGTCGACACTTTGTGTCGACACCGGCCAGTCGGGGTGTCGACACTTTGTGTGGAAACCGGCCCGTCGGGGTGTCGACATTCTATGTCGACACCGGCTATTGTGGTGTCGACACATTGTGTCGACACCGGCCTGCTATGGTGTCGACACCTTGTGTCGACACCTATTGCTGTGGTGTCAACACCTTGTGTCGACACCGGCCTGTTGTGGTGTCGACACCTTGTGTCGACACCGGTTGCTGTGCTGGGTTTGGAGAAGGTAAGACTCAGAGTAGTTCGGGTTAGGCGTGCAAGGCCGCGTCGGTTGAACCCGACGTTTTTGCCTTGGGTTCGTGTGTTTCTTTAGGATTGTTAGGGTGACTTTTCCCTAGGGAAGGGGGGCATTGGGTGTTCGGCTAGTTTTTGCATGCCGACTCATGGGTTGTGGCAGGTGGTGGAGTTTTGGTGGCCTCTGGAGGGGTGGTTTTATGTGGAGAGTTGTGGCCACCGCCTTTTACCCCGTTTTGAGTTGGCGTGTGTGGAAACCTAGAGCTGCCACTGTTTGACCCCTTAGCCATTTTTAGATCTGGTTTTCGTTATGTATTCAGATCCATATTTTGACCACTGTCATTAACCCACGTATTAGGACTATTAGTTCCTTTCCTCTTCTATGACTATTCATTTTGGCATATATGTATATGTCTTGTTGCTGTTGCAGGCTCTTTGGTAGGGCATGTTGCTTTTATTACTCGCACTTGGTGTGCTTTGCTGTTCTTTAGACAGTGTGCTTTTCTTACTGTCATGTCCTTTCTTTTGCTGATAGCATTTTGTTGCCGGGTTGGTAAACCCTTCTTACTTGCTCATAAATCTAATGCTCTATTTCCTTTTTGATTATTTTCTTGCTGAGGTGTTCTTTTCTTGAATGCCTCAGGTCCAGGTTGTAGCCAGTTCAGCAGCTAGTTCTTTTAGAGGGGCTTGCTTGTGGCCTCTTGGGGAGCTGAGATAGCTGGTCCTCGATTTTGTGAGGTAGTTCTTTACCCTTCTGTATAGACATACATACTCACCAGTGGGTTCGTGTCAGGTTGTTGGCGCCCACTGGTGGCTTCTTGCGATGCTGGGTATGAACTTAAACTGCTATTTCTTTGCCTAGTTGTGGTTGTTTACTTGCTTTTAGGAATGTTTTATGCTAGATTGCATGTTAGATATTTTAAACCCTAAGAACATTACTATATGTATCTCATGCATAACATATTTATAAAACCAAAACACTACTTTTCCTTTAGCGTAAAAACTACTTTTTTATATACTATACTAACCTTAGAGTCGTGCATACCATGAGTCGTCCCTCAGGGACACTTATGCTCTTTTAGGATGCCAACTTAAATTAAAAAAAGTATTCTCCGCTGCGTACAAATATACTTTTTAATTGTGGACTAGCTGATCCACCGTGCCGAGGGATACAACCATTTAATATAACTGGTTTTCTTTCATATTAATCTATGTTCTTCCTTAAAAATCTAAAGTCTGGAGTTTTGCCTGAGCGTTAGCAGTTATCCCGTGCTTGACGTGGCATCACAGCGCGTGTTTTCTCGTACTCCGATACTTCCTCACTTCGGAGAAAATGCGGGTTGTGACAGTTGGTATCAGAGGGAGGTTGCTTGGCAAATGGTCGGGCAACCTTTCCCTTGTTTGCATTAGTAGTTAGCGTCATACCATACACACACCGATATGTCATCAGCACGTCTTGGCTAAAGCACGAACACTACACTCATGAGCATAAAGAAGTATACGAGGCATATTATGTAGTATAAGATGCATAATATGTTTTCGTATACGGATCCACCGTAGGAGGCAACATGTGAGGGTTATGTAGTATGGGATGCATAACCTCACCACATGAATGCGACTAGCACGTTTTCTTTTTCGTTGCATGAGAATGTTATGTAGTATGAGATGCATAACATTTCCATGTGTACGCCGCCCATGACATGCATTAAGGCCTTTTTAGAATGCATCGCACATCATGCATAGCATAACATTTCATAAGCACAACGTGCCAAGCTAAAGATTTGCATGATGACATATGTACACGCATGGTTTTGAGTCAAAAAAAATATACAAATACATGCATTCATGGTTTAGGCACATAAGTTAGTGCGATGGTGGTGAACCATCTTAGGTTAAGCATAACATCATCATGGTAAAAACAAATCCCAGAGCAAGTTTAGCAGTTGAAGCTCATATTTAAGTGTGTTTGTCTGTACCAGGTAGTTTTGTTCTAGCTGTTGGGCTAGGTTTTGTCTAAGCTTATGCGATTATAGGATGGCGAGACGTCCTGCGACGATATCGACTCCCCAGTCAGAGGGTGAGATGTCGGGAGCGCAGAGCGAGGCATTGATAGAAAGCCTGCGGCAGAGTAATGAGGCATTATCGAGGCAGATAGTGGATATGCATGCTCAGATTCAGTCTCTTGTAGCGGTGGTGGCGGGACAGACTCCGAGAGTTCAGGACCCCGCTGAGGGGGTAGCTGTTCCTGCCCCTCCTGCTCCTCCTGTGCCTTTGGTTGTGGTGCTCCCGGAGATGGCGTTCATATCCCAGTTTCAGTGGCTTAGGCCCCCTACTTATGATGGGCAAGCAGATTTCATGATTTTGGATGACTGGCTGATTTCTATTGAGAAGATGTTCTCTAACTCTGGGATTGCGGACGATCAGAGAGTGATGCTCGCTGCCTACCAGCTTAAGGGATTAGCGAAGAATTGGTGGTTGAGAGAGGAAGAGATCTTGGTGGCAGGATGCACCTGGGAGTCATTTAAGGTGATGCTGCTAAACAAGTTTTTGCCTTCAGTCGAGCGGGACCGGTTAATGAATGACTTCCTTCATTTAAAGCAGAGGAAACTCACGGTTAGTGAGTATGAGATTGAGTTTAGTAAGTTGAGTCGGTTTGCTCCTGGTCTGGTGAGTGTTGAAGCAGACCGAGTTAAACGGTTTCTGGGGGGACTGAGAAGCGATATTCAACAGTTAGCGAATGCCTACGGGGCAGTCAGTTATGCCAGCGTGGTTGAGGCCGCCTTGATGGTTGAGGCCATTGAGAATGCCAAAAATAGAGGCCAGCAGTTGAGGAAGGATAAGCGGAAGTTCGGTGGAGGGAAGAGCCCTCAGGAACCTGATGTTGTCTCGAGAAAGAAGACCAAAGAGGTTTGTAGTTTTTGTGGCCGGTCAGACCACCCCTTTGAGAAGTGTTTCAAAAGGTTGGGAGCACAGAATAAGGAACAGGTGCACGTGATTCAGGATGCTCCCAGAGGAGACTTGGTGTGTGCCTTGTGTGAAAGGAAGGGGCATGATGTTGCCCGTTGCTGGCTAAAAGATAAAGTTTTTTTCATTGTGGGCAGAAGGGTCATCTCAAGACAAGGTGCCCACAGATCCAGCATGCTCTGCAACCAGTTCCCCTCCAGGCTTTGCCCCTGCCTCAGCAAATGGATAAAGGAAAGGGAAAGCTGAATGTTCTTTCGGCAGACGAAGCGCAGACTTCGACCCAGGTTATCTCAGGTTCGACTCCTCCCCAGTCGTTTCGTTATGTTCCCTTTTTGGGTTGTAGTTTTCGTGTTAGAGATTGTTGCCTTAGATGCGTGTGCGATTCGTAGGACGATTTAAGGTAAAGAACCGCTGGGCGCGCGTTCTCTTCGACTCCAGCGCAACCCACTCGTTTGTGGCTAGAGCCTTCGTGGAGCAGTTCAGTTTGGGCCTAGATCGTGTTGGTGGTGCCTTCTGCGTTAAGTTCCCCTCTGGTGACTCTGTGGTTACGGACCTGGGAGTCCTTGATTGCCCGATTTTGTTGGGGGATTTTCTAGCTAAGGCAAATCTGAAGGTGATTGACTTGGAGGACTTCGATGTTATCTTGGGCATGGACTGGTTGTCAAGGTACGATGTAGTTATCCAGTGCAAGGGTAAGCCCTTGGACTTCATCAAAGACAACGGTCAGTCAGGGAGCGTTTATGGATATTCTCTCCAGGGGTCTCCAGTTATTTCTGCGGTGCGTGCTCGGAAGTTGCTTGTTTCAGGCTGCTTTGCCTGTGTGGTCTCTCTAGTAGGGACAGTTGTTAGTGTGCCGCGTTTGGAAGAGATTCCTGTGGTGTGTGACTTGTCTGATGTGTTTCCTAATGATCTTCCCGGTCTCCCACCCGATCGAGATGTCGAGTTTGTTATAGATTTGGAGCCAGACACGAGTCCTATTGCGAAGGCGCCGTACCGGATGGCCCCGCGAGAGCTGGAAGAGTTGCGAATCCAGTTGGATGAGATGTTGGCAAAAGGATTTATAAGGCCGAGTTCTTCGCCTTGGGGTGCACCAGTGCTTTTTGTTTAAAAGAAGGATGGGTCGATGAGGTTATGCATCGACTATAGAGAGCTGAACAAAGTTACTATTAAGAACAGATATCCTCTGTCAAGGATTGATGATTTATTTGACCAACTGCGTGGTAGCGCCGTGTTTTCCAAGATTGACCTTCGTTTGGGCTATCACCAGTTGAGGATTCGGGAATCAGATGTTCCGCGGACGGCATTCTGTTCTCGTCATGAGCATTTTGAGTTTTTGGTTATGTCATTTGGTTTGACTAATGCGCTCTCAGCTTTTATGGACTTGATGAACATAGTTTTCAAGGATTTTCTAGATAAGTTTGTGGTTGTCTTTATAGACGATGTTTTGGTGTACTCTAAAGATGAGAAGGAACATGATCGACATTTGCGTCTAGTCTTGACGACTTTAAGAGACCATAAGCTTTATGCCAAGCTGAGCAAGTGTGAATTTCGGTTGCCTCAAGTTTCTTTTCTGGGCCACGTGGTTAATAAGGAGGGAATATCAGTGGACCCAGAAAAGGTCGTTGCTGTTATGGAATGGGCGAGACTAGTTACTCCCAGAGAGATCAGAAGCTTCTTGGGCTTGGCTGGCTATTATAGAAGATTTGTAGAGGGATTCTCTACCTTGTCTGCGCCGTTGACCAAGTTGTCGCAGAAGAATGTAGCCTTCATATGGGATGATAAGTGTGAGAAAGCTTTTGAGGAACTAAAGAGAAGATTATGTTCAGCTCCGATTTTGTCATTGCCTACTGAAGGTAGTGAGTATGATATATATGTGGATGCGTCGCAGGTCGGACTGGGCTGCGTTTTGATGCATGGCGGGAAGGTGATTGCGTACGAGTCGAGGCAGTTAAAGACTCACGAGAGGAACTACCCTACGCATGATATGGAGTTTGCAGATGTGATCTATGCGCTGAAATTGTGGAGGCATTTGCTGTATGGTGCGCAGTGCAAGATTTTTACTGATCACAAAAGTTTAAAGTATGTCTTCACCTAAAAATAATTGAATCTGCGCCAGCGGCGATGGTTGGAGTATGTGGCCGATTATGATGTTGAAATCCAGTACCATCCGGGCAGGGCCAATATGGTGGTCGATGCCCTGAGCCGTAAGACGGGGAAGATTTTCAACCTCTCAGCCGAGCGGCTAGTGGAAGAGTTCCTTTTGATGGACATTTCTGTGGGAAGCTGCGATTCGCAAAGTAGTTTGGAAGTGGCAGGACCTTCATGGATTGCGATTACGAGACTGCACCAGAAGGATGATCCCGACCTTCTTCATTTGTATCTTCGAGCTGGAAAGGGTGAATTACCAAGATTTCTCGATAGATGATGCCGGTACCTTGAAATATCGTGGCAGTTTTTGCATCCCCGCTGTTGGAGATATTCGGGACATGGTGTGCAGGGAAGCCCATGGGTCTAGTGTTGCCTACCATCAAGGATCTACCAAGATGTATCATGATTTAAAGCAGATTGTCTGATGGTATGGGATGAAGGGGGATATTGCACGGTTTGTTTCTGAGTGTTATACCTGCAAGCGTGTGAAAGCCGACCATGGAAGGCCTGACGGCAAGCTGACTCCCTTGGAGGTTCCGACTTGGAAGTGGGAGAGTATTTCGATGGATTTCATTACTGGCTTACCGAGATCTCCTAAGGGGCATGATTCAGTTTGGGTGATCGTAGACAGATTGACGAAGTGTGCTCACTTCGTACCGTTTAAGATCAATTATCCGATGAGGAAGATAGCCGAGCTGTTTCTAGAAGAGGTTATCAGATTGCATGGCGTACCCGTAAGTATCATATCGGATCGAGACTCCAGGTTCATGTCTCGTTTTTGGAAGAGACTTCAAGAGGGATTGGGTACAGACTTGAGGTATTCCACAGCGTATCATCCGCAGACCAACGGTCAGACGGAGCGAGTGAATCAGATTGTGGAAGATATGATCCGATGCTATATTCTGGACCACGGAGGAGCATGAGATGAGCGCTTGCGGCTTATGGAATTCACGTATAACAACAGTTATCAAGAAAGCTTGCAAATGGCTCCTTTTGAAGCTTTGTATAGGAGGCGCTGCAGGACTCCCTTGTTTTGGGCTGAGCTTGGCGAGAGACCTTTGTTGGGTCCAGAAGCGCTCGAGGAGATGGAAACCGCTGTGAAGCTTATTCGGGAAAAACTTCGGTTAGCCCAGGAGAGATATGAGAAGAACGCCAACTGGCGTAGATCGTACTTGGAATTCGCTGTGGGGGACTCAATGTTCTTAAAGGTTTCCCCGTTGATCGAAGTCAAGCGGTTTGGCAAAAATAGGAAGTTGGACCCGAGGTACGTGGGGCTGTTTCGGATTGTTGAGCGGATTGGGTTATCTGCTTATAGGCTGGCTTTGCCCGCAAATTTCCCTGGCGTGCATGATGTCTTTCACGTTAGTCAGCTGCGAAAATGTGTGCTGAATGGCCGGTACGTTTTGGATTCTGCGCCTCATTTGGAGCCAAATCTTTCTTATGTGGAGGTGCCTGTCCGCATTTTGGATTCTCAGGTTCGTGTGTTGCGGAAGAAGACTATTTCTATGGTTAAAGTTTTGTGGAGGAATCAGGATGTAGAAAGCGCGACTTGGGAATTGGAGTCGGCTATGAGGGAGGCTCACCCTCATATTTTTCCCTGATCTTGTGCCTGGTATGTTTTGTGTTTTTTTTTGTATATAGCCCCTTCTTGGCTATTTCTTTCTCCTTGATAGGAGTATTGTGAGCAAAGTTTTGAGGCGAAACTTTCTTTTAGGGGGAGTGGCTGTAACGCCCCCGATTTTTCTGTGTTTTGTTTGATCTTTGACTGGCGTTACGATGACGTATTTCCGGCCTTTCGCCATTGTAGAGCGTGGTCTTAGCTCTTTAGGTTTCTTGTGTAGCCTGGTTGTAGCCTGTTTGCAAGATTCCCCAGCTAGCCGGAGTCTGTTTTGGTGACTCGGTTGGGCCTCTTAGGGAATGCTTGTGTTTTGGCTTCGGGTGGTGATATCCTGAGTTTTGTTCGTCGAATGCTAATTTTGACTTCGCAGTTGTGTTCGTAGCATGTGTTTTTAGCTGCGATGTGAATTTCATAAATTTCCGAGATGTTTCGGTTCTCGCGTCGTTTTGATATTGCATGTAAGAAATTAATATATATTGATTTGTTTATTATTAAAACTGATGCTTATAAATAGCCTTAGGATAGAAATTAGGGCTCTGTTCATTGTCTCTTTTTGGAAGAAGTCGCCGCCTGTGCGAGAGGAAGAGAACCGCCGGTCTACCCTAGCCTTCAGATGCCGATTCCAGGAGATTTAGCGGTCGAAATTCGATTTCAAGAGTGGATCTGGATTGCTCTCGCTTGGGTGTGCATTCCTTCAATTATTCGGCTCGGTGCTCTGCGGCAAGACCCGAGAGTGAGGGAAGTGGCCGACCAAGCTTTGCTGGTATTGAGGCAAGAGATGCTCCCTCATCCTTGCCAAGGCTGATCCTTGTTTTCTTCTTGATTAAATTTTATCTCTCTCCTGCTTAGATCCTAGGTGTACTCTAGGATTCGTCACCGATTATAGTGATGGTTAGTGTATAGAAGTTCCAGTTAAATCTCAGTTTTCTTGAGAGAGTGTGTCTGATAGGGACGGATTGGCACGAATCGGGTTGAGTAGTTAGCAATTGCCGTTAGATGATGAATTTTAGAGAGGCGTTTTGTTCTCGTTTTAGTTGGTTGCTGGGTCTGGCGCTAGTGTCAAGTGGGACTCGGCACTGGCCAGTCGGGGTGTCGACACCTTGTGTCGACACCGGCCAGTCGGGGTGTCGACACTTTGTGTCGACACCGGCCAGTCGGGGTGTCGACACTTTGTGTCGACACCGGCCAGTCGGGTTGTCGACACCTTGTGTCGACACCTTGTGTCGACACCTTGTGTCGACACCTTGTGTCGACACCGGCCAGTCGGGGTGTCGACACTCTGTGTCGACACCGGCTGTTGTGGTGTCGACACCTTGTGTCGACACCGGCCTGCTGTGGTGTCGACACCTTGTGTCGACACCTGTTGCTGTGGTGTCAACACCTTGTGTCGACACCGACCTGTTGTGGTGTCGACACCTTGTGTCGACACCGGTTGCTGTGCTGGTTTTGGAGATGGTAAGACTCAGAGTAGTTCGGGTTAGGCGTGCAAGGCCGCGTCGGTTGAACCCGACGTTTTTGCCTTGGGTTCGTGTGTTTCTTTAGGATTGTTAGGGTAACTTTTCCCTAGGGAAGGGGGGAATTGGGTGTTCGGCTAGTTTTTGCATGCCGACTCTTGGGTTGTGGCAGGTGGTGGAGTTTTGGTGGCCTCTGGAGGGGTGGTTTTATGTGGAGAGCTGTGGCCACCGCCTTTTACCCCGTTTTGGGTTGGCGTGTGTGGAACCCTAGAGCTGCTACTGTTTGACCCCTTAGCCCTTTTTGGATCTGGTTTTGGTTATGTATTCAGATCCATGTTTTGACCACTGCCATTAACCCACGTATTAGGACTGTTAGTTCCTTTCCTATTCTATGGCTATTCCTTTTGGCATATATGTATATGTCTTGTTGTTGTTGCAGGCTCTTTGGTAGGGCATGTTGCTTTTATTACTCGCACTTGGTGTGCTTTGCTGTTCTTTAGACAGTGCGCTTTTCTTACTGTCATGTCCTTTCTTTTGCTGATAACATTTTGTTGCCGGGTTGGTAAACCCTTCTTACTTGCTCATAAATCTAATGCTTTATTTTCTTTTTGATTATTTTCTTACTGAGGTGTTCTTTTCTTGAATGCCTCAGGTCCAGGTTGTAGCCAGTTCAGCGGCTAGTTCTTTTGGAGGGGCTTGCTTGTGGCCTCTTGGGGAGCTGAGATAGCTGGTCCTCGATTTTGTGAGGTAGTTCTTTACCCTTCTGTATAGACATACATACTCACCAGTTGGTTCGTGTCAGGTTGTTGGCGCCCACTGGTGGCTTCTTGCGATGCTGGGTATGAACTTAAACTGCTATTTCTTTGCCTAGTTGTGGTTGTTTACTTGCTTCTGGGAATGTTTTAAGCTAGGTTGCATGTTAGATATTTTAAACCCTAAGAGCATTACTATATGTATCTCATGCATAACATATTTATAAAACCAAAACACTACTTTTCCTTTAGCGTAAAAACTACATTTTTATATACTATACTAACCTTAGAGTCGTGCATACCATGAGTCGTCCCTCAGGGACACTTATGCTCTTTTAGGATGCTAACTTAAATTAACAAAAGAATTCTCCGCTGCGTACAAATATACTTTTTAATTGTGGACTAGCTGATCCACCGTGCCGAGGGATACAACCATTTAATATAACTGGTTTTCTTTCATATTAATCTATGCTCTTCCTTAAAAATCTAAAGTTTGGAGTTTTGCCTGAGCGTCAGCAGTTATCCCCTGCTTGACGTGACATCACAGCGCGTGTTTTCTCATACTCTGATACTTCCTCACTTCGGAGAAAATGCGGGTTGTGACAGAAGACTTCTGCTAAAAGAGAGACAAGTATTTTGTACTCTTGGTAAGTCCAAATTGAGTGACCACGGATCGGAAACGAGCAAACCATGCTCGAGGGGATTGCTTTAATCCTTATAATGACTTTCGGAGATGACATACCTTGTTATGATCCCCCTCAGCAACAAACCCATGTGGTTGTTCCATATACACCTCTTCATCTAAGGACCCATGAAGAAATGCATTCTTGATGTCCAACTGGTACAAGGGCCACTGGTGAGTGGATGCAAGAGAGAGCATGATGCGGATATAAGACATCTTAGCAACGGGGGCAAATGTTTCATCATAATCTGCGCCATAAGTCTGAGCATGGCCTTTGGCAACCAAGCGGGCCTTCGAGCGATCGAGGGAACCATCTTTATTTACTTTGATAGAATAGATCCATTTGCATCCAATAGCCTGCTTGCCATTAGGTAAGGAGACCAAGTCCCAAATGTTGTTAAGTTGAAGAACTGTCAATTCATCATGCATAGCAGTCAACCAGCCAGGATGAGTTTTGGCCTTCGCAACAGTGGAGGGGAGATGGTATTGATCCAGAGTAGAGTGCAGGGCATTATGAGAGGCTTACAATCCTTGATAAGAGCCAACATATAGAAGTTTATCCCGACAAGTTCGACTTCCTTTTCTGGACAACAATAGGGAGATCTGGGCTGACTGGCATGAAAGTAACATGCATGCTAGCAGGTGCTTCCATAGGAACAGTTGTCATATCATCGATGGGAGAGGTAGGCTGAGGTGGTAACACTAATGTACTATCATAAGAGCGTAGAGAGTAAACTTTCCCCTAAAGGGGACACATGAGGTCGGTCGGAGAGAGGATTGCAGGTGCAGGATGCGGGACCAAGATGGTATCAAGAGATGGGTCAGGATATGGTGATCCACTAGAAAGGTAAGGGTCTGATTCTTGGAAGACAACATCCAATGAGATAATGTATTTCTGGAGATCAGGAGAATAACACTGATATCCTTTAGTAGTCTGAGAATAGCTAAGAAAAATACATTTCAAAGAGCGAGAACCAAGTTTCGAGATAGAGGGACTATCATCCCTAACAAAGCAAACACACCCAAAGACCTTCAAAGGTAGAAGGGGACCAGTAAGGACTGGGTAAGAGTGTGGTAGGGTGTCTCCCCCTCAAGTATATGAGTGGGAAGATGATTAATGAGGTGTGCAGCGGTAAGAACTGCATCGCCCCAGAAGTGTTTGGGTATGAGCGTATGGTAAAGGATGACCCTGATGACCTCAAGGAGGTGTCGATTTTTCCTTTCGGCAACACCATTTTGTTGGGGGTTATCATGATAGCTGGTTTGATGAAGGATACCTTTGTCGGAGAGAAAGTTAGACATAGACTGAGATAGGTATTACCGACCATTATCAGTTTGAAGACACTTAAGACGAACTGAGAATTGAGTAAAGATTTCATTCCGTAGGTTTTGAAAAATAGACGGTAGCTCAGAACAGTTTTTCATTAAGTACACACAAGTTAGTTGAGAGAAATCATCAATAAACGTAACATAATATTTGTGTCCTAATAACATAGTGACAGGACACGGTCCCCAAACATCAGAAGGAAGTAAATCAAAAGGTGCAGAAGTACGACATCAAAATGAGGAACATAGCTAGCTCTGTGGAGTTTAGCAAACAAACAAGACTCATAATTGAGATGGGAAACCTTCCCAAACTCAGGATACAGACGACGCATGACCTGCATAGATGGATGACCATGACGGTAGTGATGATCCCAGAATTTGGTGGGGGTAGCAGAACAAGCAAGATGTGAGACTTCGTCCAGAACATAGACACCACCACGCAACTTTCCTCTACCAATAATACGACTCGTCGACTGTTTCTAAAAAATGCAACCAGAAGATATGAACGTAGCAATACAATTTAAATCACGAGTAAGCTAGCTAGCTGACAATAAGTTGTAAGCTGATTGAGGAACATGCGCAACAGAGGATAGAGTCATGTCAGGTGCCACATTGCAGCTACTAAACCCGACAATGGGTCAGTAGATCCATCCGCAACTGTAATTGAAGACCCACTATGAGGTTTGTATGAGTGTAAGATACATGAGGTACTCGTCAGGTGATCAGAAGCACCAGAATCTGCCAACCACTGGACTGGACGTTGTTAGGTGCAAACATGCTGAATATGGGGCTGAACGGTTTGGATCACAGCAGCACGATGAGTCGGAGAGTCAATCTGGAGGGACTGCAAGCGACGATACTCATCCTCAGATATTTCCATAATTCTCGGATTCAGAGATGTAGAAGTAGAGTCGGCCAAGTGCGCAGAGCGAGATGAAGGAGGAGGTTTGGAGGCCCAGTCTATCTTCCCATGAACCACCCAACATGTATCCTTCATGTGGCCCCAGTGCCCGCAATGGGTACAATGTCTTGTGTCGTTATCAAGACCACGACCAGAGTGCCCCACTCGACTAGTTCCTCTTCCACCCCGAGAATCAAGAGCCATTGATTCTCCAGAGGAAATATGTAGAGCAGATGGAGTACATGCTGGACCGGCTTTAGTCAAATGATGGTACACAATAGCAGTTTGCAGGGTAGAAGGAATTGCTAGCATTTCAGTCTTCGTTGCCAAGAAGTTTGGATCTAACCCATTTAGAAGCCAAATTTAAGACCCCATTTTTTTTTTGCAACAACCACCGGGGTCTTAGGCCCAGAACCGCCGCTTTGCGGTGACACCTTCGCACCCGGGAAGGTCATCACTACAAAACGCCAATCCTGCCGACCAAATCGATCACCATAGACAGAATGTATACTGAATGAAAGTGTAAGCATCCAAGTCCACAATAGTATAAAGGAGGAAATCACATGGCAAATAAATAGTCCACACCAAAAAGTGAGTCTAAGTACAAACGCGAGAAATATAACCGTTGATTTATAGGGATTACCCCTATAGACCAAGGGGTTGTTTTGCGGGGCCTATCGTATAAAACGTCTCATACCATTTTATACGATAGGTGTCAGGGGTTAAATGCAATGATTATGCTATGACATACAAGTATGTTATGGTATGCACATGCAAGTGCAACTCACACACACGACTCTATGCGTACAGACCTTTAGTTCCCCTTTTTGGAGTTAGCTAAACTCTCAGGAGCCTCTGCCGCGGCAAAACGGAGACAGTGGGTTGGGCCTCTCCACTCCTAGACTGGTAATCACACTACCCCGTCTAGCCCCTCATGTACATTTCTGTACTATTCCTAGCAAACCAGCTAGTCTCCCGAGTCAACGTACCAACGACGTTGTGATCGATCGTCCAATACCGAGGACCCACCACTGTTATGCACATGCAACCATGATAGTTTGTATCTAATTATAGTACCGAGCCTCCAGCTCTTTAGACTACCGAGCCTACTAGTTCACCATGTTCCCGAGCCCACGGCTCCCTGGACTAATCAAGTCTCCCATTTTCCAAGTCCCCGAGCATCCAGCTCTCCGGACTTCCAAAACAATACCGAGTCCATTTAACTCTACCTTCAAGCCCTTAGGCCACAGGCCTACGCTATCCTTTCACTACCAATTTATCTCCCTACGTGTACAAGTGTGAGTGTAAGGTGGGACTATTATTAGGGTTACTCTTGCCCAAATTATTCCTAAGGTTTACGTTAGCCTAGGACTGCCCAAGGTATTCCCCGTGAAGGGCTCTCGAAGGCACTAGGAACTATGATGGGATTACGCCCAAAGCTCCCTTTCGCAAGGCACTTAATATTATTGATTTACACCCTTGATCAGATCTCTCATTTAATTACCCAACCCAGCAACCTACTAAGGATTCAACTCTTCAAATTCATTACCCACTCTAGTTCAGTTTCCACAGTTACTATATGCAGACCACCCTATACTATATGAGATGTATAAAGGAGGTACTCCGGATTGTCTTCCAAATCTCCTATAAAATTTAACAGAGGTATATCATAACAAGTTTAGTCTAAAATCAGAGGATCATAATTTTTCTAATTAATTTGATATTTATGGAATTTTCCCAAATGTTTGGCCATGGGCAATTTTGAACGTGAACTATTTGATCAACTCAAGTAATGGGCACCCAAAAATTTTGAACACTAAATAACAGAGTTATATGACTATATATTAATTTCCATAATTTTTCAGAAAATATTTGACCTCTAATTAATTTATCCAATATAATTTCCTTAATCATATGTAAAGAAGGAAGTACCAAAACTACTCATCAGTAAATTATGTAAAAATTACAGAATCTTAATATGGTTTAGAAAAGATCATTGTGCAAAAATTACAATTTTAGAGGCTTGCTAGACTCCAAAATAAATTAAATTAAGTTTTCGTGGGAAACAACACTTAATGAAGCAACCCTTGAAATAGTCTTCCAAAAATACCATAAATATTCACAGAGCTTTAAAACATAACAACGAGTCCCCTGACTAAAGTTCATCAATTTCCATCAAGTAGTTCCTTCATAATAAATTTCTAAGAGAATATTACAAATTAATAAATTGTTAATGAAGTTTTCAAAATAATAAACAAAAATCTCCAGAGCTTTTACAAACTTTAAACACCACTCATCCGAAATTTCAAGTGATTTTAAAGTGATTTAATAGCCTAATACTCCAAATTAGGTTTGGTGCCCTAAACTAGGGTTAGGGTTTTGAGGGGGTTTAAGACTTCCAAATTCCCTAAAATTTTAACCAGAGGACTATACTAACTCTATGGTCCTCTCCACTAATTTTCAAGCCATTCCAAGGTCATTTGACCCCAGGACCTTCAAACCCTAAAAATCCCCATTAAGGAAACTACCCTAGGGTTCTAGGTCTACCCTAGTCTTAACCACCCCAAATTCCATTGGAGGTTGTTACATGCCATATAAAGTCAGTCGACAAATTATCAGCCTCTGTTGAGGTGATTTGACCACTCAAAACCCAAAGGGGTGCTTTGACCTAATTAACCCTATAAGGGTAAACCTAGGGTTGGATCAATACCTAACCAAAACATCTCCAAATGAGATAAAATTTTGCCAGAGCCCTAACATGCTATCTAAGACCACCCATCAAAATTTGGGGGGAGTTTGAGGTGTTTATGACACCTAATTAATTTATAATTGGTTTATTAAATGTTCACAAAAACTATTGAAAAGGTTTTCCAAAAATTCTTGTTTTTGGACAGTCTAAGGGGAACACTATGAGGAGCCTATGTTCAAAATTTCAAAGTATTTGGATGAGTGGTTTGGTGTGAGCACTAATTCTAATGCCTGGTCATGCCTATGTATAGGTTGCACTAAAACGATTGCTGTGGTCACACCATGACTCCAAATTGACTGAAATCAATTTTAAATTATACAAAACATCAAGGGCTACATTGTTCATGTTGAACACTTTTGCAGTAGAGGCCTCTAAGTATTTTTAATAATTAAAATCATCTACTGTTAATAATTTCCAGAAAATTAATTAATATTAATAATTTACTTGATCAAAAACGGATGGCATCCGCTCATCCTCAACCTCCAGCCAATGGCCAAGATTGGCCCGACCTGGAGCCTCTTCCAGCCGACTTTCCGGCCACCCCGACCACCTCCCTGGCCGGCCACCACCATCAGCACCTCCGTTGAGGTGGTGGCTAGCGTTTGACTGCGACCATGCCGCCGAAGGCGGCAGTTTCCGGCGAACTCTCACCACCATTTTTCATGGAATTTCAAGGAAATTTTCTCTCCGATCCGGCTCGTTTGAGCCCGACTTCTCAACCTAAACAAGTCTAGATCTAACACGCATAGAGAGGAGAAGGATTGGACCTCATTTGGAGCGTTTCCTTGCACCAGTCGCCGGCCGCCATTGCTCCTCCTCAAAGCTTTTGGTGCCATGGCTTTTCCTCCTCCGAGAGCTCTAAGTGTTCGGGAAAATGGGAAAATCTACTCCTCAGAGGTCTCTAAAGATGATGGAGGGGTCGGTTGGGTGGTGTGGGGGCTTTAATTCTCTTGGCCATGGTTGACCTCTTCACCTCCCCTCCCACGACCGACCCTATGCATCCCCCCTTCATTAACTGTCTCTGGAAACTGCTGGAATCCCCTTTAATTCATCAAGGAAGATGAATGGGAGCATAATGGAGGGATACCAAGGGGTGTATCACCTTAATGGCCATGAATGACCACTTCCTCTCTCCTCCAAATTCGGGGAAAAATGGAACTTTCTCTCTCATACTCACGGCGATTCTGCCCAGAACCGCTGAGTCACGCCTGGTGACATGGCTGTGACACGGGTGTGTATCATCCGATACGGGCGTGTCGGGTGGGCGTGTTCCCTTCTGTTTGATGAAATGAGCTAAGCTTGACGAAATGAGCTGCTGACGACACGCCTGTCGAAACGGGCGTGTCAGGGGCGTGTTCCCCCTGTTCTACGAAATGAAATCGACGATCGTCGAGCTGAGTTCGACGAAATGAGCTCGACGATCGTCAGGCTGACGACATGACTGGCGACACGGGCGTGTCGGGGGCGTGTTCCTCCCTATTCTGCAAAACGAACCCGAAGATCATCTAGCTGGGCTCGACGAAATGAGCTCGACGATCGTCGGGCTGACGTCACGCTTGGCGACACGGGCGTGTCGGGGGCGTGTTCCCCCCTATTTTACGAAATGAAATCGACGATCGCCGAGCTGAGCTCGTCGAAATGAGCTCGACGATCGTCGGGCTGACGACACGCCTGGGAACACGGGCGTGTCGGGGGCGTGTTCCCCCCTGTTCTCTAAAATGAATGTGACGATTGTCGATCTGAGCTCGACGAAATGAGCTCGACGATCGTCGGGCCGACGACACGTCTGGCGACACGGGCGTGTCTGGGCCGACACGGGCGTGTCAGACCCGGAAGAGTTGTTTTCAGGGAATTTGTGTGGCTATTTATTTTTTCCTAGAGGATCTAACTGTTCAGATCTCCCCTTGCTGATATAAGGCTGAGCTATAAGCAGACCAAGGTGATTTTCACCTTGGCCTTCTTCACTTGGTCCCTTGGCGTTCCTATGATTTTGACATGACCAAAACTACTCTTGGGGGTCTAGTCGGAAATGAGATGTTACAAATCCCAATATATAACAAAAAATTTCATCCTCGAAATTCTAGTTAGGCCTACGGGGTTTCAAGTATGCAAGAAAAATTATAACATCCCAAAAGGCTGAGAGTAATACCTAACTGAAGAGTTCCGGGTACCGCTGCTGCATCAAGTCCTGGGGCTCCCAAGTGTGCTCCTCCTGGCCGTGATTTCTCCAAAGAACCTTGACCAGTAGGACCTTCTTGCGACGTAAGACCCGCATTCCCGTGTCATCAATCCGGACCGGCTCCATTTGCACTAACCGGTCAGATGCTACTGGCCCATCCATGGTGTCTATCTGCTACTCTGGACATAATAGGGCCCTCCTGAGGGAGGAGACATGGAAAACATCATGCAGGCCTTCCAGCTCTGGCGGCAGCTCCATCTTGTATGCTAAGGGGTCGATCCGCTCCAGGTTCCTATAGGGCCCCATGTATCTCGTGCTGAGCTTCTTCCTCCGCCCGCGAACTCGAGAGACTCCGTGCATCGGTCGTATCTTCAAAAACACTCTGTATCCTACCTGAAACTCCACTTGTCGATGCCGCGTGTCGTAATATTTGGCCTGTCTGCTCTGCGCCTCCAACATCCGATCCTGTATCAGTCTCACTTGGGACTCGGTGTCCTCCACAAATTCCGAGCCCATGACCTTTGGGTCCTCATCCTGTATCCATGACAGGGGAGTCCTGCACCTCCGTCCATATAGAGCCTCGTAGGGGGCCATACCTATACTGGCCTGATGACTGTTGTTGTATGAGAACTCTACCAGTGGCAGCATCTTCTCCTATGGCTCTCCTCGGTGTAGAATGCACAGACGTAGCAGGACTTCCAATGTCCGATTTGTGCGCTCTGTCTGCCCGTCCGTCTGAGGGTGAAAGGCTGTGCTAAAGGTCAGTCGGGTGCCCAAGTATGCCTGAACTGACCGCCCCTCCCTGGATGTAAACCGCCCCTCACGATCTGAAACTATTGACCTGGGCACGCCATGGTAGCGAATGAACTGCTCCACAAACTTCCGCACCAGTACTCCCACTGAATCGTCCTTCCTGATCGATATAAATCGAGCCACCTTCGTCAACCGATCAACGATCACCCAGATCGAGTCATTCCCTATCCGAGACCGGGGAAGCCCATGTATGAAGTCCATAGCTACGTCATCAAACTTCCACTCCAACACCGGGAGTGGCTGCAACAGTCCTGCGGGGTTCCTGCACTACGCCTTCACTAGCTGACATGTCTCACAATGGGTCACGAAGTAAGTGACATCCTTCTTCATGCCTGGCTAGAACATAGTCTTCTTCAAATCAGCCGTCATCTTTGTGATCCCCGGGTGCACAGAATACTGGCTGCAGTGCGCCTCCGTCATAATGACCTCCCGGGTCTGACCTCCCTCCGGTATATACACCCATCCTCTGAAGCACACCAGGCCCTCCCTCAGTGTGTAGTGTCCTATAGTGCCTGCCTCTATGGCCTGGAAGATGGGCTCTAACTTGGCATCCTGCCTCTGTCCCTCTCTAACTCGGTCCCTGATGTCATCGGTGATGCCCATTGCGGCCAAGTACTCCTTATAGAGCTCAGGGTCGTCAGACGACACCAGAGTAATGTGCATGTCCTCTAGTATCTACAACAGTTCCATAGACATCAGCTGAGGCTCTACTCCCGCTATGACGGCTCTCCTACTGAGTGCATACGGTACCACGTTCGCCTTCTCCGGGTGGTAGTGCATCTTATACTGATAGTCAGATAGAAACTCCACACACCGCCTCTGCCTGATGTTCTGTTCCTTCTGCGTGTCCACGTACTTAAGGTTCTTATGATCTGAGTATATATCATAGTGGACTCCGTAGAGGTAATGTCGCATAAGTGTCGTCGTGTCTCAGCACGACCCTCCTCACCGGGCAGTCAATCTGGGCATGGTTCCAGACAAGCCATGTCATGCCCAAGACAAGGTCGAAGTCCGGCATTCTCAGGATCGTCACCGGGGCCTCGAGTGTTAACCTGTCTATGGTAACCGTCAGGAGGCACTTCTCTGTGGACTAGATCTCCATCCCATTAGGGAGACGCACCCTCCTAGCATCTCCCGTATAATATTGAATCTGGCCCAGATCCTTGATGAAATCCTCCGACACAAAGTTGTGTGATGCCCCCGTGTCGAACAGGGTAAGGGCAGGTTTGTCGCACGCCATCACTATTCCTGCAATGACCCTGTTCGGGTTCCGTGGCTTCGCTAAGTCCAGAGCGTAGACCTGCTCCCCATCCTGCCTGTGTTCACCACTCTAAAATCTGCGTCCACGGCCACGTCCACGACCTCCCATCTGGTGAGCCAGTGGGCCACCCTGTGCAGCAGGTGTGGCCCCATTCCTCATAGGGCAATTACTCCGAATGTGCCCTTGCTGATGGCAGTGATAACACAGCTGTGGTGGGGGTAGTCCCTGCCCTATCCTGGGCACCTCCTTCATCTTTAGCGGTTGCGGGGCCAACACTGCCTGCTCCATTGGTTCCCGCCATTCCTCCTAGCGCGGTTGATCCCCGTTCCTTCTCTCTCCCATGACCCAGCCCCTCTGCGGGTCCCTTCTCCCTCCTACCACTGCATCATCCCCATGTCTCTTCCTGCCTCGGACTGCAAGGTGGTCCGCCTCCAGCTTCTTGGCCATCTCCAAGATCCTGGCCATGGTAGCATCAGACACGAACAAGAGGGCCTGCCTCAGGTCATCACGGAGGCCCTTATAGAACCTCTTGGCGTAACCTAAGTCATCCAGCTTGTAAGAATCCGCAAACCGGGCCAAATGAGTAAACACCCGGTGATATTCCAGAACTGTCCTGTTCCCTTGCTTCAACTGCAAGAATCTATGCTCCAATTCATCCCTAGCGGACTGCGGCACAAAATGCTTCAGTAGTGCCGCCCTAAACTCCTCCCAAGTAATGTCCGCGATCTCCACTCCCGCATAAGTGGTGTCCATCACCGACTTCCACCACCTCTTCGCATGCAACTCCAGACAAGAAACCACCAACGATACTGCCAGGTCCACCGGGCACTGTATTCCCACCAACATATCGTACATAATGTCTAGCCACTCCTCCGTGCACACTGCCATCTCTGTCCCCAAGTAGGATGGTTGGGCAAGGCCCCGGAATGCAGTCAACCAGTTCGCTCCGGGGTTCGGCTGAGGAGCCGGAGCCTGCTGTGACCTAAAGGCCTCCGAGATGGCCATCAAAGTTTGTCCCAGCTCCGTCTGCTGTAACGGGGTCGGAGCCGGCGGGGGTGGAATCACATTCGGGGCTGGAGGTGTCCCCTGCGGCAGGGGAGGATTCGTCGCACCCTACAAAAGATGGTCTTAAGTTTAGTAAATTGACTTAAAGCTCTTTGTTACTGGTGAGCATTGCACGTGATTCCTCCCATGGGCACACCATTTCTTCCGCTGCTAGTTTGCCCTCAAACTAAGCCCGCGCGGGGTGTCCCATGTTTTGTGGAATACATTCTGTCAGATCGAAGTTTCCGCTCTGATACAACTTGTAAGACCCCATTTTTTTTGCAACAACCACTGGGGTCTTAGGCCCAGAACCGCCGCTTTGCGGTGACACCTTCGTACCCGGGAAGGTCATCACTACAAAACGTCGATCCTGCTGGCCAAATCGATCACCATAGACATAATGTATAATGAATGAACACTTTTGTAGTAGAGGCCTCTATGTATTTTTAATAATTAAAACCATCTACTGTTAATAATTTCCAGAAAATCAATTAATATTATTAATTTACTTGATCAAAAACGGATAGCATCCGCTCATCCTCAACCTCCAGCCAAGGGCCAAGATTGGCCCGACCTGGAGCCTCTTCCAGCCAACTTTTTGGCCACCCCGACTACCTCCCTGGACGGCCACCACCACCCCCACCTCCGTTGAGGTGGTGGCTAGCGTTTGGCGGCGACCATGCCGCCGGAGGCGGCGGTTTCCGGCGAAATCTCACTACCATTTTTCATGGAACTTGAAGGAAGTTTTCTCTCCGATCCGGCTCGTTTGAGCCCGACTTCTCAACCTAAACAAGTCTAGATCTAGCACGCATAGAGAGGATAAGGATTGGACCTCATTTGGAGCGTTTCCTTGCGCCAGTCGCTGGCCGCCATTGCTCCTCCTCAAAGCTTTCAGTGCCATGGATTTTCCTTCTCTGAGAGCTCTAAGTGTTCGGGAAAATGGGAAAAATCTACTCCTCAAAGGTCTCTAAAGATGATGGAGGGGTCGGTTGGGTGGTGTGGGGGCTTTAATTCTCTTGGCCATGGTTGACCTCTTCACCTCCACTCCCACGGCCGACCATATGCATCCCCCCTTCATTAACTATCTCCGGAAACTGATGGAATCCCATTTAATTCATCAGGGAAGATGAATGGAAGCATAATGGAGGGATACTGAGGGGTGTATCACCTTAATGGCCATGAATGGCCACTTCCTCTCTCTCCTCCAAATTTGTGGAAAAATGGAGCTTTCTCTCTCCTACTCACAGCGATTCTGCCCAGAACCGCCGAGTCACGCCTGGTGACACGACTGTGACATGGGCGTGTATCATCCGACACGGGCGTGTCGGGTGGGAGTGTTCCCTTATGTTCGACGAAATGAGCTGAGCTCGACGAAATGAGCTGCTGACGACACGCCTGGCGACACGGGCGTGTCGGGGGCGTGTTCCCCCCTGTTCTACGAAATGAAATCGACGATTGTCAAGCTGAGCTTGATGAAATGAGCCCGACGATCGTCGGGCTGATGACACGCCTGGCGACACGGGCGTGTCAGGGGCGTGTTCCCCCCTGTTCTGCGAAATGAACTCGACGATCGTCGAGCTGGGCTCGACGAAATGATCACGACGATCGTCAGGCTGACGACACACCTGGCGATACGGGAGTGTCGGGGGCGTGTTCCCCCCTGTTCTACGAAATGAAATCGATGATCGCCGAGCTGAGCTCGACGATCGTCAGGCTGACAACATGCCTGGGGACACGGGCGTGTCGGGAGCATGTTCCCCCCTGTTCTCCGAAATGAACTCGACAATCGTCGATCTGAGCTCGATGAAATGAGCTCGACGATCGTCGGGCCGACGACACGCCTGGCGACACGGGCGTGTCTGGGCCGAGACGGGCGTGTCAGACCCGGAAGAGTTGTTTTTAGGGAATTTATGTGGCTGTTTATTTCTTCCTAGAGGATCTGACGGTTCAGATCTCCCCTTACTGATATTAGGCTGAGCTATAGGCAGACCAAGGTGATTTTCATCTTGGCCTTCTTCACTTGGTCCCTTGGGCTTCCTAGGGTTTTGACATGACCAAAACCACTCTTGGGGGTCTAGTCGGAAATGAGATGTTACGCCAAAGAAGAATAAGATGCTCACGTTGAGCCTGATGCTCTTCCCTAGTAGAGAGGATTTCCCAAAGATCCAAGATTTCATTAGCAAGAACTTTCTATTCTGTGAAATACTCGGTGACAGGGTGCACCCCTTGTCTCAGCTCAACCATCTTAGGGAAGAGCTCACCAAGACGAGAGAGATTGTTTGCCTGAGAGAACATCATATGCAGAGTATCCCATTGTTCCTTAGTGCTATCACAATTCTTGCACATTTACTGAACAGATGGATCCATGGAGCTCAGGAGAAGAGCAAAGATGCGACAATCATCACTATACCAATCTTCATATTATGTACTTCCCACGACATGAGTTGGGAGACGGGTAAGGTGGTGCGTACGTTGGATCCCCGATAGGGACATAGTAACCCACTTTTTCCATAACTGAAAGTTGGAGGAGGTAAGGATAGTAGTAGCAAGCCTCGCATTAGGAGGAAAGGTATTGGTAGAATCCCCTGAGGGAACGGTCGTTTGAGTGGTGCTCGTGACTGAGGAACCCATGACCTAAATCAACGGTAAAGGAAGACGGGATGGTGGACAACAAAGGTCAGTGAAAGCAGGAGAGGAGAAGCCGCGACATCTAGGTCGACAGCATCATAGGGGAACCCGCAAAAGCATGATTGACCGTAGCAAGAGCATTATTGGGAGAAGCCGATGACCGGAGCGGAGAAGCCGACGGCTGCAGGAGCATCAACAGGAGCAGAGAAGCCGACGACAGGTAGAGATCATGCGGAGAAGCCGACGGTAGGCGTCATTGTCACTGAGGCACGCCTCCGTCAAGGCCGTGCGATGCCATAGGGGCGCACAGAGATGATGTTGCAGGCGGGCGAGTGAGCGACGAGAGTGACGAAGCGGAATCGGCGAGGCGCGAGCGGGTGAGACGGAGCGGAAGCGGAGGGTTGTGAGACCGAGCGAGCGAGAAAACCCTAAACTTCCTCTGATACCATGTTACTTGGTATTGGAATATTTGGTCCCTCCAATAGAGGTCCAAGTAGGGTATATATATATTAAGTAGAGAACAATGTATAACCAGAATACACAATATGGGATTAATGTGTCTAACACATTTCAACAAATAAGTGAATTTAACTATACAACATTGGGGTCAATATCACCAATCAGCCACACCGCTCGATTACTGCAAGTTAGTTACACGGCTCAACTATCGCAAGTCAGCTATTTGGCTTAACTGTAAAGTTGCTCCCGACTCGACTTCCATAAGTTTGCTACCTGCCTGAACTATCTTAAGTCATCAACTAAACTCAATTGTCATATGCCAGCTAGCGGCCACCCGACATGATTGCGTTATTTGGTTTTAGGCTCAATCATGAAGTTGGTAGTCCATCCCAGAAAAGAATTGCGGCTTGATTTATAGTTCAAATCAACCCTCTATTAGTGATTAACTTGGCATAAGGACGGATCCTACACTCCTACTAAAACAGTGTATGAGCTTAGTAGAAGATGATATTAATCTCAACCATCAAAGCAAAAAAAAAAACTGATCTCACCGACACAGTGTCTTTGTTATTGTTTTTTACTATTATTATAACATTTGTAATCGTAATCGCTCCCGCTCCCAAATTGGTTAATGACTTAGTATTGCTAGTTGTATTTGTAAAAGAAGGTTAGTGCGAGTCATAAAAAGGGAATATTCTATCAAGAAAAAAGCTTAATCAATATTTATGTGGCCAAAATCTCTCTCAATGTGTGATTTTTTATTTAATCTGTGTTATATTCACATGATTGATAGAGAGAGAGAGGAGAGAGACCAAATAATACATACTCCTTATTCATTCGAATGCTATTCATTTCTTTGGGACCTCCTCGTTCTAGATTGTCTCGTAGTTTCATATTTGATTAGTATTAGAGAGTTAAACTTCTCAACTTTGGTGCATGGTTCTTACAAAAAGTGTAGAAACAAGTTGTAGATGTCGGATATACACGTCTATTTAGGTTTTTCATGTCGGTTTTAATATGTTGGGGGATATATCAGAGATATTTCATATATCGGGTTTTAATATTTAATTATTTGTGTAATTATTTATAAATTTAATCATTTTTTAATTTTTATATTTTAAAACAAGTGCAAGCAGAATGTCGCAAAGTTGTCGATGACAATGGGAGATAAAGAACCTTTAGTCCATAATTCAAATACCATGCATAATTAAAGTCGATGATGGATTTGAGAAAGAAAGAAAGCCAAATGAAGGGAAAAACAACATAAACAATGAAATAATATTGGTCTATTGTCTATTAGACCATAGACACTAATTAAAATAAATTGAAAAAACAAGTCGATAAGATGTTAGGATATATCGACCGATATATAGGCGAATATATCAGTCAATAACAGACATATCAGATGATATATTTCAAAAGTATATTTTGCAAAAAAAATATCGAAAATGTGTCGTTTTGTCGTTGAAATCTTTATGTTGGCCGACATGTCGGCCATGTCAGAGGATATCCACAATAGTGATGAGAAAATTGGCGAACATCTTTCCCATCTTCAAGTAACCCAACCTAGAAAGTCTAATCAAGCCGCAATGATAAGATAGGAAGGAATAACTTTCGCTAACCCAAATTAGCCACCTTTAGAAGCAAATGATGACATGGATGGAGATATCTTCAACAGACATGCAAACACTTCCCCCAATAATTAAGGGAAAAATGACTGCTAACCAGGGAGCCACAATCTCACAAGGGGAGGGTTACTATTGAGACTATTTTTCCAAAACTCTTAGGAACACACATCTACAAAGCAAGATAGACCAAAGCTGTTCAAAGTGGAGTTCAAAATTAACATCCTCGATTTTGGTGGCTTCATCAATGCTGAAGAACTGATTCTTGGGTTCAACTCAAGAATTCATAAAAATTCCTTCATGCATCTCAAACTTATGTACTGCTGTTACATAGTGAATACTTGCTTACGCTAAGGACATTGTGCTGTCACCTGAGTGTTATTCATAATTGTGCGAACAAAAAATAAGAGACCGAAAAATTGGAGTAACAAAATTTTTATTATCCAAAAAAGTTATCTATTACAAAGATATAGCCTCACTTTTATAGAATGGAGGAGATGAGAGAGATTACAATTAAGCAATGTGAGACTAAATCATTACAGGTGTAAGCGGTTTAACATAAAAACAAGCCGAACAGGCCGCGCGGGTAGACGAATAGGCTAACCTCCCGACCACCATAATAAAGAGAGAACACGCCGCCATAGCAGACCGCCAGACCGCCTGGTCTCTAAGTCGCCTGGGACAATCAGACAACCAGACTGCACGGTCTCCAAACCGCCAGAATCAGACAACTAGACTGTCCGGTCTCCATACAGCAACACCCCCCTCAAGCTGGAGCATATATGTTGATCATGCCCAACTTGTCACAAATGTGAAGAAAGGAGGCATACACCGGCTTGGTGAAAATATCTTCCATCTCTTTATCGGAGGTGACGAATGGAGTACAAATTTATTTCTTCAAAATCGTTTCCCGAATAAAGTGGCAGTCGACTTCAATGTGCTTTGTTCTCTCATGGAAGACCAGATTTTTGGAGATGTATATAGCGGCCTTGATGTACATAGGTAGAGGATGATTGTAGACCTCTCCTAAGTCAAGCATGAGAGCCCCTAACCACTTCAATTCACATGTGGTCGATGCATACTTCGATATTCTGCTTCGGCGGTGGACCTGGAGACGACGGACTGTTTCTTGCTCTTCCATCTCACAAGATTTCCTCCCACAAAGGTGCAAAAGCCTGACGTTGACTTGCGGTCTCCTTTGTCATCAGCATAGCTTGAATCTGAGTTTGCTTCAATCTTCAAATGAACATTATTCTGAAAGAGTAGTCCTTTCTCAAGCACTGATTTAATATACTCCAATATCCTCATGGCAGACTGTAGATGACACTCCCTAGGAGCCTACATGAACTGGCTAACCTTGCCTACAGCATAGGCGATGTCGGGTCTAGTCACTGTGAGATATATAAGTTTGCCAACCAGACGTCTGTACCTCGTAATATCTGAAAGAAGAGGAGAGTCATCCATCCATGTTTTATCTTCTCCAGTCGCCATGGGGCATCGAGGAGGTTTAGCCCCAATCAGCCCTGCCTCTTTTGGCAAGTCAAGTGCATACTTACGTTGGGAGAGGACAAGGGAATTGGGCTTCCGAGAGATTTCTATCCCCAGAAAGTATATTGGAGAGCCCATATCCTTTATGACCAGGTGTTGGCGAAGATACTTCGTTGTCAAGGTTATCCCAGCCTTGTCATCTCCAGTGAGAAGAATATCATCCACATATACAGCAAGCACTACCAGACCCAAGGAGGTTTTGCGAATAAATAAGGAGTGATTGGAAGAACTTCTTGTAAAACTTACGACCGCTACAATCCCGCTGAACTTGTCAAACCATGCCCGAGGGCTTTGCTTGAGACCATAGATATCCTTCCGTAGCCAGCATACCTGTGTCTCCCCCTGAGCAACATACCATGGAGGTTGCTCCATATAGACGTCCTCTTGAAGGTCCCCATATAGAAAGGCATTCTTAACATTCAGTTGAGAAATGAGCCAATCCAGGTTGACAGCCACAGAGAGAAGGACCCTGATAGTGCTGAGACGAGCAACTGGAGAGAAGGTGTCAAAATAATCGACCCCATACGTTTGGGTAAAACCTTTAGCAACAAGACAGGCCTTGTAACGATCCACACTACCGTCAGGGCGGAACTTCACCACATAGACCCAGCGACAGCCAAAAACATCTGTGTCGAAGGGAGGAGGATAGAGGGTCCATGTACCCCGTTCAGTGAGAGTAGAAATCTCCTCATCCATGACATCCTTCTAATAAGGAATAGTAAGGGCCTCCTAGTAGGAGGGGGGGTGGCAGTGGCTGAGATAGCCAGAGCAAAATCCCTCTGAGAAGGGATAAGACGATCATAGGAAACAACAGCAGCAAGCTGGTGTTGGGTACATGCTTGAACCCCTTTGCGAAGAGCAATGGGGAGATCTAGGTCAGCGGGTTCCTGAGTATCCGGAGCATCCGTGGTGGAGACAGCTGGCCCATTAGTAGAGAGAGACGGTTGCAGAGAGGAGGGAGATATCACAGGAAGTGGACACGACAGAGGAGAGGGTGGAGATGGTGGAGGTGGTGGAACGTCAGTAGGTAGAGAGGGAACGGATGGGTTGGTATGAGAAGTAAGATCATTAGGAGTAGAGGATGAGATGTGAGAGAAGTAAGAAGCATTTTCAAAGAATGTGATATCCACAGAGACGAACTGCTTGCGGGTAATGAGGTCAAAGCAACAATAACCTTTCTGAGTGGTAGAGTACCCCAGAAAGAAACATTTAGTGGCTTATGGTGAGAGTTTGTCACGGGTGACAGCGGTAGAGTGCACAGAGGCTGTGCACCCAAAGATGCCCAGAGTAAGAGAAAATAGATCCTTGTCCGGATAAAGAATGGAGAATGGGGTGACACCGTGGAGAACTGTGGAGGGAATGCGATTGATGAGATAGCAGGAGAGGAGGACAGCATAGCCCCAGTAGGAGCGAGGATTGTGCATCTGGGTCATCAGAGTGCGACCGATATCGAGGAGGTGATGGTTTTTGCGTTCCGCCACCCCATTTTGCTGTGAGATGTAGACACAGTTAGTTTGATGAATAACATCATGTTGCATACAGAAAGAAGAGAAATTGTGGCTAAGATATTCCTTAGCATTGTCAGAATGAAAGAGTTTAATAGAGGTATCAAACTGAGTCTTAGCCATATAATAAAATGATGTCCAGACAGAGAACAGTTCGGAGCGATCCTTTAGAAGATACACCCACGTACACCTAGAGAAATCATTAATAAATGTGACAAAATATGAACTACCCTGACCGATGGTGAGGGTAGGAGCAGGCCCCCATATGTCAGAGTGAACGAGATCAAACGGATGGGAAGAGCCACGATTTTGCATTGGTGGGAATGAGGAGTGGTGATGCTTGCCAAGTTGACATGCATCACAGTTGAGAGGTGGATGATGCGGAGGGAGGTGGGGCAGAAGCTAGCGAAGAAGCTGGGGAGGAGCATGACCAAGGCGAAGATGCCATTGGAGAAGATCTGTAGAGGAGGAAGAGAAGGCGGATAGAGCAGAAACATTGTCGAGGAAGTAGAGGCCGCCACTCTCAGTCCCAGTAGCAATCATCCATTGGGAGTCCGGATCCTGAAAAGAACAAGAAGTAGGAGTGAATGTGACGGGAAACTGTAGTTGCTTGCATAGAGAAGTAACTGATAATAAATTGCAAGGGAACTGGGGCACATAGAGGGTATCTTCCATGTGAAGAGATTGAGTGACTTGAACCAATCCCGTCCCATTGACCGGTGAGGAAGGGCCGTCCGCAATAAAGACCGAGGGTAACCGATCATGTGTTTCTAGAAGAGAACAACACTGAGGATTTCCTGTCATATGATTGGTAGCACTAGAGTCGATCAACCATCTGCCGTGAGTAACAACGTGGGCACTACCGGAAGATGTGACCACTGAGGCAGACTGCGTGGAGGAGGTGGAGGCCATAGAAGAGAGACTGCGCCATCAAAGAGGAGACCGCGCGAGAACAACAGGAAGAGGAGAGAAAGAAGGTCGCGGCGACAAGGGTAGAAACACCAAGCCGGGCGACCAGCAAGCAGGACGTGCGGCTAGGAAGGCCGCAGCCAAGAAGTAGAGCAAGGCAGAGGGAAAGAAGTCGGACGGCTAGAGAGAAGGCCACGCGAATAGGAGAGAGAGAAGATCACGCGAACTGGGTGGAGTTCGCGAGAGAGGCAGACAAGTCGTGTGAACAGGGCAGAGACTGCACGAGCAGAAACTGGTCGTGCGAATAAAAGGAGATCACGGGGAGAGAAGAGGTAAATCAACCGCGAAAACAGGTCGTGGAGAAAAAGAAGAGATAGGCTGCGCAAAGGAGAACAGGTCGCGACGACTTAGGAAAAGGTCGCGGCGACTAGAGAGCGAGAGCGGTTAGAAAGGAGGGGCAGAGAGGACGCCCACACAAGGGAAGAAGAAACCACGTGAACAGGGTGCGACAAGAGAAGAAACAGATAGTGAGAATAGGTCGCGAGTAGAGGAACAAGACGCGCGGACAGGTCACGCGGACAGAGAGGTCTCAAAAAAAAATTCAGGAGGAAAAGATCGAGTCCTCTGATACCATGTGCGAACCAAAAACAAGAGACCAAAAAATTGGAGTAACAAAATTTTTATTATCCAAAAAAGGTATCTATTACAAAGGTATAGCCTCCCTTTTATAGAATCGAGGAAATGAGAGAGATTACAATTAAGCAATGTGGGACTAAATAATTACAGGTGTAAGCGGATTAACATAAAAACGAGCCGAACAGGCCGCGCGGTTAGACGAATAGGCTAACCGCCCGACCACCACAAGAAAAAGAGAACACGCCGTCATAGGAGACCACCAGACCGCCCGGTCTCTGAGCCGCCTGGGACAAACCGTCAGACCGCCCGGATAACCACAACAACAATCTAGCCACCAAACCGTAGGAGAGAAACCGACAGACCGCTCGATCTCCAAACTGCCAGAATCAGACCGTCCGGTCTACATACAACAACAATAATCTTTCTCAGCAAAGAATGATACCAAATGGAATATAAGGGGAATCAATGAAGAAAGTGACATGGGGCTTGGCAACTTCAAGGCCAAATAGTTGAATTGTTGAAAGCTTTGGTACTCAACATCTCATTGGTGATGTAGGCCCCAAGTTTGCATTCCACTTTCTCTAATGAACTCCAACCATTTCCTTGCATGACCTCAGCCAGGATACCATCTAGGTATTGCAATCTAAGTGAAGAATTAACTGAGTAGAATCATGTTGATTGCAAAATCCAGCTACAACTAAGTCAAGCCCATAAATAACAAAATTGAAAACAAGAGTAAGGGTGTGCTAAGCCTATATCAACATCAACAATTGCCCAACCCAACCTATTTTGTGGCCGCTATCAAATCAAGGGTGACAATATGAAGAAGTTTTGGAAAATTCATCCGGAACTATTACAAAGAAGGATATCGACCATGAAAAAAGACAACTATTACACTAATTGAGCCAAACATTAGGTCCTGTCATCTCAAGCTTACGTACTGCTGTTACACAGTGAATACTTGCTTATGTTAAGCACATTGGGTTGTCACTTGAGTGCTATTCATAATCTTTCTCGGCAAAAAATGATACCACATGGAATATAAGGCCAATCAATGAAGAAAGTGACATGGAGCTTGGCAACTTCAAGGCCAAATAGTTGAATTGTTGAAAGCTTTGGTACTCAACATCTGGTTGGTTATGTAGGACCCAAGCTTGCACTCCACTTTCTCTAATGAACTCCAACCACTTCCTTGTATGACCTCAGCCAGGCTACCATCTAGCATTGCAATCTAGCTGAAGAATTAACTGAGTAGAATCATCTTGATTGCAAAATCCAAGCACAACTCAGTCAAGCCCATAAACAACAAAATTAAAAACAAGAGTAAGGTTGTGCTAAGCCTATCTCAGCATCAACAACTGCCCAACCCAACCTCTTTTGTGGCCACTATCATATCAAGGGTCACAATATCAAGAAGTTTTGGAAAATTCATCCTAAACTATTACAAAGATGGATATCAACCATAAAAAAGACAACTATATCACTAACTTGAGCCAAACATTAGGTCATATTAGATGGTCAAGTCAAGTCTTTTCTTGATACTTAGATTGAAGGTGAAATTCTAGGGTCTAAGCATGAGCTAGACATCCTAGACAAATTGATCATCCTGCGGATTCAAGGAGGATATAATCATAATAATTATTGACATGAGAAGTCATAAAAATTTGATTTTGCATATCAGCATCAAAGCAAAAATTCTGTGTAATTTAGTTTTTATTGTAAGAGTCTCTCCTAATTGCAGGTTATTTTTAATACCAGGTTCAAGCACATTTGTATCACAAGCTTCTTATTGGTGGTGGGTGCAATGACCATGACATGGATTTCAGACACTATCTCAGATTCTGAATTTGGTATGTATATTCTAGCATTCTTTTTTTGGAGTTAGGATTATTATTTCTAATTGTACAATCTAGGGTTCTTATTACAGTCTTATCATTTTCTATGAGCTTTCTTTAGCTAGTATAACATTGCTCAAACTAATCAAAAATGCATCTAATATTATTGCCTCTTATGCTATTTAAATTGTATTACATGGTAAAGGCTATCGTGTACCGCTTCACAATTAACCTTTATAAATTTTGGTCCATTCGTTTTCTTTTATTTTCAATTTTATTCTTCCCAACTTTATATTTAGGCTCAACTAAACACCATGTTAACTGCGCAACATCGTTCATGAAGAGATCTATGTTTATGGTTGTAACACCTCCCCTGTAATGGACGTATAATATGGGTCCGGCCGGGGCCCCACAACATACGAACGCCACAGCTTTAGTATTAAAAGTTGATATAGCTACCCAAACTCAAAACACTTGCACAACACAGCGGAAAACCAAGCACAACTAGAAGTTATCCACTAACCAAAAGAGTAAACAAAATGGCCTTAAGGCCTTACATCAAATGTCCAAAAGTAAACAGTACATCAAACATGAATGTGCATAGCACTCCTAGTCTACCTCGGCATGCAAGCCGGACAAAAGAGTCTCACAACAAGCATCATCCAAAAGTAGTGCTATAAAAGAGGGAAAAACACTTCATGGGGCTTAGGCCTTTTTGGCCAGCGTGCTAGCTCCTGCGTGCGATCCTTGCCCTGTAAAAATTATTAGTAACGTGGGTCAGCAAAGGCTGACCTCAAACTGTGTAACAACACATCTCCTCCCGGCCGCCCCTAACGGACCCCGGGGAACCCTCCAACCTGCAAGTCAGCACTTCATATGCAAATAAACATCTATAAATAGAAAAGCATTAAAACAGGCTTGGATGTCTCAATCATCAAACATGTTCTCTATTGGTTGAGCATATAAGGAAAAGGGCCTACTATGCAACATGAATGCAACACCCGGGCTTCACCCAAGGTACCCTACAGCGTATGCATCTAGCACAACATCACATCATTTGGGTACTCACATTTCCCCAATTGGCATAAAGCCTCAAACATTGAGGGAGACACAACTCCCTCACACGGCGCACAGGCCGCCACATGGAATTCTTGCCAAGGCCCCACCCGCTCGTGGGCTTAGCCCCGGGCTTGCCTGCAAGCTCTGACGTCTCATGTCAGGATTCCAACAACCACAGACTGACCGATTCTAAGAAGCCTTGCTGGACCCCACCCGCTCATGGCCTCTTTGCCCGGGCTTGCCCCAAGCTTGGCATTCTCGTCAGTCTCACAGAAGGGGACTAGTCTCGCCGGGACACTCTCCACACATGACGCACATGTCACGGGATAGCCAGCCGACCACGGAGACATAGCCACACCTTGGCACAACACAACCAAGACTAAACACATCGCAATCCCCCTTTGTACCGCAGCGTTCCCGCGCACCAAGGAAAACATCTCCAACTCGTGCGGAGCTAACCTTGTCCACCAAGGAAACCATCTCCATTCTCATACGGAGCTAACCTTGTCCCTCAAGGAAACCATCTACCGCCACGAGGAGCTAACCTTGTCCGGGTTCGACTACAAGTACCCTTTTCTAGCAAACGGGACAATCACCACCACAACACAAACGACATCTTGCCGCAACGGAAAACTCTACGAATTCCTAAGTTCGTATGCAACATCACCGGGCCAGACTAACGGTCGCGACCACGGCTTCACCCACCATGCCTAATCCACTAGCGAAGCGGATCTCTAATGCAAAATATGCCGGGGACGGACTCAATCAACCCGGAAGTTCCTCTTGAAACTTGGCAAACCAAACCCCTCTCATTTGAGAGTTCGGTGCCCAGAAATTTGGGAGAAAGAAAAAAACTAAATGATGCTAATACATGCATCCTAAGGACCGAGAGGAGAGATATCGTTACCTTCCGACTCCTCTTCCTTGCCATGGCAAACTAGCCGGATGGAAAACTTCGCAACGCTCCAAGCTTCACGGATCCGGACTCGGCTCGCGATTCGGAGCTCCGAAACCCTTCCTACAGCCCAAGAGTTCTTCTTCTTCCTCCTTGCTCTAGTTTCTCTCAAGAACTAAGAAAGAGAGGACTTGAAAAAGAATGAGGATCTGCAACCCTAAATTCGGCTTTAACTTCCCAGGAGATGGCCTGAACCGTTAGATCCCAAAACCAGAAAAATACTGGCCGCGATTCGCCTGGAAAATAAAAGACCTGGGCCGCACACGGCCTGGCACACGCCCGTGTCCAGGGCCGTGTGCCTCATTAGCCGTCTCAAATCGACGCGCCTGGAATCAGACACGGGCATTCGACATGCCCGTGTTCAATCCGACACGCCCGTGTCCCCAGTGACACGGCCGTGTGGCCTGCCGTGTGTCTCCAACGACACGGCCCCAACACCAACCCGAGAGGTGACACGGCCTGGGACACGCCCGTGTCCCAAGCCGTGTGCCAAGTCTCGACACCCGTCGACAGGCTTTGTGTCGACACCACGGAAAAACGTCGAGCGAAGATCGTCGACCAAGCGGGACACGCCCTGTGACACGCCCGTGTCACAGGCCGTGTGCCCCAGTCTCGACACCTTGTCGAGCAAAAGTGTCGACACTTGGGCAGAGTGTCGACACGGCCTCGACACGCCCTGCGACACGCCCGTGTCGCAGGCCGTGTGCCCCCCTCTCGACACTTTGTCGAGCGAAAGTGTCGACACTTGGGCCGAGTGTCGACACGGCCTCGACACGCCCTGCGACACGCCCGTGTCGTAGGCCGTGTGCCTCCTGCCAGAAACCCAAAAATTTTCCAGAACTGCAGACTGAACCTCTTGCAAAAATCTGGGGTGTTACAACTCTCCCCCTCTTAACAGAATTTCGTCCCGAAATTTCAAAACAAAAGAGGTACAAAAACTTAAATTGTACCTGACGAAAATAGTTCTGGATAGTCTTCTAGCATGGCCTATTCTCGCTCCCAAGAGAACTCCTCACGACCGCAGTTGTCCCAACGAACTTTCACAAGTTTAACTTCTTTATTCCGCAACTGCCGAATCTCCGAATCTTCTATAGCGATTGGAAGGACTCGCGTCCTCAAGTCTTCCTCAATCGGCACCGATGCCGGCTCAATCACCACGCTAGCCTCTACCAAGGCTTTCCTCAACACGGAGACGTGGAAGACGTCATGTAATCCACTCAAATCTGCGGACAACGCCAACCGATAGGCTGCTTCTCCTACCCGCTCAACAATTTCAAAAGGCCCCAAAAACCTTGGACTCAACTTCTTGAGTCGGCGAACCCGCGAGACGCCTTTGAACGGCTTGACCTTCAGATGAACCCAATCACCAACTGCAAATTCTAACTTCCGGTGACGAGCATTAAAATATTTTGCTTGCCTGTCTTGTGCCACCTTCATACGCTCTTGGATGGTCCGTACCATCTCACAAGCGTCAACTATCGCACCCTTTCCCAAAAGTTTGGTGTCTACCGCCTCTGCCCAAGACATTGGCGTTCGACACCGCCTCCCATACAAAGCTTCGTATGGCGCCATCTTTATACTAGCTTGAAAACTGTTGTTGTACGCAAATTCTACCATGAAGAGGTGATCCTCCCACCTCTTGCCAAAATCAAAGACGCACATCCTCAACATGTCCTCCATGGTACGGTTCGTTCTCTCCGTTTGCCCATCGGTTTGAGGATGGAACGCCGTACTAAACTTTAGCTTCGTGCCCAAGCTCTTCTGAACCAATCTCCAGTCCTTGGACGTAAACCGTCCATCTCGATCACTGACTATGCTCTTAGGAATTCCGTGCAGTCGCACAATGTTGCGAACATACAACTCCACCAGCTTCTCCACGCTGTCCTCTTTCCGATTTGGGATGAAGTGAGCCACCTTGGTTAGGCGATCCACGATCACCCAAATAGCATCATTCCCAAGCTGCGATCTAGGCAACCCATGCACAAAGTCCATGGAGATGTCCTCAAATTTCCATTCAGGAATTGGAAGGGGCTTCAGGAACCCGCCCGGTTTCTGACATTCGGCCTTCACCAAGGCACATGTTTGGCAACGACTCACATACAAAGCCACATCTCGCTTCAACCCCGGCCACCAAAAGGATTTCTTCATATCCAAGTACATCTTTGTACTGCCCGGGTGAATGGAGTACTTTGAGAAGTGAGCCTCAAACATCAACTCCTCACGGAGATTGCCAAACTGCGGTACACAAACCCTTCCATCCTTTCTCAAGATTCCCCCGATCATCTCCCAGGTGCTGCTCTCGCCCGTTTGAGCCTCCAACACAAAAGGTTGAAACTCCACATCTAATCGAGTCGCTTCCCGAATACGATCGGACAAGTCGTTTTGCACTTCAATCCAGTTCAACCGAGCCACGCTAGACTCGCCTCTCGCAACACATTCCAATCCAAGGGACTCCCATTCCCGTACCAACCGCTCATCATGAGCTTCGATCCAATTTCCTTGCCCCGAGTACTTTCTACTCAACGCATCCGCCACCACATTGGCTTTACCCGGCGTGTACTGAATCGCCACTTCGTAGTCTCCAAGAAACTCAACCCATCTGCGTTGCCGCATGTTCAAGTCCTTTTGATCCAAGAGATACTTCAGGCTTTTATGGTCCGTGAAGATCTCCACCCTTGCGCCATAAACATAATGCCGCCAAATTTTCAGTGCGAAGATTACCGCCGCCAGCTCCAAATCATGGACGGGGTAATTCCTCTCATGAGGTTTCAGCTGTCTAGACCCAAAAGCTATCACCTTCCCATGTTGCACCAAAACGCAACCCAAACCGCATCCCGATGCGTCACTGAAAATTTGAAATCCATCGGTCCCTTGCGGTAAACTCAGGATCGGAGCCATCATAAGCCTCTCGTTCAGGGCCTCAAATGCTTGACCGCACTCTTGGGTCCACACAAATTTATGGTCTTTGCGAGTGAGAGAGGTGAGGGGTAGAGCTAACTTCGAGAAATTCTCCACGAATCTCCTATAATACCCGGCTAGTCCAAGAAAACTTCGGACTTCCGCCACGGTCCTCAACACCGGCCAATCTCTGATGGCCTCCACTTTCGCTGGATCCACTGCCACCCCATCACCACTAATCACGTGGCCCAAAAATGCCACCTTCTCCAACCAGAACTCGCATTTGGAGAATTTTGCATACAACGCATTCTCCCTCAACACTTGCAAAACCATTCTCAAGTGGGTCTCATGCTCCACTTGCGATTTGGAATACACCAAAATGTCATCAATGAAAACAACCACAAAAGAATCCAAGTATTCCCGGAATTCCCGATTCATAAGTTCCATGAATACAGATGGTGCGTTCGTCAGCCCGAATGGCATCACCGTGAACTCGAAGTGCCCATACCTTGTCCCAAAGGCAGTTTTGGGTATGTCCTCATCACGAATTCGTAGCTGATAGTATCCCGACTTCAAGTCCAACTTCGAATACACCACTGACCCCACCAACTGGTCAAACAAATCGTCTATCCGAGGGATCGGATACTTATTCTTGACGGTCAACTTATTGAGCTCTCGGTAATCTATGCACAGGCGCATGCTACCGTCTTTCTTCTTTACAAACAACACCGGTGCGCTCCACAGTGAAGAACTGGGTCTAATATACCCTTGCTCCAACAGTTCCTGTAACTGTACCTTAAGTTCCGCCAACTCCTTTGGTGCCATCCTAAATGGAGGACGTGACACTGGTCTAGCTTCCGGCACTAACTCGATCGAGAAGTCGATCTCCCGCCGAGGAGGCGCTCCAGGAAGTTCATCCGGAAACACATCCTTGAACTCTGCCACCACAGGCACTTCCTCAATAGTCAGTTGGGAGAGACGAACCTCCAATAACGCTACAAGCGCTACACCACCCTGGTTAACTGCCCGCACCAACTGCATGACCGAAATCAGGGAACAGGCCACTCCACAAAGGCCCTCGAATTTGACTTCCGCTTGCCCCTTACTCCTTAGAGTCACTACCTTAGAAAGGCAATCAATACTGGCGCGCTGATCTGCAAGCCAGTCCATACCCAAAATGACATCGAACTCTACTAATGGTAACACTGCCGCTTCCAGAGCGAAGACAACTCCGTCTAGCTCCCAACAAATGCTCCCTTTAGCCCCGGTGGTCATAGCTGACCCATTGGGCATGCGCACTTTCAGCTCTGCTCCCGACGAGAAAGACTCAACTCCTATTCTCCGGATGAAGCTCTCCGCAAGAAAGGAGTGCGATGCTCGCGTATCAAACAATACCCTAGCGGGGTATCCGGAAACTAACACGAAGCCTACAACATAGACATTACATAAAAGTCTAAAAGGATGAAGCACAAAATTTAAACTTAAATTCTCTTCATACCTGTCACCACATCAGTTTGGCGGATCGCTTCTTGCTGTCCAAGGTTGTAAGCCCTTGGTTGCACCGGTTGGAATCGAGAAGCGCTCGACTCCGCCATCTTTCCTTTCTCTGCAGCACTGGGGCCCGAGCGCACAGACTGCTCCTGCTTTGACTCTTGCCCCGCTCCCCCTTGCTGACAAGCACGGGCTATGTGCCCAACCTTCCCGCAGTTGTAGCACGTTGGCGGTCCCCTAGAGTGGGAACCCCCTGGCGTCCAGTTGCTCCTCTCACCAGATCTGGAAGTGTAAGGCTTCTTCCTCCACCTACTCCCATCAGACTTTCCATGAGATTGGGAAGGCTTCCCTTCCCCTTGCTTGGGAGTAAAACCCTTACGGCGTTGGGTTTGCTCCAAATCATTATCCAAACTCCTGGCGGCTTCAACTAGCTCATTAAATCCCGCCCTCTTCATGGAGATGAGGGGTTGTCTCAGATTTTCCCTCAACCCTTGGTAGAAGAGGTTATCCCTCTCTACATCATCCGCCATTGTCGTTCCCGCATAACGACCCAAACGGGTGAACTCTTGCACGTACTCATCCACTGTCTTGTCTCGCTGCATTAGATGCAGAAACTGCCTCTGCAGGGCCAACCGAGTTGAAACTGGGATATACCTCTTAAGGAAAGCGTCCCCGAACTCTTCCACTGACGGGGTGCGTCCCGGAAACTGGCGGCTGCTATGGCTCACCCACCACAACTTGGCGTCTCCTTCCAACATGAACGCCGCATACTCAGCTTTCTTTTCCTCTGGCGTCTCTGCCGCCCTTAACAGTTCTTGAATGCGAACCCACCAGTCCTCCGCATCCGTTGGCGTTCCAACACCCTTGAAAGACAGGGGATGGAAACTCAGGAAATACTTCATGTGTCGGTCTCCATGCCCTACCACCACCCTTTCCGCCAAAGGCTCCACTCGCCTGGCTTCTGCTCCTGGCACGGCCGTTGCCGTATCTGGTGTGACAGGGGATGCCACCTGAGCCGCTGCTGCAGCTTGAGCTGCCACCATCGCTTCTGCAAGCATGCGGCAGAAGTCGGCCGGGTCTACACCCGTGCCCAAAAGACCTGGAGCAGCAATAGCACTGCTCGCCGAGAGATCATCCCTTGCTCTTGAAGTGCCCGCCTCGTTGCTTGCACTCTTCAGGAAGACAAGAAATAAGGGATTAGTCTCCAATCTCAAGACTAAAACATAAGGACACTCATGATCCCGCGTTACTCTTATGTGGATAACTTCTCTACGCACTGACCTTGAATCTAACCTCCCTCTGATACCAAATTGTAACACCTCCCCTGTAATGGACGTATAATATGGGTCCGGCCGGGGCCCCACAACATACGAACTCCACAGCTTTAGTATTAAAAGTTGATATAGCTACCCAAACTCAAAACACTTGCACAACACAGCGGAAAACCAAGCACAACTAGAAGTTATCCACTAACCAAAAGAGTAAACAAAATGGCCTTAAGGCCTTACATCAAATGTCCAAAAGTAAACAGTACATCAAACATGAATGTGCATAGCACTCCTATTCTACCTCGGCATGCAAGCCGGACAAAAAAGTCTCACAACAAGCATCATCCAAAAGTAGTGCTATAAAAGAGGGAAAAACACTTCATGGGGCTTAGGCCTTTTTGGTCGGCGTGCTAGCTCCTGCGTGCGATCCTTGCCCTGTAAAAATTATTAGTAACGTGGGTCAGCAAAGGCTGACCTCAAACTGTGTAACAACACATCTCCTCCCGGCCGCCCCTAACGGACCCCGGGGAACCCTCCAACCTGCAAGTCAGCACTTCATATGCAAATAAACATCTATAAATAGAAAAGCATTAAAACAGGCTTGGATGTCTCAATCATCAAACATGTTCTCTATTGGTTGAGCATATAAGGAAAAGGGCCTACTATGCAACATGAATGCAACACCCGGGCTTCACCCAAGGTACCCTACAGCGTATGCATCTAGCACAACATCACATCATTTGGGTACTCACATTCCCCAATTGGCATAAAGCCTCAAACATTGAGGGAGACACAACTCCCTCACACGGCGCACAGGCCGCCACATGGAATTCTTGCCAAGGCCCCACCCGCTCGTGGGCTTAGCCCCGGGCTTGCCTGCAAGCTCTGACGTCTCATGTCAGGATTCCAACAACCACAGACTGACCGATTCTAAGAAGCCTTGCTGGACCCCACCCGCTCATGGCCTCTTTGCCCGGGCTTGCCCCAAGCTTGGCATTCTCGTCAGTCTCACAGAAGGGGACTAGTCTCGCCGGGACACTCTCCACACATGACGCACATGTCACGGGATAGCCAGCCGACCACGGAGACATAGCCACGCCTTGGCACAACACAACCAAGACTAAACACATCGCAATCCCCCTTTGTACCGCAGCGTTCCCGCGCACCAAGGAAAACATCTCCAACTCGTGCGGAGCTAACCTTGTCCACCAAGGAAACCATCTCCATTCTCATACGGAGCTAACCTTGTCCCTCAAGGAAACCATCTACCGCCACGAGGAGCTAACCTTGTCCGGGTTCGACTACAAGTACCCTTTTCTAGCAAACGGGACAATCACCACCACAACACAAACGGCATCTTGCCGCAACGGAAAACTCTACGAATTCCTAAGTTCGTATGCAACATCACCGGGTCGGACTAACGGTCGCGACCACGGCTTCACCCACCATGCCTAATCCACTAGCGAAGCGGATCTCTAATGCAAAATATGCCGGGGACGGACTCAATCAACCCGGAAGTTCCTCTTGAAACTTGGCAAACCAAACCCCTCTCATTTGAGAGTTCGGTGCCCAGAAATTTGGGAGAAAGAAAAAAACTAAATGATGCTAATACATGCATCCTAAGGACCGAGAGGAGAGATGTCATTACCTTCCGACTCCTCTTCCTTGCCATGGCAAACTAGCCGGATGGAAAACTTCGCAACACTCCAAGCTTCACGGATCCGGACTCGGCTCGCGATTCGGAGCTCCGAAACCCTTCCTACAGCCCAAGAGTTCTTCTTCTTCCTCCTTGCTCTAGTTTCTCTCAAGAACTAAGAAAGAGAGGACTTGAAAAAGAATGAGGATCTGCAACCCTAAATTCGTCTTTAACTTCCCAGGAGATGGCCTGAACCGTTAGATCCCAAAACCAGAAAAAGACTGGCCGCGATTCGCCTGGAAAATAAAAGACCTGGGCCGCACACGGCCTGGCACACGCCCGTGTCCAGGGCCGTGTGCCTCATTCGCCGTCTCAAATCGACGCGCCTGGAATCAGACACGGGCATTCGACACGCCCGTGTTCAATCCGACACGCCCGTGTCCCCAGTGACACGGCCGTGTGGCCTGCCGTGTGTCTCCAACGACACGGCCCCAACACCAACCCGAGAGGTGACACGGCATGGGACACGCCCGTGTCCCAAGCCGTGTGCCAAGTCTCGACACCCGTCTACAGGCTTTGTGTCGACACCACGGAAAAACGTCAAGCGAAGATCGTCGACCAAGCGGGACACGCCCTGTGACACGCCCGTGTCACAGGCCGTGTGCCCCAGTCTCGATACCTTGTCGAGCAAAAGTGTCGACACTTGGGCAGAGTGTCGACACGGCCTCGACGCCCTGCGACACGCCCGTGTCGCAGGCCGTGTGCCCCCCTCTCGACACTTTGTCGAGCGAAAGTGTCGACACTTGGGCCGAGTGTCGACACGGCCTCGACACGCCCTGCGACACGCCCGTGTCGCAGGCCGTGTGCCTCCTGCCAGAAACCCAAAAATTTTCCAGAACTGCAGACTGAACCTCTTGCAAAAATCTGGGGTGTTACAATGGTATGGTTAGCAGCGTTCGTAGGAATTTCTACAACTATAATTTCTCCCAAACAAATCCTTATGTTTATACAGAATTGCTAACGGTTAGTGTTGTGTTTTCTCATATTCTACTATATTGCTTGAAGCCCCTCATAGAAGTTGTGTTTTCTCATCCTTTCTCATCCTTTCATAGAAGTTGCTATACCTTGCAGGACGAAGTTCACCTGTTAACCCCGAAATCGGTGATCCTTCCCAAGACAGCCATCTCGCTAGTCGTGGCCTGCCCCGGGTTCCTCTTGGAAGTCGTGACGCCTTATTATGGGCAGACAGAATTTTCTGTCCGCTCAGGCCGCATGGCTTGGGCAGTCTCAGCGGTCTGACCGCCCAGGCTTCACGCCTTGTTCCCTTGGTCAGCAGGGGACGTAGACTGCCTCTTCAATCCGCCTCTACAGGCAGCTTGCCTTGTCAGCTTAACCGCAAGCTTGTCTCAACAGGTCTCCCTTTGCCGGGTTCAGATGCCTATCCCCCCAGACTGCTTAAACCACCAAGCAAAGGTGGCGACCTTCCCCCAGGCCGCCAGCCAGCTACCTCAGCTTCCACCTCACCAACATGCGCGGCTTGCCTCGTTAATCCGGCAGGTCTCTCAACCTTTGTCACCCAGCAGTATGGGCGTCCAGCTTCTTCAGTCCACCTGCGGAGTGCGGAGACTCCAGCTCCCCAGCTACCCTCAAAGAGCAGCAACATCATCCAGTTCATCGCGAGCTGGGCGGAGTCAAAGTACAGTCAAGACTTCCAGTTCGCCTACATTGGTGCACCCCAGCTCAAGCTCCTCAGCAACAGCATGCCTCATCTTCGGCGGACTCAGCTCATCAGCAGATGCAGACTCCGCGTACTCAGCGGACTCGCCATGCAGCCCTCCATTCCTCAGCCTCTTCCCGCCTCTCCAGCAGTAGGGCCAACGTCCTCAGCCAACACAGTCTTGGCGCGGGCTCAATAAGTTGTGATGGACTCCGCGGATTCTCCTCGCAGTCCGCCAAGCAACAGAACTTTCTCAAGCTAGTCCCAGACCGTACAGCCTCGTGTGGACTCGACGGACTCAGCGGGCACTCCTCAGCTTGCACCCTTACCGTATGCCCAGTTCAGCAGTGGAGGACTCCGCAGATTCACCTCGCAGTCCGCCACTTAGCCTCCAGCATCTGCCTCCCCAGCAGCCGGTGGGCAATCTCTGCTTAGCAGTGGCAGACTCCGCGGACTCTCCTCGCAGTCCGCCACTCAGTCTCCCAGTTCGACATCAATAACACCATCTCTAAAAGCAAATTCCAGTCCGCGCGGCTTGTGGCGGACTCGACGGACTCCTTCATGTTCTCGCACAAGTTACCGTCTCACCGGGGGTAACGTCAGCAGAAGCCGTTACCTCCTCGGGCCTCTCATTATAGGGGGGACTCATCATCGCCAAGGTTCTCACGCTCGAAGTCAGCCTTTAGCAAGCTCAAACCCTGCGGACACCTTTTACCAGTCCGCGCCTTCTCTTCTCTTAGCTGCGCGCGGTCTGCCGGCCTAAGTTCCCAATCCACGCGGTCTCCTTTTTTCCCTTAACCGCGCGGCCTAGCGAACTGGCTTCTCAGTCCGCGCGACCTCTTCTGGAATTATTTTCTTATCCGCCATCTTCCTCTTTGTATCCCTTTATTGCTTTCATGTAAAGGTGTATTGCAAGCTTTATAACTCTATATTAATCAAAGGAAAGCCGATCGCAAGAGTGGCATTTAAGCCACGACGGGCGAAGTCTGCTGTTGCCGCTGCTAGTGGCCCCTCTCTCTTCTTCTCAGCTCAACTCAGCTCCCTCGTCATCCAACCTGCAAGCACAACCATCCAAGTACCCGTCTGCTCGACAGCTCCTGATCAACCTCCTCTACTGCTCTCAGCAAACCTCTCCTCTATCCCCACAACCTTCGAAGAAGTGCTTGCTCCACTCTCGAGCACTCAGAAGCTTCCTCTCTTTCTCCTCTATCCCCGCAACCTTCATCCTCTTCCTCTCCTAGCCTGTGAGATCGAACACCCCCTCCGTGTTAACTAAGCGGTGTCATTTTCATGCATGAACAATTAACACATGACCTTCAGATCCGAAGACAGATAGTGAACAACGATAGTTAGCCATGTCAGATCATCATTCAGCCGAGAACCTTGCTCAATCAAGTCCCAGAGATGATCCTCTCTGGGAGGCCTTTGAGCAATCGCATCGTGAGAATGCTCAGTAGTTCTAAGCGATCAACCAAATCCTTCCTGCAATCACCCAGCAGTTGCAGTCTAAACCTGCAGCAGCTCCAGCTGCTCCGATCAATCCAGCACCAACATTGGAGCATCAGTAAGCTTATCCTCCAGCTTGCCCGCCGGTCTATCCTCCTTACACAACAACCTTTCCGCAAGGGACTGCAGCCCCTTTGCGACCTCAAGATGATGAGTTTGCAGCTCGTCAAAACTTCTTTTGGGAAGCAGCCCGGGAAGTCCCGCTAGATTTCTCAACTTTCAGGGAAGTCATCATTACCCTTCAGCTCCTGCCTTTGCTCCTCATGTAGAAACTTTTCCCTTTTATCCTCCTGCTTCTTTTGCAGCTACAACTTATACTCCCTTTTATCCTTATGTTGTAGGAGAGCAGGAAGAGACTTTGCCGTTTGCAGAGAACGTTCGTCATGAACCTACTCCAGCTAACTTCAGAGAGCCCCGGTTACCGATCTACACTGGAGAGACTGATCCAATGAAGCATCTTCATGCCTTCGAATCAGCCTTGCTCTCAAAACTCTTTCAGATGAAACTAAGTGCAAGCTCCTTATCACAATCTTTGATGGACAAGTGAGGGATTGGTTCTACGATCTTCGCCCTCACTCCATCACTTTATTTGCTGATCTGCGACGGGAGTTCTCGCTCAGATTATCTACTTCCACCAAGAGAAAGGGCGGTCCTGAAGCCCTCTTTGAGATCAAGAAGCATGGGAATGAAACTTTGTCCCAATTCATTGGTCGATTCCAAAGAGAAATTTTGGACACGAGATTGCTGACCAAGAAATGTATCGAGTAGATCTTATCCACGGTCTTCGTTAGGGCCGCTCAAGTTTGAAGCCAATGTTCGTGCACCGAGAACGTACCAAGAGTTGATTGCTCTTGCCAACTCATACATCCGAGGCTAAAAGAGCAACCCAGGCTTCATCTCCAAGCTTCTATCAAAAAAAGACTCTCCTCACAAGCAGCCTCCAAGATCACCCAGCAAAGATTTCCCAACTCACTCAAGAAGGGAAAGAAGGTTTTAGCACCATCGATATCCTTTCCCGAGACATGATCGTGCTCAAGATCAGCTGCTACTACCACCAGCTCCATTGAAAGATATGGTACCTAAACACCTAGAGGGGGGGGGGGGTGAATAGGTGACCTAATCCTTTTCTAACTTTATTGGCAGCAATCAGTTATATCACAGCAATCTAACTAGTTTATTACAGCAAACACAACATACACAGCAACAATTTCAGCACAGTACAGCACACAGAGATTTATAGTGGTTCCCCAAGATATGTGTACATCCACTTTCCCCCTTCGCCTATCTAGCAGTGTACTAGATTCGGCCAAACTCCTGCACTGTCTCAGAACCCAAATTGGTTCCTACACCTCAGGCCCAAAGCCTTACAACTCAGCTTTATCCCAAAGCCTACACTCAGCCAATCAAGGCCTACACTCAGCCAATCCAAGGCCTACACTCAGTGATCACAATCTCCTACACTCAAGATAACAAGCCCTACCCTCAGCCTTTATAAATATAGGCTTACAATCACTCAGATCCAATGGATCCTACAAGTTAAAAATGTAATACAAGTAATAACTCTACAACTCAGAATTAAAGGAGGGGAGTTGAGAGATTCTTGATGAGTTCTTGGAAGAACTCAGCTGGATTCACCCTAACTTAGCTTTCTTCAAAGCTTCTTGAGTAGAACTGAATAAGGCTGAATCCTCTGCAGTTGTTCCTTGACCTCTGCCACTTAAGAATCAGAATTGAATCTGAATCCTTCTTCTCAGCCTAGTTCCAGAGACTGATTTCTTGGATGGAGCCCTCTCTCTCCAACTTCTTAGATCTGCACTTGGACTGCAAGATCTTCTTTTGTTGATACTCAGTATATCACTTTTCTGATTACTCGAATAATCTGTACCACTTGTTAATCACTTGATCAACTCTTTCAACAACAGTTTCTGTAAACTGTGGGTGCCTATTTATAGGCCTTCTTCATGGTAACCGGCTGGTCCGGTTCATAACTGACTTCTGACATCTCTGACAGTTGCTGTAGACCGGCTGGAACGGCAGCTGTCATGTCATCCAGTCACTTCTTGAAAATCTCTAACAGTCAGTAAGTGTCGAGACTTTCTGTCTTAAAGTGTCGACAGTTATAGTCCAAGTGTCGACACATGTTGTGTAAGTGTCGACACAAGTCTACAAGGTGTCGACACAACTCCTTGTATGTCTCGACACAGATTTTTCTACATGTGTCGACATTGAAATTTAGTGTCGACACAAGTACTTGTTCTTTTAGTTTTTGCTGAATTCTTCTATGTGTCGACACATCTCCTTTGTGTCGACACATCTTCTTGTGTTGAATCTATCAAGTGTCGACACTGCTTCTTGGTGTCGACACATAGTCTTCTATGTTGATTCTTGTTGAGTGTCGACACAGCTCCTTGTGTCGACACACCTTCTTGTTGTTGAGACTTCAGCTGAGTGTCGACACATTCCCTTAGTGTCAACACTTGTACTTAGAATAATTTTGTTGATCTTTCTGATCTTTGCTGAGTGTCGACACAGCTCCTTGTGTCGACACTTTCTTCAAGTGTTGAGTCTTTACTGGTTGTGTGTCGACACATTGTGCTGGGTGTCGACACATACTTCAAGTGCTGACTCTTTTATTGAGTGTCGACGCATTGTGTTGAGTGTCGACACTTACTTCATGTGCTGACTCTTCTGCTTAGTGTCGACACATTGTGTTGAGTGTCGACACTTACTTCATGTGCTGACTCTTCTGCTTAGTGTCGACACATTGTGTTGAGTGTCGACACTTGTACTTAGTCTCTGCAAACTTTTGCTGAGTGTTGACACAGCTCCAAGTGTCGACACTTTCTGGTGAAGACTCAGCTTCACTGGGTGTCGACACAGCTCCTTGTGTCGACACTTTCTGTCTGCACTTTTCTTCACTGAGTGTCGACACAGCTCCAAGTGTCGACACTTTCTGTCTGGTGTCGACTCTGCATCCCAGGTGTCGACACAATGACTCCAAGTGTCGACACAGCTTGTCTGGGTGTCGACACAAGTCTTCTTAAGTGTCGACACTTTCCCTCTGGGTGTCGACACATGGACTTAGAAACTTTTTACTTCAGTCCAGTACTTTCTTAACCTGCACATGTAACTCAAACATACATCAAATACATTATGATGTATATCATTGAGTTGGGTGAGGCTTCTTCAAATCAGGTACATTTGACCAATGTACCCAACAATCTCCCCCTATTTGGAGAAGTTATAACCCTTAGTCAATGATATACACCATCCATAATTAAAATTACAAAATGATGTACAGCAGATTATATTCAGCAGGGTAAACATAAACATGTAGAAATACACACATGTATACACATTCATCATTTCAGAACAATCAAGAAATAGACACATTTACAGAACAATCATGAAATATATTTATCATATATTGTTCTAACATTTTTCTTATACATCTTCAATGTTTTACAAAAATGTTTTACATTAAAAAGGATTGCAACATAATCTTCAAGTAAAATCCTAATCTATTTCTGATCAGGTTCCTTGATAACAATTCCCTTTCCAGCTTGGACTTGAGCTTTGACAGGGGCTTCAACAGTTGCAGCATCAGCAGGCTTCTTTCCTTTTAAGTCCTTCTTCAGCTCTTCTGCTTTGATTTTCTGTCTCTCAAAATAGTGGTATGGCTTGGGGAAGTACTTGCTAGGCTCCACAGCAGTAGGAGGTAGCTTTCCCATCTTAGCCTTCCTTCTGAATTGTACTATAGCCTCCTGCCTGATCTCATGCTTTCTCCATTCTGCCTCAGAGAACCATTTGTTCCTGTCATTCATGTTGTCTTTGGCAGCTTTCCAGGCAGTTAGAATTATATTTCTAGAGGTAGGGCTCCATTGTTCAAAATCTGGCTTTTGTTCTGCTTGTTCCCTAAACCTCTTTTTAGACAGCCTAGTCTCTTCTTCTTTGTTCATAGCCTCTTGCAGAGCTTCAGAAATAGGTTGAACAACCTTTTCAATATGAATATTTGCCTTGCCCATAGTTGGGCTATACATTGTGCTTACATCTGCATGAACCATGTCAAAATCTGGAGGTGGATAAATCACTTGAGCTACCTCTGGTTGCTCACCTCCAAGATAGGCATTTTGAATCCCTGATTCAGCAACATTATCATCATCACAAAGTGGAGGATAGCCCAGTGTAGCTCTGATGGAGTTAGATATCCATTTGGCATGGTCAGAGCTAGCTTTGACTAATACTCTCTCCCCCTTTATGACTTCTCTGGCCATATGGTCTCTGACATCATCCTTTTGAAACCTTATCTGACTGTCCAAATATCTTATGCCCTCTTTAAAGTATGGTTTCAGCTTTGTATGTTGTTCAGAGATGACTTTCTGGGAATCTTTAATTGCAGTCTTGACAGCAGTAATCTCATCTTGAAATACTTTATCAAAGTCAGCCTTAGCAGCAGCAGTAGATGTTGAAGGTTCAGCAGTCTTGTTCTTCATTTCAGTGACTATAGCATTGTGGGAGGCAGTCAAATTATCATTCATTCTTAACTGATTCTCCAGCACATATCCTTGCTTTAATGCTACATCATCTACCTGAGCCTTGATCTTCTCCTGGTGAGTTGCCAAATAGACTACTGCATTCCCACCCTTGTGGAAGCAGTCAGTCATCTCCTTCTTGTTCAGGTTCATTTCAAACCTTATTGACTTGATATCTTGGGCAAGATCAAGCTGTAATGATCTGTGCCCTGCATCAACATAAGCCTCTATGGCTTTCCTTTGTTCATCCATTTTTATCTGTAGTGCAATCAGTAAAGCACTATAGTCAACAGTTGGAGCTTGTTGAACTATAGGCTGTGGGGCAATGGATTGCAAAGTTTTCTTATAACTCTGGCTTCTCCTCTTGAAGACATAGAGTTTCTTCTTCTTTGCCCTAGCACTCTCCTCATCTTCAGAGGCAGAGGTGCTGGCAATATCAACCCTGTCCTTAGGGCTTTGAGGCTTCTCAGGTTGCACATCAGGTGCTTGCTCAGTTTCTAGCCTAATAGGCTCTTCCAGAACTGTCAGTTGCTCCCCCTCAGCAGCAGTACTCTTATCTTCAGCAGCAGTATCCTTGTCCATATCAAAATCTTCTTGATCTAGATTTAGGAATAAATCCTCCATTATATATTCAGGTGGAGATGGAGCTGGAGACAGTCTTTGCTCTTCAACCACTGACTCAGGTACCACTTCTTGTTCAGCAGATTTGTCTTCTAAAACAACATCTGGAACTTGACTGTCTAGCTGAGTTTGCTGATGAACATCAGACAAATTAGCATCTTCTATAATATAGTCTAAAGTTTTTAGGTCAGTGAGTACCTCTTGGATAATGATGGTGGCTTGCTCACTGTCTAGAGTAGATGGTTCTTCTACTACTGGAAGCTCCCCCTGGCTTTGATCCCTGTGGATGAGGCTAGCTGGAGGCAGCTCCCCCTGGATCTCAGCTACTTCTTGAGCAGCAGGGGTCTTCTCTACAGCCACTTCCTCTTGAGCATCAGGAGTGAAAACAACTTGTTCTTCACTCCCTGAACTGCTGGAGGACTCCTGTGTCACAGCAGCTGTCTTCCTTTTCTTCCTTGGAGGAGTCTCCTTCTCAGTAACTGGCTTCTCTAGTGTTGCCACTTCCTTGGACAACACCCTGTCCCATCTGGAAAATATCCTTTGATCCATCTTTCTCATGTGATTGATCTTACTGCCAGCAGCATTGCTCATTACCTCTGGTATTGTACCAGCTAGGTAGAGACTTATAATTCTGCCCAGGTTGGGCTTCTTCAGACTCTCCTTGATTTTCTCGTACACCACTTGAGACCAATCTGTTTTCATGGTGAATATGATTCTAGTCATAATTCCAAACATAGAGGCAGACACCCTGTCATGCCCTCCTGGCTTACTGAGAATAACCTTGCCTACAATCTCAGACATGAATTTCCCTTGATTATTCATGCCTTTCCTGTTGAATACCGATCCTATCTTCATCTTGGGATCAAGACCACACCAGGTAAGAGCTTCCCTGGTCTTTGAAGCAGTTACTTCCTCTTCATCTTGAGTTTTAGTTAGCTGGAGTACCTTCCTCAGATTCTTTGGTGAAACCTTGACCTTAGTTTCATGAACTCTGGATTTGATCCTGTATCCAGATTCATCTACAGCAGCTCCATTAAGGAATTCAAGAACTTCCTTCTTCCAAATCTTTGTTGGTTCTGAAACCAAGTATTCGAGTCCAGAATTGGCGACTAGGGTTATCACCGGTTGGATTTCTTGATCTGCGTCGTCGAACGCGCCGCGCACCAGCTCATAGCCCTCGTTCACGTTCTCCTCAAGCTTAGGAGCCATTAGGGTTTGGAGAATTTGTCTTTAGAAAAGAGAAGTGTCGACACAATAGTTTTGGTCTCGAAACTTTGAAAGCGTGTCGACAAACAAAGACAGAACCCTATTTATACCTTTCTGATTTTGAAGATGAACAGGCGGGACAGCTAACTCAACATGTATCGACACTGGCAATAAGTGTCGACACTGACTTATAATGTCTCGACACACATGTGTCGACACAAGTTTAGTTAACAGATTTTATGTGTCGACACTTGGTTATGTGTCGACACAATATAACTCGACACATCGTCGAGACTTTACTTAGAAAATTCTGAGTAAAACATAAGTGTCGACACCATATTGGATGTGTCGACACCTACTTGACATGTGTCGACACTAACATTCTGAAGTGTCGACACCACATTCCTAGATGTGTCGACACCATATTCCTGAAGTGTCGACACCACTATTCTGTGTCGACATAGACTTGTCTATGTGTCGACACCTTTTTACTTAGCCAATTTTCTATTCTGTAAACTTAGTCTAAGTTTATCATTCCTAGTTCAATTTTGAATCTATTGAACATAGCTTCTTCTAGTGGCTTAGTAAACATATCTGCTACTTGTTCATCTGTTTTAACATATTCAAGTGAAATATCTTCTCTTTCTACATGTTCTCTAAGAAAGTGATATTTAATCTCAATATGTTTTGTTCTACTATGAGATACAGGGTTATTAGCTATTGAAATAGCACTTGTAGAATCACAATAAAGTGGAGTTCTACTTACCTGAAATCCATAGTCCTCTAGCTGATGTTGAATCCACAAAAGTTGAGCACAGCAACTTCCTGCAGCCACATACTCTAACTCAGCTGTGGAGATAGCCACACTAGTCTGCTTTTTGCTGCTCCATGAAATTAGTCTCCCACCTAGGAATTGACAGGTTCCAGTAGTGCTCTTTTCATCCTGCAAAGTCTGCATCTGAATAACCTGTTAGATCAAAGTCTCCATTCCTAGGGTACCAGAGGCCTAGATAGGGAGTGCCCTTTAGATATCTCAAAATTCTCTTGACTGCAGTCAAGTGAGACTCCTTACTGAAGGCTTGATACCTGGCACAAACACATGTAGCATACATGATGTCTAGTCTACTAGCAGTCAAGTACAATAGGGAGCCAACTATCCCTCTATACAAGGTTTCATCTACAGGTTTCCCTGCATCATCCTTGCTAAGAGACATACTTGACCCCATAGGAGTCTTCATGGTGCTGGATGAATCCATACCATACTTCCTTATGAGTTCTAGGGTGAACTTGGACTGACAAATGGATAAACCATTTTTAGTCTGTTTAACTTGGAGACCCAAGAAAAACTTCAGCTCTCCCATACTACTCATTTCAAACTGACCTTGCATAAGTTTTGCAAACTTTTTACAAAGGCTGCTTTCAGTAGACCCAAATATAATGTCATCTACATATATTTGGACTAGTATGACTTTGCCTCTAGATTCCCTAAGGAATAGAGTCTTATCTATTTTCCCCCTTGAGAACTTGTTCTCAATGAGGAAACTAGATAGGGTTTCATACCAAGCTCTAGGAGCTTGCTTTAACCCATATAAAGCTTTCCTAAGTCTATAGACATAATGAGGTAGAGTTGGATCAACAAAACCTGAAGGCTGCTCCACATAGACTTCTTCTTTCAAATTACCATTTAGGAATGCTGACTTGACATCCATTTGGTATACCTTGAATCCTTGATAGGTTGCATAGGCCAAGAACATTCTTATGGCTTCCAGTCTGGCTACTGGAGCAAAGGTTTGATCAAAGTCAATACCTTCTTCTTGCCTATATCCTTTAGCAACCAGTCTAGCTTTATTCTTAATGATGACACCTTGTTCATCCATCTTATTCCTGTAGATCCACTTAACTCCTATTACATTGTGGTCTTTAGGTTTAGGAACCAATTCCCAGACCTTGCACCTCTTGAACTGATTAAGCTCTTCTTGCATTGCTTCAGTCCATTGTGGATCTTGTATTGCTTCTTCAAATTTCTTAGGTTCAACTTGTGACAAAAAGCTGGAATAGATTGCAGCATCCTGATTTCTGCTCCTAGTTTGAACTCCTTGTCTTGGATCTCCAATAATCAGCTCTACTGGATGATCTCTAAGATGCCTGTGGGCTGGAGGCATCCTCACTTCAGGTTGAACCACTTCAGCATCTGCATCATGCTGTATACCTTGGATTTCTTCAGCACTTGGCACATGTAGTTCTCCCCCTGGACAGCAGCTACTCTCCTCTCCTTGCTGTCTTGCAGCAGGCACCTCTTCTATAGTAAGCTTGTCCATTGTCTTTGTCAAACCTGTGGGGCTGCATACATTGCTAGACAACTCATTATTAATAAGTTTTGTCTCATCAAAAACTACATGCACTGATTCTTCTACAACTTGTGTAGTCAAGTTATAGACTCTATAAGCCTTACTATTATTGCTGTACCCAACAAAAATTCCCTCTTGGGACTTGGCAGCAAACTTAGTTATGTAAGACTTCCCATTGTTAAGTATGAAGCATTTGCAACCAAAGATCCTGAAGTAGGATAGATTTGGTTTCCTGCCTTTCACAACTTCAAATGGGGTCTTGTTTAGCCCTTTAGTGATGGTATCCCTATTTATAACATGGCATGCAGTGTTAACTGCTTCAGCCCAGAAATACTCTGGCAGTGATGTATCACTTAATAGGGTTCTACCAGCCTCTATCAAGGTCCTATTTTTCCTCTCAGCAATGCCATTTTGCTGAGGTGTTCTAGGTGAAGAGAATTCTTGAAATATCCCAAAGTCTTCACATAGTTTTGTCATGCTTTCAGATTGAAACTCAGTACCATGATCACTTCTAATTTTGACCACAGTACTATTTAGTTCATTCTGAATTTGCTTGACAAAGCTGTAGAAGACACTAGGTGTTTCAGATTTCTATCTTAAGAAGAACACCCAGGAAAACCTTGAGTAGTCATCTACAACTACAAGGGTATAGACCTTCCTACCTAAGCTGTGAACTGGCATTGGACCAAAGAGATCCAAATGCAAGAGGTACAAACACCTCACAGCATCTTTGTTTTCTATGCTTTTAAAGGTGGATTTAGTCTGCTTGCCCTTTTGACAAGCTGAGCAAATGCCATCTTTAACACACTTAACTTGAGGACCATTCCTCACTAACTCTTTGCTAAAGAGTTTGCTAATAGTCTTGTAGTTAAGATGAGCTAGCCTCTTGTGCCATTTGACACAATGAGAGACTGTCTCATCAGCTACAAGACAAACTGGAGAACCATTGTTCTCAATCATAATGTCTAGGCAGTAGACATTCCTCTTCCTATAACCTGTCAAAATGATCTCTTGATCACTTGACCTCTTGATATGACAACCATTTTTGGCAAACGAGATGTCATACCCTACATCACTTAATTGACTTATACTTATTAGGTTGTGTTTCAACCCTTTAACATAAGCCACTTGAGTAATGGTAACTAAGTTTGAAGAAATGTTACCAAACCCTTTGATGATTCCTTTTTCAGAACCACCAAAGGTCACTTTAGGACCATTTTTGTTTGGAATGTAGTCCTTCAGTAGTCCCCTAGTTCCAGTCATATGTCTGGAACATCCACTGTCCAAGTACCATGTAGGGGTATGGCCACTTGGACTCACCTGCAAAACAGATTAATGGACCTTAGAACCCAAAGCAATCTTGGGTCCTTGGTACTTGTTAGTCTGTAACTTGACAAAGCTACCTACTGGCTTTCCACCAGGTAGCTTGCTACTCACCTTGGCATTCACATTATGCCAACAGTCCACTGCAAAATGGCCAACTTTGCCACAGCACCAGCATTCAAACTTATTGTACCTTTGCTTAGGTACTGCCTTAGCTGTCTTGACTACAGCAGGCTTGTTGAATGTTGGGGCTTTGCCCTTGGACTTAGACTTGGACTGCTCAGTCCCTGCAGGTCTAACAAAACCCAGTCCAGCCTTGCCTTTATGATGAACAAATTCATCAATTAAAGGTAGCACTGATTTAGGTTTTGAAAACCTAGCAACAAGCTCTCTTTCTTTCTGAAGATTGATCTCCAGTCTCTTAATTTGATCATTCTTATAGGTGATAGTTCCCATCTGAATCACAGTAATGTGTTTCAGCCTGGCTACCTCATTCAGTTTTTGATCAAATTGTTTCTCAAAATCTGTTGCAACAGCCTTGAGATCTGCAATCTCCTTTGCCTGACTTTTGGCTAGGGTCTTGCTTTTCTTGTAGGCTTGCAACAGTACCTTATATTCATCTATGAGCTGATGAATATCCTCCTCAGACTCAGATATATTCTCATCACTTGATGAAGAAAAATCTGATTCTGAACTAGAACAAGAAACTGAATTTAAACTTGAACCTTGTACCTGACTGGGTCCTGGCTGCTCCAGGATTTTGGCACTATCTGTCAAAGCCATTAGTCCTTGGCAATGACTGTCTTCTTGTTCATAAATTGACTCCAAGATCTGCATGAATTCTTTCTCTTCTTCTTCAGCAAACAGCCCTATGTAGGCTTCAGCCTCAGACTCAGTTTCTGAAGAAGAGATATCTGATAGAGTCTTCTCCTTCTTAGCAACAAAAGAATTTTCTTTCTTCCCTTTGAAGTGAGTCTTTTTCCTGTCACCAGATTCCTTTCTCTTCTCTGGACAATCTGCAATAACATGGCCCTGTCTATTGCAGCAATAACAAACAATCTTTGAACCAGTTGCCTTGCTTGATTTTGTCCTTTTCTTGTCATTCTTTGAAGACCTCTTTTTCTGATAAGAGTCTTCCTTTCCTTGTGATGTAGAAGGCCTTGACCTCCACTGTTTCTTTTTCAAAAACTTCTGAAAGTGTCTAGTAAAAGCAGCAAAGTCTTCATCACTTTCACTGCTCTTTGACTTTGTGCTGATAGACTCATCAGACTCTGATTCAACTACCTCAGGAGGTGGAGTTGAAGACTTATTCCTGCACTTTCTGGGAACTTCTGTCTTGAAAGCAACAATTCTTTCTTTGTGCTCAGTCCTTGTTGATTTCTCCTCCTCTTTTCTCACTGTTAACTGCATTTCATAAGACAATAGCTTGCCAAACAGTATGGGAGGAGGAATTTCCCCCAACTTAGCCATTTCTCTTATGGCACAGATCTTGGTGTCCCAATCTTTGGTTAGGGACCTTAGGAACTTGTCATTTAGTTCATAGTTACTGAACTCTCTTCCATAAGACATGAGTTCATTAACTATTCTGTAAAATTTCTTATAGCACTCAGTGATGCTATCACCTTTTCCTTGCCTAAAGCTTTCATACTCCTGATTTAGCAAGGACTTCCTATCTTGCCTAACTTCTTCAGAACCTTCCATATAGACAATGAGGGTATCCCACATTTCTTTTGCTGTTTTACAGTGAATTAAGTTCTGAAAAGTTGCATCATCAATGGCACTCACTATTATGTTTTGTGCCCTCTTGTCCATGGTGGGCAGGACAATTTCATCCTTAGTCATCTCAGAGAAATCCTTTGGAGTTCTCTGGTTTGCATCCAATACTGATATCTTCATTGGCACATAAGGCCCTTCCTTAACTGTGATGTAGATTCTAGGGTCAGAGGCTTCCATAAATAGCCTTACCCTTTCTTTCCAGATCCCAAAGATCTCCTTTCTGCATATGAGTAATTTCATGGAACCCAATTCCTTGTGATTCTCATAAGAACCCATGTTTCTTGATTTTCTTGATTTTCTTGAAACTGTGTAATGCCTTACACTGAATCTGCCAAACAGGATCTCCTCAGACTGTTAGTCCTTGTTTTGAGGAACCTCCCTCTGATACCACTTGAAAGATATGGTACCTAAACACCTAGAGGGGGGGGGGGGTGAATAGGTGACCTAATCCTTTTCTAACTTTATTGGCAGCAATCAGTTATATCACAGCAATCTAACTAGTTTATTACAACAAACACAGCAAACACAGCAACAATTTCATCACAGTACAGCACACAGAGATTTATAGTGGTTCCCCAAGATATGGGTACATCCACTTTCCCCCTTCGCCTATCTAGCAGTGTACTAGATTCGGCCAAACTCCTGCACTGTCTCAGAACCCAAATTGGTTCCTACACCTCAGGCCCAAAGCCTTACAACTCAGCTTTATCCCAAAGCCTACACTCAGCCAATCAAGGCCTACACTCAGCCAATCCAAGGCCTACACTCAGAGATCACAATCTCCTACACTCAGGCTAACAAGCCCTACCCTCAGCCTTTATAAATATAGGCTTACAATCACTCAGATCCAATGGATCCTACAAGTTAAAAATGTAATACAAGTAATAACTCTACAACTCAGAATTAAAGGAGGGGAGTTGAGAGATTCTTGATGAGTTCTTGGAAGAACTCAGCTGGATTCACCCTAACTTAGCTTTCTTCAAAGCTTCTTGAGTAGAACTGAATAAGGCTGAATCCTCTGTAGTTGTTCCTTGACCTCTGCCACTTAAGAATCAGAATTGAATCTGAATCCTTCTTCTCAGCCTAGTTCCAGAGACTGATTTCTTGGATGGATCCCTCTCTCTCCAACTTCTTAGATCTGCACTTGGACTGCAAGATCTTCCTTTGTTGATACTCAGTATATCACTTTTCTGATTACTTGAATAATCTGTACCACTTGTTAATCACTTGATCAACTCTTTCAACAACAGTTTCTGTAAACTGTGGGTGCCTATTTATAGGCCTTCTTCATGGTAACCGGCTGGTCCGGTTCATAACTGACTTCTGACATCTCTGACAGTTGCTGTAGACCGGCTGGAATGGCAGCTGTCATGTCATCCAGTCACTTCTTGAAAATCTCTAACAGTCAGTAAGTGTCGAGACTTTCTGTCTTAAAGTGTCGACACTTATAGTCCAAGTGTCGACACATGTTGTGTAAGTGTCGACACAAGTCTACAAAGTGTCGACACAACTCCTTGTATGTCTCGACACAGATTTTTCTGCATGTGTCGATACTGAAATTTAGTGTCGACACAAGTACTTGTTCTTCTAGCTTTTGCTGAATTCTTCTATGTGTCGACACATCTCCTTTGTGTCGACACATCTTCTTGTGTTGAATCTGTCAAGTGTCGACACTGCTTCTTGGTGTCGACACATAGTCTTCTATGTTGATTCTTGTTGAGTGTCGACACAGCTCCTTGTGTCGACACACCTTCTTGTTGTTGAGACTTCAGCTGAGTGTCGACACATTCCCTTAGTGTCGACACTTGTACTTAGAATAATTTTGTTGATCTTTCTGATCTTTGCTGAGTGTCGACACAGCTCCTTGTGTCGACACGTTCTTCAAGTGTTGAGTCTTTACTGGTTGTGTGTCGACACATTGTGCTGGGTGTCGACACATACTTCAAGTGCTGACTCTTCTGTTGAGTGTCGACGCATTGTGTTGAGTGTCGACACTTACTTCATGTGCTGACTCTTCTGCTTAGTGTCGACACATTGTGTTGAGTGTCGACACTTACTTCATGTGCTGACTCTTCTGCTTAGTGTCGACACATTGTGTTGAGTGTCGACACTTGTACTTAGTCTCTGCAAACTTTTGCTGAGTGTTGACACAACTCCAAGTGTCGACACTTTCTGGTGTAGACTCAGCTTCACTGGGTGTCGACACAGCTCCTTGTGTCGACACTTTCTGTCTGCACTTTTCTTCACTGAGTGTCGACACAGCTCCAAGTGTCGACACTTTATGTCTGGTGTCGACTCTGCATCCCAGGTGTCGACACAATGACTCCAAGTGTCGACACAGCTTGTCTGGGTGTCGACACAAGTCTTCTTAAGTGTCGACACTTTCCCTCTGGGTGTCGACACATGGACTTAGAAACTTTTTGCTTCAGTCCAATACTTTCTTAACCTGCACATGTAACTCAAACATACATCAAATACATTATGATGTATATCATTGAGTTGGGTGAGGCTTCTTCAAATCAGGTACATTTGACCAATGTACCCAACATCCATCTTCTCAAACAGCTGTAGTTTTTCAACAGCAAGGCAATGACTTGCATGAGTCCAAACTCGATAAAGTCATGCTGCAAGTAAGCCAAGTCATGAAGTATAGGTCTAACTGCAAGAGGCCTTATCGACCAGCAAATCAAAGATCTAGAGACTCTGATCCATATTGCGAATTCCACAAAAGTCAGGCCACCTGACAGAGAACTGCCGAGCACTCCGCCAACTGGTGTAAAGGATGCTCCGGCAGGGTAAGATGCGTGACCTGTTTCCCAAAGAAGATCGCCCTGATCCAACAACCACAAAGGGCAAAGAAGTTGCAGACATTCCTTGCAGCTCAAGAGGGGTGAGCCTAGTCGAAGAGCCCCCTCTCCTCGTTGTTCGCAAAGCCATTGAAACCTCCGATGCTGATGACGAGGGCGTGCTTGGAAGACTATTCTAAGCCAGCAAAGGACTTCATAGTTCTTCAAATTTTTTCACAACCGTGATGGGTTATCTCTACTCTTACTCTTTCAAACATTTTCTTTACAAAACACTTCTAAGTGTTCGTTCTTGCTTTTCAATAAAGTTTACATCAGGGATCCCATACTGATACAGTTCCCTTCTTGTAATGCTTGCTCCTCTATTTTTCTCTTTGCCAAAGAGATCACTACACCAATGAGATATTGCCGAGTCTTGTTATAGGCCCCCTCGAGATTGGATTCCGGCGTAAGGCCACAATGACCACATATCGCGTGGAGTTTAAGCATATGTGTAGTGCGGGCTATCCAACTCTCATGCGGAGGAATACGGGACTTCGGATCCTAGCTGGCATCTAACACAGAGTGTGTGCTAGGGAAGCCCCATGTGTTATCTTTGCTATGCTTTGGAAAGGATAGGTCACAGTTACGATGATATTTGCTTGTCAAGCAATGGCGATCAAGCATAGCCTTGCCTCTTCGATCATCTCATAATTGTGACGGCCAAACACTCTATGTACTCTCGATCCGTGCCTTCGCGGGATCCCACAATTCCACTGATCTTTATAGACAAGCAATGTTTTAGGTCACTTTGCACAACTAGTCTCATGTATCAGTGATGATTGTACCCGAGGCAAGAGAGCAGTGTATCTGCCGCTTCCTTCTTAGGATTTTTGCTCATGTATCATTTTATGCTCTATCAAGGGAGTATAGCTAGTCCTCTGTGTTATCAACTACCTCTTTCACAGGTGAACAGGTTAATCCGACCTACCAAAAGGATTTGCAACATTCATTTTGCTTATGCTCATCTTATATGCATTGCTTACTCAAAGCTCCAATCAGATGATGACTTACAAGTTCTCTACTTGTATAAGCTCCATTACTCTCATCTTTTATACACTGCTTGCTTAAGCTCTATCATATGATGATTCATAAAGCTCTTCATTACTCTTATCAAACGCTAATGGCATCAAACATTGATTAAGGAGTCTAACTCTCTTCGATCATCAAGCAATACTATTGGGATCTAGTGCAGATTAACAGAATGCATCAAGCTTCTCCTCTGCTAATCTGATCCTATCCATCCTATCATATCAACAATCAATGCTCGACTTGTTGATCTGGACTTCATGTTAAAGGTGTCTCTAATATAACAAGAAGATCACTGTTTTCTGATTTGATCTTCATTCAATTATCAGCAGAGTGTATCAGACATTTGCTCTGCTATATGATCATATCGATCTTATCTCATCAACAGTTAGCATCTACAAGCCTCATCTCATGTACTTGCAGCTTAGCTCATAATTTTATCTCTGCCGCTCACTCTTCTCTTTGCAGTGGTTAGCAGACACCTGCAAGTCAAATCCAGGTACTTGTAGCTTAGTCTTTATATACCATATCTGCGTCTAACCCTCATTTTGCAGAGAACAACAGACACTTGCAAGTTTCTTCACAGGTACTTGCAAGCTACTTTCACATGTTTTGTCTGCTCCTTACTCTTTTCTTGCAGAGATCAGCAGACACATGCAAGTTTCTTCACAGGTACTTGCTAGCTACTCTCATATATCATGTCTATTTCTAACTCTCATTTTGCAGAGATAAGCAGACACTTGCAAGTTTCTTCATATATACTTGCAAGCTACTCTCATATATCATGTCTGTTCCTAACTCTCATTTTGCAGAGATCAGTCGATACTTGCAAGTTTCTTCACAGGTACTTGCAAGTTACTTTCATATATTGTGTCTACTTCTAACTCTTCTTTTGCAGAGACCAGCAGATACCTGCAAGTTGCCTTCAGGTATTTGCGGCTTTTTCTTTACTCCCAGATTTGCTTCTAACTTCTCTTTTATAGAAACCAACAAAGACTTGCAAGTTCCTTTCAGGTACTTGCAGCTCTTTTTTCTTCCTTGTATACTGCTCACTTTTCCTTTTGCAGAGGATAACAGGTAATTGCAAGTCTCCACTAGGTACTTGCAAGTTATTATCTCATATGTTTTCCTCTCACCTTCATTTTGCAGAACTCAGCAGAAGGTACATCTTCCTCATTTTGCAAAGGAAAACCCAGTTACACACAAGGTGTACCTCCCATACATGCCTACACTAACTTTCCTCTTGTAGGAAAAAGACAAGCAGCACCAAACTCCTAAGTAGAGACATCAGGTTCTATCTCTCCTTGCCCATTCCTTTCCTTTGGGGTGGATCATGATTTTCGTGGGTCTCCAACTTTTTTGAAGTTCTCTTCTGAACTTAAAAAGTGCGGGGATTATGTTAACCCCGAAATCAGCAATCCTTCCCAAGGCAGCCAGCTCGCTAGTCGCGACCTACCTCGGGTTCCTCCTGGAGGTCGCAATGACTTAGTGTGGATGGATAGAATTTTCTATCCGCTCAGGCCGCACGGCATGGGCGATCTCAGTGGTCTGACCGCCCAGGCCGCGCTCCTTGTTCCGTTGGTCAACAGGGGCCGCAGACTGCCTCTTTAGTCCTCCCCTACAGGCCACCTTCCTTGTCAGTTTAACCGCAGGCTTGTCTTAACAGGTCTTCCTTTGTCGGATTCAGATGCATATCCTCCCAGACCACTTAAACCGCTAATCAAAGGTGGCGACCTGCCGCCAGGCCGCCAACCAGCTACCTCAGCTTCCACCTCGCTGACACGCGCGACCTGCCTCATGAGTCCAGCAAGTCACTCAGCCTTTGTCACCGAGCAGCGTGGGCAGCCAGCTTCTTTAGTCCGCCTGCGGAGTGCGAACACTCCAGTTCCCTGGCTACCCGCAAAGAACAGCAGCATCAACCAGTTCATCGCGAGCTTGGTCGACTCAAAGTATAGCCAAGACTTCCAGTCTGCCTACGTTGGTGCACCCCAGCTCTAGTTCCTTAGCAACAGCAGGCCTCAACTTCGGTGGACTTAGCTCGTCAGCAGATGCAGACTCCGCGGACTCAGTGGACTCGCCATGCAGCCCACCATTCCTCAGCCTCTACCCACCTCTCCAGCAGCAGGGCCAACCTCCTCAGCTCGCACAGTCTTGGCACGGGCTCAATCAGTTGTGGCGGACTCCGCGAATTCTCCTCACAGTCTGCTAGACAGCAGAACCTTCTCAAGGAATTCCCAGACCGCATAGCCTCGTGCGGAGTCGGCGTACTCAGCGGGCACTCCTCAGCTCGCATCGTTAGAGCATGCACAGTTCAGCAACGACAGACACCACGGATTCACCTCGCAGTCCGCCACTTAGCCTCCAACATCCACCTCCCCAGCAGCAGGTAGGCAATCTCAGCTCAGCAGTGGTGGACTCCGCAGACTCTCCTCACAGTCTGCCACTCAGTCTCCCAGTTTGCCATCAACAACACCAGCTCTAGAAGCAAATTCCAGTCCGCGCGGTTTGTGGCGGACTCGGCGGACTCTTTCCTCTTCTCGCACAAGGTACCGTCTCACCGGGGGTAACGTCACCGGAAGCCGTTACCTCCTCGGGACTATAAATAGACCCCCATGCCTCTTGTTGTAAGGTGGGCGACTCATCATTGCCAAGGTGCTCACGCTCGAAGTCAGCCCTCAGCAAGCTCAACCCCTGCAGACTCCATTTCCCAATCCGCCCCTTCTCTTCTCTTAGCCGCGCGTGGCCTGCCGGCCTCAGCTCCTAGTCCGCGCGGTCTCCGTTTTTCCCTTAACTGCGCGGCCTGCCGACCTGGCTCCTCAGTCCGCGCGGCCTCTTCTGGCACTCTTTTCTTAGCTGCCAGCTTCCTCTTTGTACCCCTTTATTGCTTTCTTGTAAAGGTGTATTGGAAGCTGTATAACTCGATATTAATCAAAGGAAAGCCCGTCGCAAGAATGACATTTAAGCCGCGACTGGCGAAGTCTGCTGTTGACGCTGCTAGCGACCCCTCTCCCTTCTTCTCAGCTCAGCTCAGCTCCCTCGGCATCCAACCTGCAAGCACAACTGTTCAAGTACCCGTCTGCTCGACAGATCCTGATCAACCTCCTCTGCTACTCTCAGCAAACCTCTCCTCTATCCCCACAACCCTCGAACAGGCGCCTGCTTCACTCTCGAGCACTCAGAAGCTTCCTCTCTTTATCCTCTATCCCCGTAACCTTCATCCTCTTCCTCTCCTAGCCTGTGAGATCAAACACCCCCTCCGTGTTAACTAAGCGGTGCTGTTTTTGCGCATCAACATCACCGTTTTGCCTTCTGAAAACTTATAATACGGTTTTCATCAAACTCCATTCTGCGCTTTCTTGTTCCCCTTTTGCACTTGATCTTTTGTTTCTTTTTGCAGAGCAATGGCGATTTCTCCAGCTCTCCTCTCAAACATGAAATTTGATGTTGGTTTCGACATCGACCTTGAATCTTTCAGCCACTCGGATCAGATATTCAAGGATATTCTTCAGTTACTTGAACCTCATAATCTGCAATACTACATGACAACCAGAATCAAACTCCCATTTTTAAAAGATAGAGGAATGTATGTTTACTGTAAAACTTCAGGATACCCCAGCCTTTGTTGGTACCATCTATGGTAATCAAGTTATTGTAACTCCAGATGTTTTAACTGAGTTTTTTGGATTTGTTAATGGGGAATATGAAATAGAGTTTTCTAGCAGTGAGTTTACTGATATGCTAGAAAGGTTAGGTCATACTTCAAGAAACCCTAACCACCTTCTTAAGAAAAACTTATCTATAGAATATTGATTTCTGGCAGATATTATAGACAAAGTGTTGTTAGCAAAACATTCTGCACATGATCACATTACCAGGCACCAATTCAATCTGATGTGTGCTCTGGTTAATAAGAAATCTATAAACTGGGGAAAGATTATTTTTGATTTGATTAAGAAAAAGGTCGGTAAGAAAGATGTCAGTTTAGGAAGGATTCTAGGAATCTTTCTTCAGGCAAAGGCTCCAGAGTTAATGGTCTCCCAGATCATTTTTATAAAAGCCTAAAAGGCTTACCTCCGCCTTATTTAACAGATGGGAGACGACTATCCCAAATCCCTTCAGGGCCTCCTCTTCCAGGGTTACTTTTGAGAGCACTAGGGCTGATACAGGCACTTCCCCATCTCTTGAAGAAGCTCCTGCACCTACTCCTTCTCCTCCTCTTCAACATCAATCCATTGTTCTTGAAGAACTCCCTTCCACTTCCGCCATTCCAGACAATCAACAACCATCAACAATCATTACTGAAACCCCATCTACCTCCATTCCTCCAATATCACCAACACCACACCATCTCCACCTCCTCCGTCTCCAATTCCACAACATCCTGATGACATTCCATCCACCTCTACCCAGCTAAACTTCAATCTTCTATCATCTCCTCAACCATCTCCAACATACTATCCAATTCATTCATCTCCTCAGGACATCCCTTCATCCTCAGATGATCCCCTCCATCTACCTGACATTCCTTTTACAGATATCCAGTTTGGATTCTCTCTGTCCCAAATGTGGACATACATACCCCTATGCCGCTACTAATCCAGTCCAGTTATATCTGAATTTTTCTGATATTTCAAATGATTTGCTGATATTCATTACTCCTACTCTAAGAAAACTCATTAATGAGGCTATTGCACCTCTTACTGCCACAATCTCTCGTCTATCTGCTCAACTTGCCTCCATCTCTGATGTCCCTTCTTCAAGGGTCCTGGCTTCAGGACTCTCTGAAATATGGCAGGGGGAGATGTTCTGTGAAGAAGTTGCAGCAGCAGCAAATATTCCAATTACAGAGTTTATTGAAATAATTGATGATGATACAAAAATATTTTGTTTAGCAGAAGAGCCAGTCTTTATTGCAAAAATAAATACTGTTGGTGTTTTCACAATAAATCCCTCAGTTGACATTATTTCAATACTTCATTCTTTTGATAGACTTCATAGCAGTTCTTTACCAATTGTTGATTCAGATTTGTCAAAAGCCATAGTATGTTACTCAGCTCCAATAAGTCCTGAAGTTTTGAAACAACTTAGGACAAGTTTTGCAGTTTTTGATAGTATTATAGAGCCAATAATTGTTTCAGAGCCACATGCATTCTCTCCACCAATATTTGGCTGGTGTGAATCCCCAATGCCAGATCTTGATGATATTATGTTTGCTGATATGGAACCAGAGGTCACCAGCTCTCAGGTTCAAGAAGTTCAAGTATCAAAAGCTCTAACTAAACAGCCTCAGGCTGAAGACTTACAACCAAAGGCTCATCCACTTCTTTCTGATGAAATGCTGAAACAAATGATTGCTCTCTATGATAATCCTGCAAATTCTTCTTCTTCTGATGATGATGAATCAGATAACTCTGAAGATACAAGTTCTAAGAAAAGAACAGTAAAGAAGAAGGCTACTTCTCCAAAGGCTGCTCCAAAGCATAATCCATCTGCTGATACTCCATATTATATCCTACACAATATAAATCTCACTCCAAACACCCCCAACTGGATGAGATATTCTAAAATGAGCTGAAAGCTAGGAAAAAGAGCAAGAAATACTCTCCACCTCCTCAATTCAGGAGAGGTCCTACTCATACTCCTCCTCCTACAGCAGGATCATCAGGAAGTGTTGATCAAGCTCAGAAGTCTACATCCTCTCATCATTCCAAACCTTCCTACAGCAGACAACATCACAGTTCCAGTAGCAGTAGTAGAAAACAATAATATCAGAAGCAAAGCATACAACAGAAGACATCAGAAGATACTCAGCAAGATAAAGCAAGTCCAGAAAGGCCTTTATCTCCAGCTTGTGATATAGAAATGGGCCCTAACTCTGGAATGGCCATATTCCAAGCACTAATAGCTCTCTCTCAAATCAGGAAAGCTAAGGAAGAAAGACAAGACACTTCTCAGTATACTATTATGTCTTCCTACAGAAAGAAAGAGCTGGACAAATATCAAGTACAAAATCTGTTTAATGTTGATCCATATATGTCCTTACATCCTGAAGCAGTTGTTCCAAGAACTGCTTCTGTGACAATTCCTGGAGCAAATGATATGAAGATGACAAAGTAGCAAGCTGCTGATCCTAAAAGAGAAACCATTTTCACCAGATCAGCTTCAGATGAAAAGAAGAAAGATTCAAAGAAAGCCTCACAATTTTCTTTCTATATTTGATTTGAACTGTTGATTATTATAATTCATCACAAGGCACTGCTGTTATATATCTGCTAAACAATTAAAATTCTGCCAGAAATCTTTTTATGCTCTGTGATTTTTCCCTTTCTGTTGTTCATAGTGACCTCACACAAATAGGGGAAGATTGTTGGAACCCCACCTGTTTTAGGGTTGATTTGGGCTAGGTTCACTATTAGGATTGCTTAGATTGACCAACATTGTATAGTCTAGGGTCATAGGTTTTTGTCAGAGTCTAAGTCAAGACATCAAACCTAGAATGATTAGTTTTCACCTTCAGAAGACTTAGAAGACAGAAGACCCCTAGAGAAAGCAGTTTTCTAAGAGCAGAAAAATTCGTTCGGAGATTGCTGAACTAAGCTCGACTTTCATCTATCGGAGTTCGATGAACTCAGTTATTTCTCTGAGCTGAGTTCGATGAAATCCTAGCTTAGCTCGACGAACTCAACTTCTTCTTTAAGCTGAGTTCGACGAAATCTTAGCAGAGATCGACGAATTCTGATTTCTTCCTAGAAGTTCAGCACGACGAAAAGACTATCTCAGTTTGACGATCTTGGAGCAAAGATTGGAGGTAAATTTTATGTTCAGAGATCTTGGAGCTCAGCTCGACAAAAGAGATGTTTTAGTTCGGCGAAATTGGATCTTTGTTCGACGAAACAAATTCAGTTCAACTACATTCTCACAGGTTCTGTTCGACTAATTTTCCTGCAGTTTTCCAGAATTGACTAAAGCAGTTTGATTTCAAAATTTATTATTATATGTCTATAAATGCACTGATAATTAATGCTTCATATTCTCAAGAATATAGCTGTTACAAGGTAGCATTAATTATGGTATTCACAGAGTAATTATTTCGCTAAATTGCTGGGACAGTTGAGGAAACAAATTAAAGACAATTTCTAGCCGTTCAACTCCTAGATTTTCTGTAGTCAATCAAGGATAGAATTCAAAATTCAAATGCTAATTTCTGCAAGGAATATAAAAAGGCAGTTTTCAGAAGATTAAGGAGACATAAAGAGACACACAGAATAGATACAATGATTACAGATTACAGAAGAAAAGTATTATTCTACAGAAACCTGAACGAAGAATAGCTTCACACAAAAATCAAGTTCTTCATCAGTTTTGCTTCAGGAATTTTCAAAGAGACAAAAAATCTTCATCAGTCTGAAAGTTTCCTGAAGATCTTCCTCCAATTGAAGGCCTATACCGTGAGCAAAGCTCTCCTTCTCCTGAACCATTCTACATCTCAGGGGGAACTTTGACAACATCAAATCCACTAGTCTTCTTTTAGACTGTTGACAGAGAAGAACATCATCATTTTTCTTTTTCCAACTGTGTACAGGGTTATAACTCCCTTCAAAAGTTAACCTCTTTGGTTGTCAAGTCTCCTTATCAAAAGACTTGGATTGGTTTTTGGGCACCTGATCAAAAGCTCAAAGGGTTGTGATATCTCCCTTGAAATAGATCTTGTGGTGAAAGGGCACCTGATCAAAAACCTATGGTGACAGGGCGACTGAACAAAAACCTATTAGTGGATTCCTACCAGAGTGGTAGAATAGTGGATGTACCCAGTTTTGGGGAACCAATATAAAATTTTTGTGTCTTCTGGATTGCTCTATTTGTATTTGCTTTACTGTGATTGTCTTTTTTGTTTATTTCTTTTCATACATATAGATATCACTAATTTTAATTATGCTATAAAAATTAATTAAAGTTTTTAAAATACATTATTTACCCCCCCCCCTCTAGAGTTAAGACAGATTTATCCCTCACTTTCAGTAAGCATTAATTATCAGAGTATTACGGTCTTAATACTTGAAATCAATTTGGCTTAGTCAATCTGAGAATCTGCAGAGAAGATTTTCGAACAAAATCTGGATGGAGTTAGTCGAACTCAGGAAAAAATTCGTCGACCTGAGCTCCAGGATCGTCGAGCTGATAAATCTTCTTCGTCGAACTAAGCCCCAAGATCGTCGAGCTAAAAATGTACTTACCAAATTGAGCATCAAGTTCATCGAGCTGAGAAGACACACAATCGAGCTGAGATCCTAATATAAGCTCACAGTTTGTCAACTTGAGCTAGACTTTCTTAGAGCTCTACTCAGAGAAGGAATTCTGAGTTCATCAATCTGAGATCGACGATTGTCGAGCTGAGTTCAGCTATCATCGAACGACTAATTCTGCTATCTTCAAAACTTCCTTGTCTCTTAAGTCTTGAATCTCTGAAGTCTTCTGAATGTAGATCTCAGTATTCTGACCTAAGTGATTGACCTAAAAACAAACTGGAACTAACAAATGACCCTAGACTATACATGATGAGTCATCAATCCTAATAGTGAACCTAGCCCAAATCATAAGTAAGGTTCTAATAATAACCTTGCAGGCCGGCACTTCGTATGAAAATACAAATGAATACAGAGAGTAGTAAAACAAGTTTGCATGTCCAATAAGACAAATATGTTTCTATGTTGAGTATATAATAAAAGAGTCTTACAATACAGCACGTATGCAAACCAGGGCTTCACCCAAGACACCTTATTACGTATGAATCTAACATATTATCACGCATCATCAATCAGGTATTTCCAATTTCGCCTTCGGCATTCAAACCACAAACACATTGGTAATTCCATTTTCCCCAACGACATACAAGCTGCCAGACGGAAACTCTTTCCTAGGCCCCACTCACTCGTGGGTCTCAAAACCTGGGCTTGCCTGCAAGATTTGACTTCTCATGTCAGGATTCCGTCACACAAACAAACCGATGCTAAGAACCCTCGCTAGACCCCACCCGCTCGTAGGCTTCATCGCCCTGGCTGTCCAAAGCTTGGCGTTCTCAACAGTTTCACAAAAGGGGACTTGTCTCGCCGGGACACTGTCCACACATGACTTGCACGTCATGGGCTAGCCAGCCGACCACAGAGACAAAGCATGCCTTAGCACATCATAATCAAAAACCTTTCCCACCCTAATCCACCATTTGTTCTCAAATGAAATCAAGGGGGAACAATCAACACAAATGACATCTTTCCGCAACCGGATTTATAGCACAATCCTCAGGCTCATTATGCAACATCACTGAGTTGGAATAACGGTCACGACTTCAGCTTCACCCACAATTCCTAATCCACTAACAGAGCGGATTTCAAATGCAATATCATGTCGGGATGGACACAATCGACCTGGTGGTTCCTCTTGAACCATGGCAACTCGAACACCTCTCATTCAAGAGATCTGGTGCCTAAATGCTTGAAAAAGAACAAAAAAAGAATGAATGTCATCCACGCATCCTAAAGACTAAGAGTAGAAATGTCGTTACCTTACGAGTTCTCTTCCTTGCCATGAAAAATTTGATTTGCACAAATGAAAACATGGCAAGTCCACTCCACAGATCTTTCCTCAGACCAACGATCGAAGCCCTGAAGCTTCGTCAATGGCGGAGAAAGACCTTCTTCTTACTCCTATATACTCTTTCTCTTAAACCCAATATCCCACTTCAAAAGAGAAGAGAATGAAGGTTTAGAATGTTTCAGCCCTTTATATGACCTTTGGGCGGAGCATCCAGGGCCATAAGATAAAATCCTAAGAGAAATCAGACGACCAAAATGCCAATCGATAGAAATGCTCCAATCTGCTACAGCCGAACGGTAACTACCTACCGCGCCGCGGTAGGTTCCTGAGCCATCGGTCCTGCTGGGAAGAAAAATGCTATCGCATGAGTTAGCCTTACCGCCGCATGATTGCCACTCAACGCTTCATGAGCTACTTTCGCGCGGTAGAATCCTACCGTCTTGCGGTACCAATCAACGCTCTCAATGCCTAGCTACTCAGTGTTCTTAATGTCTGTATTCGATGAAATAAGGCTATCGCCGAGCGATAGCTACCTATCGCCGCGCTATAGCTTCTAGAGGCTCAAGATCTAGAAAAACCGGGGTGTTACAACTCCTCCCCCTTAGAAGAATTTTTCCTTGAAATTAAGTATGTACTCAAACAAAAGAATACTTGAAGCAAAAAGTTCTGGGAAGTCCTCCCGCATTGCTTGTTCACGCTCCCAAGAGAACTCGTCTCGCCCGCAGTTATTCCACTGAACCTTCACAAGTTTGACCTCTTTGTTCCGTAACTATCGAACTTCTGAGTCCTCTATGCCAACCGGATGGACTTCCGTCCTCAAGTACTCTTCTACCAGCACCGCTACCGCCTCGACCACAAGGTTTGTCTCCATCAAGGCTTTCCTCAAAACTGAGACATGGAAGACATCGTGCAATCCACTCAGCTTTGTGGACAACGCCAACTGTTAGGCTGCTTCTCCATTACATTCAATGACCTTGAACGGTCCCAAGAACCTCAGACTCAACTTCTTGAGTCGGTGAATCCGCAAAACGCCTTTTAAAGGCTTAATCTTTAAATATACCCAGCCGCTTATCGCAAACTCCACGTTCCTGTGGAGAACATTGAAATACTTCACATGCCGATCCTGAGCAACCTTTATGTGCTCCAGAATGATTCACACCAACTCACAAGCATCAGCCACCACCTCTTTTCCTAAAAGCTTGGCGTCTCCCGCCTTTGTCCATGGTATCGGTGTTCGACACCGCCTTCCATACAAAGCCTCGTATGGTGCCATCTTTATACTTTCCTGGAAAATGTTGTTATAGGCGAACTCCACCATGAAGACGTGATCTTCCCACTTCTTACCAAAGTCAAGGGTACACATCCTCAACATATCTTCCATTGTACGATTTGTTCTTTCCATTTGACCATCGGTTTGAGGATGGAACGTCGTACTAAACTTGAGCCTTGTGCCTAGACTCTTCTGTACTAATCTCCAGTCTTTGGACATGAACCGTCCATCATGAACACTCATAATACTCTTTGGGACTCCGTGCAGCCGCACAATATTGCGAACATACAATTCTACCAGCTTCTCCACATTGTCCTCCTTCCGATTAGGGAAGAAGTGAGCGACTTTGGTCAAGCGATCCACGATCATCCAAATCGCATCGTTACCATGCTGCGACCGAGGTAAACCATGCACAAAATCCATTGAGATGTCATCAAATTTCAACTCGGGGATAGGAAGAGGCTTCAGGAACCCGCCTGACTTCTGACACTCAGCCTTCACTAAGGAACAAGTGTGGCACCGACTCATGTACAAAGCTACATCCTGCTTCAAACCAGGCCACCAAAAGGATTTTTTCATATCCATGTACATCTTTATACTGCCTGGGTAGATGGAGTACTTCGTGAAATGAGCCTCATACATTAACTCCTCACAGAACTTGTCAAACTGCGATACCCATACCCTTCCGCCCTTCCTTAAGATCCCATCAATCATCTCCCAGGAACTACCCTCACCTTTTTGAGCTTCCACCACGAATGGTTGGAACTCCACATCCACACTGGTCGCTTCTCGGATACAATCAAACAAGTCATTTTGCAACTCTATCCAGTTCAACCGAGCCATGCTAGACTCACCTCTTGCTACATAGTCAATGTCGAGAGAATAAAAGTATCGCACCAACTACTCATTACGAGGCTCAATCCAATTCCCTTGTCCAACATATTTTCTACTCAAGGCATCAACCACCACGTTGGCTGTGCCTCACATATACTGAATCACCACGTCGTAGTCCCCAAGGAGCTCGACACACCTATGCTGCCGCATGTTCCAATCTTTTTGGTCTAAAAGATACTTCAGGCTTTTGTGGTCCGTGAAGATTTCCACCTTCGCACCATACACATAGTGCCTCCACAACTTCAACACAAAAATTACTGCCGCCAACTCCAAGTCATGGACGGGATAATTCCTATCATGAGGTTTCAACTGCCTAGACCAAAAGGCTATCGCATTGTCATGTTGCAATAGCACGCAACCTAATCCACATCCTGATACGTCACTGAAAATTTGAAATCCTTCAGTCTATTTAGGGAGACTTAGGATTGGAGCCGTCATTAGTCTCTCCTTCAAGGTGTCGAATGCTCGATTTCACTCCTGTGTCCACACAAACTTCTGGTCCTTATGAGTCAGAATAGTGAGGGGCAGAGCTACCCGCGAGAAGTTTTCCACAAACATTTTATAGTACCCAACTAGTCCAAGGAAACTCTTGACTTCCTCCACTGTGCTCATAACTGGCTAATCTCTGATGACCTCCACTTTCGCTGGATCTACCGCCACCCCATCACCACTAATCACATGGCCCAAAAATACCACCTTCTCCAACCAAAACTCACACTTCGAGAACTTTGCATACAACTGTTTCTCTCTTAGAGTCTGCAAGACTACTCTCAGATGAGCCTCATGCTCCGCCTCTGATTTAGAGTATACCAAAATATCGTCGATGAAGACCACCACAAAATGAGTCTAAATACTCCTAAAACACTCGGTTCATCAAATCCATGAATACCGATGGCACGTTCGTCAACCCGAACGACATCACCCAGAACTCGAAGTGACCATACCTCGTACTAAATGCTGTCTTTGGTATGTCCTCATCTCGAATCCGTAACTGGTAGTATACGGACTTCAAGTCCAACTTAGAGTACACCACTGACCCTACCAACTGGTCAAATAGTTCATCTATCTATGAAATCAAATACTTATTCTTGACGATCAATTTATTCAACTCTCGGTAGTCTATTATTGGGTCCATTGCACACAATGTCCTAGATTTTAGGAAGTCAATCTTATCAATGATATACATATATTAGTAGATGACAGTGATGGGACAGATAGCCTATATGATTAAGTCATGAAAACTCTTACCTAAGACTTGGTTTAAGAAAATTGACTAAGTCCAATTTCATCGAACTAAGTTCAGAGTTCGTCGAGCTGAGCAAATTGTTCGTCGAACTAAGCTCAGAGTTTGAGAAATTTGTCCAAGTCTAATTTCATCGAACTAAGCTCAGAGTTCGTCGAGCAGAGCTCACTGTTCGTCAAACTCAGTTCTGCATTCGTCAAACTCAGTTCAGAGTTGTGTAAGGCTGGATGAGACAGTCAACACCTATGGTTTAAGAGGCAGAAATTTGGCTAAGTCCATGGGCGTTGAGTGAAGGTCATTCACTCTACGCCATAGCCTCTTAAGTATTGAGTAACACTCAGTCAATCATGCCAATACTTTTATTGAATACAGAAATTTGGCTAAGGTATAAAGCATTGAGTGAGGCATGATCACTTAACGCTCTCAATGCCATAACGTAGAATTTGTTAAGCAAAAAAAGTGTTGAGTGTGGCACACCCACTCAATGCTGTCAATGATTATGTTGCTGAAGAAGCAGAAATGACAAAGGTAGATGGCATTGAGTGAGGAATGTTCACTCAACGCACTCAACGCCATGCTTGCAGAAGAGTCTGCTGAAAGGCTAAAGGAAAAAAGCGTTAAGTGTGCCTTACTCAGTCAACGCTTTCAACACCAAGTGAAAACAGAATGTTGTCTAAGTAGTTTAACTTTGAGTGATGCTCACTCACTCAATACCAAGCATTAGATAGCTAAGAAAGCAAGTTGGCGTTGAGTGATGCTGAATTACTCAATGCCGAGAAACAGATTTATAATCTAAGTAATTTGGCATTGAGAGAAGGTAATTCACTCAACGCCAAGAGACAGTAACTCAGTCAAGTACTTTGGCATTGAGTAAAACTCACCCACCCAACTCCTATACTACTGCTGCTTGAATTTTGACTAAGTCTTCAGGTGCTGATGTCAGCAAGTCAAAAAGTCAACAATATTCAAATTGTTAGCGGCAAAGTTACAGTACACGACAAATGGCGCCACAAGCCTATAGTAGTTTGCTACTATTGCAGCAAGCCTGTGCACATGATAGCTGACTGCCCAGAGAAGAGGAAGGAGGCTGAGGAGAAGAAGCAGCAGTAATACAAACTAAAGAAGGAGAAGTCCTTCATTAACAAGAAGGAAAAGAGCTGGATAGACTGATCATCATCTGAGTTTGAAGAAGAAGAAGAAGAAGCCTACATTGGGCTAGTTGCTGCAGCTACTAATGATAAAGCTGTTGCAGCAGAAAATGTTAATCCTCCAGTGAGGATAGGAATCAGGGCCCCTCTGACACTATCAGATAGTGACACAGAGGTGGATGAAGATGCCCACAACTATAGAGGGCTGATGACAATGACAGATGAGGAGGGTAGCTAGGATCAGCCTGGTCAAAGCAAGGTACATTCATCACCTAATTCTGCTTCTCTATCTGAGTATTGAGACCAATCCTTGCTCAGAAGCCTCTTCACCCAGTGGTGAAGAAGATTCTGTATCTGAAGGAGATGTCAATCAAATGATTAACTGGTATGGAGAACTTTTGAATGCCTTCAAGAAGGTCAAGAAGTTTTCTAAGAAGCAAGCTAAAGAGATTTCATCTCTTATCTTGCAGTAGCCCAGTAGACTGCAACAACTAATCTTTTAGACCAAAAAGCTCGGGAAATAAGCCAACTAAAGTCCATCTTGGACATCCAGATAGCCTCCATCAAGAGCAAGAACTGTCTCATCAGATAGCTTGAAGATAAGCTTGAGAAGGAGAAAAGAATAGTGCCTAGCTTTTCTAAGCCAAGTACAGTACTTCACTTGATAGACACCTTCTCCTCTAAAGAGGGTAAGAAGGGGTTGGGATTCAAGGGAAGCACAAGAGTTGCCCCTTTCCAAAGGAAGGACAAAGCTCCAACTCCACCTCAGCCTATTGCTTCCAAGCCTCCCATTCTTTTTAAAAAAGTTCTGTTACCTTCTAATAGGTATGACCACGAAAGCTCCTGTAGTCGCTGGGAAAAGGGTTGTTCATCTGAGGTGAACAAAGATGTTTACTACCATGGTGAAAGCTCTAGCCGGGTGAGTTCCTCTGCGGCTACCCATGAAAAATTTCATATGGCCCAACCAGGACCATTTGTTTTTGGTGCTTCAGCACCAACACTAAAGAATGTTGCTGCAAACAAGACTCTGAATCTGACAACTAAGGTTCAGACTAAGTGAAAGTCTTACAGTTAGGCTGACTTGGGAATTTCTGATGCCATCAAAAGCATTCTCTATGCAAAGAAGCTTGCTGCTGATAGCACTCAGAGCAGACCAAACATGCCAGCTAGAAGACTTACCTTCAGTCAAATTCTAGCTGAAAGAAATCAGAAAAGGGCTGCAACACATCTTCCTCCTGTTAGAACTGCTGCCAACCAAGATGTTTTGCCTACATAGAAGAGAAGATATAACATACATGACTGTTGGTGTTGTGGTAATATTAAGTATTTTTCCATTGACTGCTGGCACAATCCCAATGTGGCCAGAGCTAGGGTCAGTCCACTAGTCAGAAATTCTGCTGGTAGACATGTTCATTTTGATACTAATAACCTCTTAGGACCTAATAAATATTGGGGTCCTAAGGTAAAGTAAATTGTGTATTGCAGGTTAGTCCAAGTTGTTATTATAAGACCACCTTTTTTCTTTTTAGAACCACTGGGGTCTTATGCCTAGAACCGTCATTTTGCGGTGACACCGACACTTGGGATGGTCGATACTACAAAATGTCGATGCTGCCGGCCTTTACGATCACCAAAGAGAAAGAAACTTAAGCATAGTTCAGAAGAAACTAAGTCCACAATCACATGTAATATATGTAAAGGAAATCACATCAAGTCCACATATAATAAAAGTATTGAAATAAAACAGTACAATGAAATATAAATGGGCTAAAGCCCGATACATCAAATCCTCACTACAAATACTCGCGGAAGCTAAGTAACTAATCACACACGGGACCAGTAGCTGGTGCTCCTGTGCTAGACTGGCCCACCTCCATGAGCACCGTACTCCGCTGGTGCTGTGTCCCCTACTGCTGCTCCCTGTCTCCCATCCGGAGTCCCTGGAATGTTGTGGTCCGAAAACCGTTAGTCAAAATACTAAGTCCTATCATACCCTACCCCTTCCCTATGGCTCCTAGGCACTGAGCGGGGAGGAGGAAAGGGAAGCTATGAAGGTGGAGAATAAACAAGGCAGGTGATGGTGGAACTATTATAGCAGTTAATTATAATGTATATACAGCTAAGGAAGGAAGGTACAAGCTAGCAGTTCTATAATAGTAAGCAGTAAGGTAAACAAGTAAAGTAAAGCAACATAGGAAAGAAAGACATACTAAGAAGTAAGTAAGCTTAACTTATATGAATGTCCATACAAACTTATAAGTTAATGGATCTTCTGCAAGGCTCCAATCGTATAAAAAGTCTCATAACAATTTATACGTTGGGGTGTCGGTTGTATGCAAGTATGAGTGTAGTGATATGTTATGCCATGATTCATGCAAGTGTAACTCACGCACGCGACTCTATGCGCACAGACCTTTAGTTCCCCCCATTTGGGCAGCTAGCTTCACTCCCAGGAACCTCTGTAGTGGCAAACAGAGACAGTAGGTCGGCCCCCCCACTCCTAGGCGGGTATCCATACTACCAGGCCTATCCCTTACGTACACCTCTAGAAGGACACAACCTAGAGTCACCATGTACTAGTGCTAGCCATAGCCACCAGAATTTCTTTAGCTAAGTGTCAACCACACCTGCTGAGTCAACATATCGACGTCGGTGTGAACGACCGTCCAATACCGAAGACCCACCACCTTTTTTATGTATCCAAATCCTTCTGAGCCACCGGCTCCCCAGACTATCCCGTCCGTTACATCTACCTTTCAAACCTACCGTTCGAATGTCTAATCAAACTAGCCCAACCAACCTCCCGAGCTATCAGGGTGTGTGAATGTGAAACCCTAGTTATACTAGTTGTTGTTAAACATTGATTTTACTTATGGTTTAGGTTAGCCCTGGACTGCCCAAGGTATTCCCCGTGAAGGGCTCTCGAGGGCACTAGGAAATACGATGGGTTGAAGCCCAATGCTCCCTTTCATAAGACACTTACTATTATTGGTTAATACCCGATCCCCGATCCCTTTTTAGTATTACTCTGGATCTAACCCTAGTGTGTTTTGACTCTTCCACTCCGCGGGAAAGACGATCTTTCGTCGAACCTGAGCACCACCTACTCTAGTTATCCCAATATTATTCCCAATGATGAACTCCTTAGTACCTGACCTCAACCAATAGCCTAATATCCAACTATCTGATTCATTTTGCAGTTTTGCTATATGCAGACCATCGTAGGCTATATGATGTACATGATAGGAAGTACTCCAAATTTTCATCTAAAAGTCTTAAGATAATTAATGGGGGTCTATCATGACATGATTAGCCTAAATCCATAAATTTATAATTTTCTAATTAAATTTGATATTTAATTTAGTTTTCCCAAAATTAATCCATAGGTGATTTGAACATGAAGTACTTGATTTACTTAGGGTATGACCATTCAAAAATTATGAACACTGTAGGATAACACGATATCAGTGAATACTAAATATCATAAACTTTCATAAAACACTTAACTTCTAAATATTTATTCCAAAATAATTCATATAAATAGGGGTATTGAAGGAAGTACCAAAATACTAGTCCAAAAAATTTCTCAAAACTTAGCAGAGCTACATTATGATCATAAAACTTCACTTCCTAAGTTTCATGAAATTACCAAGTGAGTAAACCAGGTAAAAGATTATCCTAAGAAAAACCATCATAAGGCATTTTATGAAGACACACCCTTGTAATCTCAATTAAACAATATTTAACAACTTTTCCATACTTTTATATGCCCTAATATGTTTCTTGACTAAGTATCACAATTTTCCAGCATGCTATGATATTTATTTCCTATTTATCCAGTTAAGGTGCACTAATTTACTTTACAAAGAAGGTACTACAAATAAAGTTTCAACCAATCCAAATAAACTACCAGTGCAACCTAATGTCATTTGATTATCTATTCTAGAATTTCAAACCATTCTACCACATATACATCATATTTTCATCATTAATATAAAAAAAGGGCAATATGGAAGTTACTACTACAAAGATGATCTACTGATCTCTAAACACCATAAGATAAATACCAGAGGTTAATAATGCTATGAAATTAACCATACCAAAATATCATCAAGATTAAAGGTCATTTGACCCATAAGATAATTTCTAGGGTTTAAAGTCATAAATACTTAATAAGTGGTTTATGTGGGGTGCATGTGTCTATGTACCATCATATCCCTTCCTAGTGCATTTCACCACCCTAGGATCTCATGGACTGATCCCCAAGTCCATCCAAGAACATAACCCCCTATGTCCTTCACAGGCCCCCAAGGTTCAACCTTAGGGTTAGAACTAGGGACCTAGGGCAAATCCACCCTAAACCACCCCATAATCCATGAGAGTGTTTAATGTCATGTCAAATCAGTGGTCCAAATTTCAACCTCTGTTGAGGTGGTTTGGCCACTCAAACCCACAAGGGGCATTTTTGACCTAAATACTCCTTTTAGGGCAAGGCTAGAGTTTGCTTATTTCCAAACTAAATCATCACCAAATGGGATAAAAATTTTTACAAAACCTTATGATTACTCTAAGGACCACTCACCAAAATTTGGGAGGGTTTGGAGGTAATTAGGTCCCCTAATTAAATTACCCTAGGATTATTAAATAATTTCAAAAATTATAGAAAAAGTATCTCCAAAAACTCCCATTTTTATACATTACCTAGGAATATGTATAATAGACTCCCTTTCCAAATTTCAGATCATTTGGACATGTGGTGAAGTGGGGGCACACATTTAAGTCTCTGACTAGCCCTATGTATAGACCTCACCAAAATGCGTGCTGTGGTCAAGCCACTTAGCCAAATTGGTTGAAATAAATTTTACATTCAAATAGACTTCAAGGGCTACAATTTCCATGTTGTCCATTATTTCTGTAGGGGGACTAGGTAATTATAATATTTAATTTAATATAGCCCAGTAAATAGGATAGAGAAATACAAAAAATGAAATTAAAAATCCTAGATCTAGCACAGATCTTAAAGCAGATCCAAGGGCTGCTGGCTTTCTCCTTCCTCCAGCCAAGGGCCATGATTGGCCAAACCTGGAGCTTATTTCCAAGCTTGTTGTCGGCCACCCGGCCACCTCCCTGGCCGACCACCACTGCCACCACCTTCGTTGAGGTGGTGGCTATTGCTGGGCGGCGCCACGACAGCCGGAGGGGCCATATCCGGCGAACCCGACCATGCATTTTTTCCCAGAAAACCAGGAAACTTGAATCTTTGATCGGGCTCAATTGAGCCCGATTCTCAATCTAAATGAATCCTAGGATCTACCCATGGAAGAAGGAGACGGGGAAGACCTGTAATCGTGCTTGCCAACGGGTTTGGTGGTGGTGCGCCATGGTCGTTGGTGGAGGTGATTGGTGCTTTGCAACTACACTACCAACTGACTCATCTCCTTCAGTGGGATTGTGGAAACTCCTCTGAGTCCAGGGATGCTTTCAAGAGGGATAAATGGGGGAGGGGAATGGTGTAACACCAATGACCATTATTGTCCATGAAGGTGAAAATTTCGGCCACCCATGGTTTCACTGAACTCGGCCATTTAGGGCTGATTATGGATGTTGGTCTCCTCTTAATTATCCAGGGAAGATAAATCCAACAAATGGAGGTGAGGGGAGGGGCTCTTGATCTCCTATGGCCATTAATGGCTTTCTCTCCCCTCATTCTCTCTCTTCCTTATGGGAGAAATTAAATTCAGCCACTTTGGTGGCTGGCTATGATTATTCAAATCCTCAAAACTGATGTGTGAGAATGTATCCATCAATTGGAGAGGCCCTTGGTCTCCCTTGGCCATGAATGACCCTTTTAAACCACTTTCTCTCTCCTCCATTAAAGGGTAAAAATGGAGTTTTCTCTCTCCTAGTCATCAAGGCTGAATTTGATCATCTCTCTAGCCTAATGGCAGCCCATTAACTTGTATTATTAGATAACTAAGATGAGGTTAGCCCAAATGGAAAGGGCTTGTGCTTGGGTTAGCCCATTTGAGCTAAGTTTGACCTAACACTAGTATAGGGTTGAGCTTGGTCAAAATGACCTTTTGGGTGTGCCCCAATGGGTCCTTGGTGACCCATTGGCCTCCCCTATTGTCTAGGTAGGGTTGGGTAGGGTTGTCTTGGTACCTTGTAGGTCACCTACTCCTTAGATAGGGCACCTTGACCTTTTTAGGGCTAAGGTTGACTTGGGTCTACATAGCCTATTGGGTTGACCCTAATGGGTCCTTGGTGACCCATTGACCTCACTTTAGGGCTAGGAAAGCATGTGTGGGGTCCACTTGGCTAAGGAAGGGTCAACTGATCCCAAGTCGGCCAGTTTGACCCATTTAAGGTTAGGGTGGACTTAAGCGAGCTTGACCATTTTGCCTATCCCCATTGGGTCCTTAGTGACCCTATGGACCACCCAAGGGGGTTTACGGTGTTGAGGTAGGGTCATGTGGTCAAGTTGGTGCCCTAAAGTCAAATCAAAAATCTGGTGGCGAGGCTGTGCTATAGGCAGACCAAGGTGATTTTCACCTTGGCCCTTGTTCACTTGGTCCTTTGAGCTTCTTATGGTTTTGTCATGATCCAGTCATGACAAAACCACTCCTCGGGGTCTAGCTATTGAGAGATATTACAAATCCCAATATATAAAAATAAAAATTTTGTCCCCGAAATTAAAGTTAAGCCTGCGGGGTTTCTACGGAAGTAAAAGTATGTAACATCCCTAGGAGTTGAAGGTATACCTGACTCGAAGAGTTCCAGGTACTTTTGCTGCATCAAGTCTTGTGGCTCCCAAGTGTGATCCTCCTACCCATGGTTTCTCCACAGAATCTTGACTAGCGGAACCTTCTTGCGTCGCAAGACCAACATCGCCGAATCATCGATCCTGATCGGCTTAATGCTGACTGATCGATCTGAGGCCACCGGGCCGTCTGCAGTGGAAATCAGCTGCTCAGGGCGTAGTAGAGCCCTCCTAAGTGAAGAGACGTGGAAGACGTCGTGCAATCCCGCCAACTCCGGCGGCAGTTCCAGTCTATAAGCTAAAGGGCCGATCCCCTCCAGGATCCTGTAAGGCCCCATGTATCTCGGGCTGAGCTTCTTCTGCCTGTGAACCCGCGAGACCCCATGCATAGACCGTATCTTCAGGAAAACCCGGTCTCCCACCTAGAACTCCACCTGACGATGTCGCACATTATAATATTTGGCCTGCCTGCTCTGGGATTCCAACATCCTGTCCCAGATCAATCTAACCTAAGCATCACTGTCCTCCACAAACTCTGAGCTAAGTTCCTTCGGATCCTCATCCTAGATCCAAGATAGTGGGGTACTGCACCTTCGTCCAAATAATGCCTCATATGGGGCTATGCCTATGCTGGACTGATGGCTGTTATTGTACGAGAACTTGATCAGCGACAGCAGTCTCTCCCAATGCTCGTTGAGGTCTAAAATGCAAAGGCGCAGAAGATATTCCAGGGTTTGATTGGTGCGCTCCGTCTGTCCATCTGTCTGGGGGTGGAAAGCCGTGCTGAACGTCAACTGATAACCCAGGTGAGCTTGAACTGACCTCCACTCCTTGGATGTAAATCGTCCGTCCTGATCTGACACGACCGTCCTGGGCACCCCATGATAGCGCTCAAACTGTTCGACAAAGCTCAGTACTAGCACACTGACCGGAGAGTCCTTCGCAATCGGAATGACATGAGATCAAGGTAGCCCATGTATAAAATCCATGACTATGTCCTCAAACTTCCACTTTGGCACTGAAAGTTACTGTAGTAACCTGGCCGGATTCTTGCACTCCACCTTTACGAGATGACAAGTCTCGCAATGCTTCACAAAATATGTAATGTCCTTCTTCATACCCAGCTAATACATCGTCTTTTTCTGGTCCGCTGCCATCTTAGTGATCCCTGGGTACACTGAGTATCTACTACAATGTGCCTCTGACATGATATCCTCCCGAATCTGGCCTCCTGCCGGTATATAGACCCTGCCTCTAAAACATTACAGTCCATCACTCAAGGAGTAATCCCCTACTGTGCCATCCTCCAAGGCTCTAAATATCGACTCTGCCCTCACATCCAGCCTCTGCCTGTCCTTGATGTGATCCGAATGTCATCGGTGGAAGTCATCGATGTCAGGTACTCCGTATATAGCTCTGGATCATCCTCGGACACTAAGGATATATTCATCTCCGCCAACATCTTCACCAACTCCAAGGCCATTAGCTGAGGACCTATTCCTAATGGAGTTGCTCTTCGGCTCAGAGCGACTGCCACCACGTTTGCCTTTTCGGGATGGTAGTGCATGGTGTACTGATAGTCCGACAAAAACTCTACCCAGCGTCTCTTTCTAATGTTTAGCTCCTTCTGCGTGTCTACGTACTTCATGTTTTTATGGTCCGAGAAATTGTCGCAGTGAACACCGTATAGATAGTGTCGCCAGATCTTCAGGGCAAAAATAACCGCCCCCATCTCCAAGTCGTGCACCAGGTAGTTTTGCTCATATTTCTTCAACTGACGGGAGGCGTAAGCTATCACGTGCCCGCTCTACATTAGAATAACACCCATCCCATGGTAGGAAACATCCGTGTACACCCGGGATCCTTCCTTTCCCAACAAAAAAGCAAGGATAGGGGCCGAGGTAAGACGAACTTTTAGCTCCAGAAAGGCAGCCTTGCACCGTGTAGTTCTGCTAATGTTTCTTCAACTGACGGGAGGCGTAAGCTATCACGTGACTGTTCTGCATCATAATGGCACCCATCTCCTGGTAGGAAGCATCCGTGTACACCTAGAATTCTACCTTCCCCGACAGAAGAGCAAGGATAGGGGCCGAGGTAAGCCGACCCTTTAGCTCCAGAAATGCAGCCTCGTACCGTGGCGTATAAATAAATGGAGACTCCATCTTTGTTAGGGATGTGAGAGGGAGAGCAATTTGCGAGAATCCCTTCACGAACTTCTGGTAGTATCCGACAAGTCCTAAGAAACTCCTGACATCCGTTGCCGTCTTCAGTGGTGGCCAATCCCGTACTGCCTGAATCTTCATTAAGATCTACCGCCAATCCTGCTCCACTGATAATATGGGCCAAAAGGCCACCTCTTTTAACCAAAACTGGCACTTGATGAAGTTAGCAAATAGCTTGTGCTCTCGGAGCTTTCCCAGCGTCAGAGCCAGGTTTCTCGCATGCACCTCTTCTGTCCTCGATTAGATGAGGATGCCGTCAATAAACACGATCACGAAGACATCCATATATGGATCAAATACCCTGTTCATCAAACTCATGAATGCGGAGTCGTGAGCCCAAAGGGCATCACGGTAAACTCGTACAATCCGTATCTACTGCTGAAGGCTGTCTTCGGGATGTCCTCCTCCTGAATGCGCAACTGGTAGTACCCCGACCTTAGATTCAGCTTTGAAAACCAGTGAGCTCCCTCCAACTGATCAAATAGTTCATCTATCCTCGACAAAGGATACGTGTTCCGGACCATCAGCATATTCAAGGCACGATAGTCGATACATAATCGATGTGTCCCATCCTTCTTCTTGACGAACAGCACCAGAGCTTCCATGGTGAAGAGTTAGGCCGGACAAATCCGTCTTCCACTAGCTCCTGTAGCTGGCTTCGAAACTCCACCAACTCCTTCGGGGCCATCCGGTAAGGAGCTCTGGATGCCAGCTTAGCCCCGACATGAGCTGAATCCAAAAATCCTTCTCCCGATGTGGGGGTAACCCTTGTAGCTTCTCCGGAAATACATCAGCAAAATCCCGCACCACCAGGATATTTTGAATGGAATCTTTGGCCTCGGCCATCTCAAAGAGCACAAGATACACCTCGTCTCCCTACAGATGGGCCTTGACGACTTGAATAGAAGATAACAACATACGTGGTGCGAGTTCAACACCTTGGAAAACGACCTCTGATGAGTTGTAAATATACCTATTTTTGTGTACATTAATTTAGATGTTTTCATTTATTTTTGTCTTTTTTACTTATTTTTATTCAATAAATTGCTCCTATTTTTGTAAATAATATACTAACTTGTTCTATTTTATTTTGCAGGAAAAAATGAAAAATCTGCCAAAAATTGACATGTCACGCCCGTGACATGTTGGTCACGCCCGTGACCAGGGCGTGACACGTCAAAATCCCGTGAATCAGCAATTTTTGAAGACCAAAGCCTGACACGCCCGGGGTCACGCCCGTGTCACCCGACACGGGGCGTGACCCAAGCCCGTGACACTCCACTCGACGATTTCATCTCGACGATCGTCGAGTGTCGACACTAGCAGTCACGCCCGTGACCTAGGGCGTGACACCTCTTTCCGCTCGACGATTTTCAACTCGACACTTTCAGCTCGACATTCGTCGAGTGTCGACACCCGCCTGTCACGCCCAGAGTCACGCCCGTGACCTGGGGCGTGACCTTTCCAGCTAGCCCGACAAGACCTGCCCGAAGACTTTCGGCGTGCACCGCGCCCAGATCCACCTGCCTGTCACGCCCCCTGTCACGCCCGTGACCAAGGGCGTGACCACTGCGAGACCGCCACGTGTCCAGCCGAAGTCAACTTTCCCGTCAAATCGCCGGCCGCCTTCTCAAATAGTACTGTCACGCCCCCTGTCACGCCCGTGACCAAGGGCGTGACCCATGAAAATTTTTTCTATAAATTCAGAGGGTCTCCTTTGAATTCCTGTTACACTTTTTTGAACCATTTTGTATAGGGGAGATGCTGTTTAGATGATTCCAAGGGTTATGTAAGGGATTTTCTCCCCTCTTCTTAGTTTTTATTTATGTAACCTTCTTTTTTAGTTAATAAAATGTGTTGTTTTCTCCCTTTATATGGTTTTGGATGTCATCTAAACGCTTCTCTTATGCAATCTTATTTTTCGTTTTTGTTTTAACTTAGTTTTTTTTCGTCTTTTTAATACGTGTGTGTGTGTGTATGAGTATAACTTTTTAATTTTATGTTCTTTGTTTTGGTTAACTTAGATTTTTATAGCTTTTTATTTCATTGTTATAACCCGTAAAAATATTTTCAAAGTGTTTTTCCTTTTTTTTTAACTTAGCTTTTTATTTCGCAAAACCTTTTTCGTTCTTTTCGCTTTATTTTCACTTTTTAATCGTTTTTACGGAGTTATAGGAATGATTACATAGTCGTTTTAATTTTTCATGCACTTAGTTTTTCATAAACTTTTTCCTTATTTAATTTTTTTCGTTCTCTTTTTATGCATTTCTACCGCATTCTAGCAGTAGAAATGTATTCGTTTTTATTTTTCGAGCATTTTCATTTTGCGTTTATTTGCAAACTTTTTCGCTCCGTTTATTTTTATCTTTGCTTTTTATGCATTTCTACCGCATTTTAGCGGTAGAAATACAGTTGTTTTAATTTTTCGTTAACTTAGTTTTTTGCAATTTTTTATGTGTGCGCATCTATTTCCGCCTACTCGTTAAGAGTTAAATGGCGCTTTGCTTTATTTCAATTCTGTCGTGTGTGTGCGTGTGTTTACCTTTCAGTAGAGTGCGTGTGTTTACTTTCTTGTAGAGTGCGTGCGTTTTCATTTATGTCGAGAGAGAGTGTGCGTGCGTTGCATTTATTTTGTCCTACTCGTTTGAGTAGGACCCGTATTTATTTTTTCCTACTCATTTGAGTAGGACTTGCGTGTGTGCGTTTTACTGCTTTCATTTCTCCCGCCCACGCAGTTGCGCCGGGACTCGCAATTTGCAGCTTTCTTCAGTCCTACTCGTTTGGGTAGGACTTGCAATTTTCAGCTTTCTTTTACTGCTTTCATTTCTCCCGCCCACGCGTTTGCGCCGGGACTCGCACTTTACAGCTTTCTTCAGTCCTACTCGTTTGGGTAGGACTTGCAATTTACTGCTTTATTTTACTGCTTTCATTTTATCGCTTTCATTTACTGCTTTCTTTTTCTGCTTTCTTTTCTGCTTTTCCCGCAAGCCGTCCCCATTCCGATGAGTGGCTAACAGTTCTTAGCCCTCGGTATCGAAGAGCATTGGGACAGATAAAATAGCTTAAAATAACTAAAGGTCTAATTTTTCTAATTAATTAAAAGTACTTAAGGTTTGCCCGGGGTTAACGACGCGTAGGACCACATATCGATGTGTGGGCCCTATTTCCGTTTTCCATACGCTCGCCGAGAGGACGTGCGTATGGACAGATCACCCCTTGGCAAAGAGAGTTCCGCACTAACCCTCGAGAGAGGAGGCGCGCCAACTCTACCGGATTGGGTTCCCCACCCAATAGCGGGGTTCTTAGCGTAATGCGGGCGTTAAGAGGAATCCTTCGTCGGACTAACGTTCGGTCGAATAGTCTTAGCGTTCAGGTGAGCGATAGTCCTAGAGATAGGTGAGCTCATTCTAGTGGAACCTCCACGGCCAAGTCTCCGCCTTAATTAATTAGAAATTTAGGAGCTCTTTTTATTTAAAGTCTATTTTAGTTCAATTGTTTTTTCGGTGCCATCGAGCTAAGCTCTTCATCGGCACCACCTTCAAGCTTTCATTTTCTTTCTGCCATTTTCAGTTTTTTTTATATAAAAATATCCCGACAAGATAATTATCGGTAAAATAATAGTCCCCTCCAGGGAAGAGTAGAAATAATCAAACCGGACCCGAGAACAATACGACCTCGATATTCCACCCGGAATATCCTGTACTACTCACGATAGGTGCACTTGCCTCCTTTCGTTAAAACTCGATTTCTAAACCTTTTTTATATCCAAAATAAATAAATAAATACGCGCGACCCGTTTTCCTAAATAAAATCATTCCGCCTTTTTCGCAAATAAAACCGCCGGGTCGCCGCGTGACCGCAAATAATTTTGGAGTTTTAACCTGCATCAAGTTTTTGGCGCCGTTGCCGGGGAAATTTTAGGTTCGTTATTTTAAACCCTGGAAATCTATTAATTTTACCTTATTTAAAAAAAAAAAAAACTATTTATAATAATACTATTAAAAAAAAAACTACTTTAAAAAGAAAAAAAACAAAAAAACAAAAACTTAGACAATATATATATATCTTTTTTATCATATTATTATTATTTATAAAATATTTTTTTGAAATGACGTCATTTTCTATAAATCCTAAAAAAAAACAAAAAAAAAAATCTCAAAACCTAAAAAAACCAAAAAAATCTAAAAAATCTAAAAAACAAACAAAAAAAAAACAAAAACTCTAAAAACAAAAACCTAAAAATCTAAAAAGTTCAAAAAATGAAAAAAAAATCAAACATAAAAAAATAAAAAACAGAGAAAAACTTAAAACTTAAAAAAAAACAAAAACTCTTAAAAAACTAAAAACAAAAAATGAACTAAAAAAAAAATCTACTTAAAAACACCCAAAAAAAAATAAAATAAATAATACTAAATCTATATATTTTATTTAACTTCTTTTATTTTACTTTGTTTTATTTCGTTTCATTTTGCTTCGGCACGCTTCCATTATTGTGCGCGCTAGGGGATCACATTTTTATCACGTAGTGGTCGCTAAGGCCTTAGCTACCTCCGACTCCCCCACGCACATCCCCCCTACCGCCCGCGATCTTTAGGCCGAGTTTATCTTTTTTGTTTTTTCTGTCATTTTTCTTTTCTTTTCTTTTCTAAATAATGCAGGGTTTCAACCTTGGGCTTCCCGGACTCGTCTAAGGGAAGCTCCTTCCCTCCCTTTTTCTTTTTGTACTTATTTTATTTTGTATATTATCTGTTCCGCATACTTAGATTGCAACATTGGGGACAATGTTGGGTTTAAGTATGGGGGTGTTTTCCTATACTGCATTTTTTATTCTGTACTCATCAAAAATACAAAAAAAAATTTGCAAAACATAAAACCTAAAAAATTTTTCCCTTGTTTTTATTTTCATAAAACTTAAAAACAAAAAAAAAAAAAATTCAAAAAAAAAAAAAAAAAAATTTCTCTTTCCCCCTCTTCTTCTCTTTTTTGTAAAAACTTGCGTTCTGCCTGCCCGCGACGTTCGACTCATCGAACCAACCATTCAAATAAGAGTCTGTTCGCGGGGCCGCAATCGAGTTTTTACTTTGCTTTTTTTGTAAAAATCTCTCTTTCCCCCCTATCTTCTTTGTAAATAACTCTTCTTTCTCTCCTCTTTCTTGTAAATAACTTATCAAAATAACTATAAAAATAAAAAAAAAAATTAGAAAAACCCAAAAACCCTAAAAAAATAAAAAATCTAAAAATCCTAAAAAGATAATAATTAAAACACAAAAAAATGATAAAACTCTAAAAATTCCAAAAAAATGTTTTGTTAAAATTATGTAACAAAATAATTCGAATACACCATTTCTTAACCCTTTTTGCTTTCCAAAAATCTAGTTTCGAGTTAATTTATATGCGAATTTTAGTTATTCTTTGCTTACTATTCGTTTATTAATTAAGGTTCGATAGATTTAAGTGTCTGGGGTTAAGTCTTAAAGAATTTTTTTATGTCTTATCCTTATAATAGGGAACTTGTTTTTCACCACCACTTCTAATTTTATAAATAGAAGCTCGTTTTTTATGTTAGAAAATAACATCCATGGATTTCAATTATTTCAACTTCATGCTTTTAGAAACATTGGAACGTTCATTTTAAAAAGGTTGCTCTCAAAACTTTTTGATTAAAAGCTAGTTTTATTTTTGAAAAACTAAACTCACTTCCATTTTTTTTTTCGTGTCTTAATTGACATGTTTTCCCCTATTTTTATCTCTTAAAAGATCCTATGTCAATGGGAATAAGATTTCGTTCCGTAAACATAGGCACCCAATAATTTTAAAAGATTATATAGGGAGTAAGAGGATAAAATTCATTACTCCTACAAATATACATTGGGTTATTTATTTATTATGAAGAAAGAAAAAATTTATTATGAGTTAGGAAAATAAGATTTCGTTTTCCTAACTATCCAAAAGAAAAAAAATTTGGAGGTTCGAGAAAAAATTACCTCACCTCAATATTCAAGCCTTCTTCATAAACCACCAAACCACTTATCTCATTTCAATGATTCTAGAATTAATTTAAATTTTTTTGAGAGCATAACTTTTAAATTGCATTATTTCCTTTAACTTCTTTTAAGCAAAGGTTTTTTATATAAATCCAATCCATCTTTGTTAAACTAACAAAAATAATTTTTTGCTTTCTATTTTATTTTTTCTAGAAGTCTTTTTGAAACTGTTCCTCTATTCATAACATTTCATAAATTACGATTTAATTCTTTAACCCCGGATGTTTATTTTGATCTTCCTTTTAATTAATTCAAGCGGTAGCTAAACTTAGGATTTCTTTTATTCCTTATAAGTTCATCTCCAACTTTTGCTCTGGAATAGCAAAAGCTTAAGTATGGGGGTATTTGATGAGTTGTAAATATACCTATTTTTGTGTACATTAATTTAGATGTTTTCATTTATTTTTGTCTTTTTTACTTATTTTTATTCAATAAATTGCTCCTATTTTTGTAAATAATATACTAACTTGTTCTATTTTATTTTGCAGGAAAAAATGAAAAATCTGCCAAAAATTGACATGTCACGCCCGTGACATGTTGGTCACGCCCGTGACCAGGGCGTGACACGTCAAAATCCCGTGAATCAGCAATTTTTGAAGACCAAAGCCTGACACGCCCGGGGTCACGCCCGTGTCACCCGACACGGGGCGTGACCCAAGCCCGTGACACTCCACTCGACGATTTCATCTCGACGATCGTCGAGTGTCGACACTAGCAGTCACGCCTAGAGTCACGCCCGTGACCTAGGGCGTGACACCTCTTTCCGCTCGACGATTTTCAACTCGACACTTTCAGCTCGACATTCGTCGAGTGTCGACACCCGCCTGTCACGCCCAGAGTCACGCCCGTGACCTGGGGCGTGACCTTTCCAGCTAGCCCGACAAGACCTGCCCGAAGACTTTCGGCGTGCACCGCGCCCAGATCCACCTGCCTGTCACGCCCCCTGTCACGCCCGTGACCAAGGGCGTGACCACTGCGAGACCGCCACGTGTACAGCCGAAGTCAACTTTCCCGTCAAATCGCCGGCCGCCTTCTCAAATAGTACTGTCACGCCCCCTGTCACGCCCGTGACCAAGGGCGTGACCCATGAAAATTTTTTCTATAAATTCAGAGGGTCTCCTTTGAATTCCTATTCCACTTTTTTGAACCATTTTGTATAGGGGAGATGCTGTTTAGATGATTCCAAGGGTTATGTAAGGGATTTTCTCCCCTCTTCTTAGTTTTTATTTATGTAACCTTCTTTTTTAGTTAATAAAATGTGTTGTTTTCTCCCTTTATATGGTTTTGGATGTCATCTAAACGCTTCTCTTATGCAATCTTATTTTTCGTTTTTGTTTTAACTTAGTTTTTTTTCGTCTTTTTAATACGTGTGTGTGTGTGTATGAGTATAACTTTTTAATTTTATGTTCTTTGTTTTGGTTAACTTAGATTTTTATAGCTTTTTATTTCATTGTTATAACCCGTAAAAATATTTTCAAAGTGTTTTTCCTTTTTTTTTAACTTAGCTTTTTATTTCGCAAAACCTTTTTCGTTCTTTTCGCTTTATTTTCACTTTTTAATCGTTTTTACGGAGTTATAGGAATGATTACATAGTCGTTTTAATTTTTCATGCACTTAGTTTTTCATAAACTTTTTCCTTATTTAATTTTTTTCGTTCTCTTTTTATGCATTTCTACCGCATTCTAGCGGTAGAAATGTATTCGTTTTTATTTTTCGAGCATTTTCATTTTGCGTTTATTTGCAAACTTTTTCGCTCCGTTTATTTTTATCTTTGCTTTTTATGCATTTCTACCGCATTTTAGCGGTAGAAATGCAGTTGTTTTAATTTTTCGTTAACTTAGTTTTTTGCAATTTTTTATGTGTGCGCATCTATTTCCGCCTACTCGTTAAGAGTTAAATGGCGCTTTGCTTTATTTCAATTCTGTCGTGTGTGTGCGTGTGTTTACCTTTCAGTAGAGTGCGTGTGTTTACTTTCTTGTAGAGTGCGTGCGTTTTCATTTATGTCGAGAGAGAGTGTGCGTGCGTTGCATTTATTTTGTCCTACTCGTTTGAGTAGGACCCGTATTTATTTTTTCCTACTCATTTGAGTAGGACTTGCGTGTGTGCGTTTTATTGCTTTCATTTCTCCCGCCCACGCAGTTGCGCCGGGACTCGCAATTTACAGCTTTCTTCAGTCCTACTCGTTTGGGTAGGACTTGCAATTTTCAGCTTTCTTTTACTGCTTTCATTTCTCCCGCCCACGCGTTTGCGCCGGGACTCGCACTTTACAGCTTTCTTCAGTCCTACTCGTTTGGGTAGGACTTGCAATTTACTGCTTTATTTTACTGCTTTCATTTTATCGCTTTCATTTACTGCTTTCTTTTTCTGCTTTCTTTTCTGCTTTTCCCGCAAGCCGTCCCCATTCCGATGAGTGGCTAACAGTTCTTAGCCCTCGGTATCGAAGAGCATTGGGACAGATAAAATAGCTTAAAATAACTAAAGGTCTAATTTTTCTAATTAATTAAAAGTACTTAAGGTTTGCCCGGGGTTAACGACGCGTAGGACCACATATCGATGTGTGGGCCCTATTTCCGTTTTCCATACGCTCGCCGAGAGGACGTGCGTATGGACAGATCACCCCTTGGCAAAGAGAGTTCCGCACTAACCCTCGAGAGAGGAGGCGCGCCAACTCTACCGGATTGGGTTCCCCACCCAATAGCGGGGTTCTTAGCGTAATGCGGGCGTTAAGAGGAATCCTTCGTCGGACTAACGTTCGGTCGAATAGTCTTAGCGTTCAGGTGAGCGATAGTCCTAGAGATAGGTGAGCTCATTCTAGTGGAACCTCCACGGCCAAGTCTCCGCCTTAATTAATTAGAAATTTAGGAGCTCTTTTTATTTAAAGTCTATTTTAGTTCAATTGTTTTTTCGGTGCCATCGAGCTAAGCTCTTCATCGGCACCACCTTCAAGCTTTCATTTTCTTTCTGCCATTTTCTGTTTTTTTTTATATAAAAATATCCCGACAAGATAATTATCGGTAAAATAATAGTCCCCTCCAGAGAAGAGTAGAAATAATCGAACCGGACCCGAGAACAATACGACCTCGATATTCCACCCGGAATATCCTGTACTACTCACGATAGGTGCACTTGCCTTCTTTCGTTAAAACTCGATTTCTAAACCTTTTTTATATCCAAAATAAATAAATAAATACGCGCGACCCGTTTTCCTAAATAAAATCATTCCGCCTTTTTCGCAAATAAAACCGCCGGGTCGCCGCGTGACCGCAAATAATTTTGGAGTTTTAACCTGCATCAACCTCCGAGTCCTCATGTATCAAGAAAATTTGTTTTTCTACACAGTCAATTCTGGCATGGTGCCAACACAGCCATGTCATGCCCAAAATAAGATCAAACCCCGATATTTCGAATACCATTGCCGGGGTTTCGAATGTCTTTCCTCCAATACAAACTTCCATATTGCACTTTGTGGACGAAGTCATCACGGAGCCGTATGGGAGGCATACCCTCCGAGTGATGCTGGTAAAGCGGTGCTCGTAACCTAAGTCTTTAGCAAAGTCTGCCGAAATGAACTAGTGTGTGGCATCGGTGTCGAACAGAGTATAAGCGGGCTTACCGTTGATAGAAAGTATGCTTGAGGTAGTTAAATGTTTTAGAACTATAGTTATAGTTTTCTTTCCTATTTCAAACTATTATATATCCATGAATCTAGTTTTTTTTGAAAGAAAAGAACTTAAAATTTATTGGCATACCTGCTATCACCCGCTCCGGATTCCGAGGCCATGCCAGGTCCAGGGCATATACTTGCCCTCTCTCCTGCCTACTGTCTCTGTCCGGAAATCCACGTCCTCGGTCGTATCCTCGACCACCAAACTGCCGAGGTGGTGGGGCATCCTAAAGTGCTGGTCAGGGTGCTTCCCTCATGGGGCAGTTCCTGTTGAAGTGCCCCGGCTGGGTTGCACCGAAAACATGTCGGTGCCTTCTCCGCTGTCCTTGGCATCTCTAATATCTGTAAAGGCTGAGGAGCCAGTACGGCCAGGCTCCTCTGCTCCTACCTATCCTCTAGCAAGGTTGAGTCCCATTCCTCCTTTCCCTAATAACTTGACCTCGAGGACGGTCTCTATGGCCTCCAATCACTGCGTCGTCGGCTGATCTCTTCCGACTCCTAACTGTGAGCTGATCTGCCTCTCTCTTCTTGGCCATCTCCAAAATCCTAGCCAATCTCTCCTCAGAGATGAAGAGGAGGTCCTATCTCATTTCATCATGATGACCATTGTAGAATCTCTTTGTGTAGCCCGCGTCATCCAATTGATAGGACTACATATAGCAGGCTAGGTGAGTAAACTCCAAGTAGTACTCTAGCACAATACTGTTGCCCTACCTTAACTTCAGGAAACTATCCTCCAACTCGTCCCTCGTTGACTGAGGTACAAAATGTCTCAGTAAAGCTGCTCTGAACTCCTCCCAGGAGATGTCTGCATAATCCACTCCAGTAAAGGTGGTGTCCAACTATGACTTCAACCTCCTCTTCCTATATGACTCTAGGCAGGAAACTGCCAAAGCAACCGTCTCCTCTGTCGGACATCAAATCCCCGTAAGCATCTCGTAGATGGTGTCCAACCACTCCTCCGTGCGGACTGCCGACTCCGTCCCTAGGTAGGATGGAGGAGAAAGCCCCAGAAGGCACTCATCCAATTGGCACCAGGATTTGGATGTGGAGCCGGGGCCTGCTGTGCCCTGAAGGCCTCCAGAATGGCAGTCAATGTTTGTCCAATCTCCGTTTGCTAGAATGGAGCAGGAGCCTGCGGGGGTGGAACCATATTCTGTGCCTGAGGTGTTCCCTGCTGTGGGGTAGGGTTCGTCGCAGGCTATAAGGAAGAATTCCAATTGTTAGACAGCGTACAAATAGAATGAGTGGAAGAGATAAAGTGGACTTTTACATGTGACTCCCCCATGGGCCCACCACTGCTTTCACTGCTAGTTTGTCCGCAAACTAAGCCCGCGCAGGGTGGCCCGCAGTTTTTTTTTGTGGACTTATTCTCTTGGATCAATGTTTGTCTCTGATACCAGTTTATAAGACCCCATTTTTTTCCTTTTAAAACCACCAGGGTCTTATGCCCAGAACCGCCATTTTGCGGTGACACCGACACTCGGGAAGGTCTTCACTACAAAACGCCGATCCTGTCGGCCTATATGATGTTCAAAGAGAAAGAAGCTTAAGCATTGTTCAGATGAAACTAAGTCCACAATCACATGTAATATATGTAAAGGAAATTATATCAAGTCCATATATAATAAAAGTACTGAAATAAAACAGTACAATGAAATATAAATGGGCTCAAGCCCGGTATATCAAAACCTCACTACAAACACTCGCGGAAGCTAAGTAACTAATCACTCACGGGACCAGTAGCTGGTGCTCCTATGCTAGACTGGCCCACCTCTATGAGCATTCAAAAATTATGAACACTGTAGGATAACATGATATAAGTGAATACTAAAGACAATAGACTTTCATAAAACATATAACCTCTAAATATTTATTCAAAAATAATTCATATAAATAGGGGTATTGAAGGAAGTACCAAAAATACTAGTCCAAAAATTCATCAAGAATTAGCAGAGCTACATGATGATCATAAAACTTCACTTCCTAAGTTCCATGAAATTACCAAGTGAGTAAACTAGGTAAAAGATTATCCTAAGGAAAACCATCGTAAGGCACTTTATGAAGACACACCCTTGTAATCTCAATTAAACAACATTTAACAATTTTTCATACTTTTATATGCCCTAATATGTTCCTTGACTAAGTATCACAATTTTCCAGCAAGCTATGATATTTATTTCCTATTTATCCAGGTAAGGTGCACTAATTTACTTTACAAAGAAGGTACTACAAATAAAGCTTCAACCACTCCAAATAAACTACCAGTGCAACCTAATGTCATTTGATTATCTATTTCAGAATTTCAAATCATTCTACCACCTATACATCATATTTTCATCATTAATATAAAAAAGGCAGTATGGAAGTTACTACTTAAAGGATGATCTACTGATCTCTAAACACCATAAGATAAATACCAGAGGTTAATAATACTATGAAATTAACCATACCAAAATATGATCAAAATTCAAGGTCATTTGACCTATAAGATAATTTCTAGGGTTTAAATTCATAAATACTTATTAAGTGGTTTATGTGGACCCTAGTTATAACCCTAGGATCTCATGGACTGATCCCCAAGTCCATCCAAGAACATAACCCCCTATGTCCTTCACAAGCCCCCAAAGTTCAACCTTAGGGTTATAACTAGGGTCCTAGGCAAATCCACCCTAAACCGCCCCATAATCCATATTAGAGTGTTAAATGTCATTTCAAATCAGTGGCCCAAATTTCAACCTCTGTTGAGGTGGTTTGGCCACTCAAACACACAATGGACACTTTTGACCTAAATACCCCTTTTATTACAAGGCTAGAGTTTGCTTATTTCCAAACTAAATCATCACCAAATGGGATGAGAATTTATACAGAGCCTTATGAATACCCCAAGGAACAATCACCAAAATTTGGGAGGGTTTGGAGGTAAGTACGTCCCCTAATTAAATTACCATAAGATTATTAAATAATTTCAAAAACTATAAAAAACGTATCTCCAAAAATTTCCATTTTTGGACATGTCCTAGGAATAGGTAAAATTGACTCCCTATCCAAATTTTAGATCATTTGGACATGTGGTGAAGTGGGGGCACACATTTAAGTCTCTGACTAGACTAGGTATAGACCTCACCGAAATGAGTGTTGTGGTCACATCGCTTAGCCAAATTGGTTGAAATAAATTTTAGATTAAAATAGACTTCAAGGGATACAATTTCCATGTTGGACATTTTTTTCGTAGGGGGACCTATGTAATTGTAATATTTAATTTAAGACAACCTAGTAAACATGACAGAAAAATACAAAAAATGAAATTAAAAATCCTAGATCTAGCACAGATCTTAAAGCAGATCCAAGGGCTGCTGGCTTTCTTTTTTCTCCAGCCAAGGTCCATGATTGGCCGAACCTAGAGCTTATTTCCAAGCTTGTTATCGGCCACCAGGCCACCTCCTTGGATGGCCACCACCGCCACCACCTTCGTTGAGGTGGGGGCTATCGCCGGGCGGCGGCACGGCCGCCGGAGGGGTCGTTTCCGGCGAACCCGACCATGCATTTTTTTCCTGGAAAACCAGGTAAATTAAAGCTTTGATCGGGCTCAATTGAGCCCGATTCTCAATATAAATGAGTCCTAGGATCTACCCATGGAAGAAGGAGAAGGGGAGGACATGCAATCATGCTTGCCGACGGGTTTGGTGGTGGTGCGCCATGGCCGGTGTTGGAGGTGATTGGTGCTTTGCAACTACACTACCAACTGACTCGGCTCCTTCAGTGGGATTGTGGAAACTCCTCCTCTGAGTAAAGGGATGCTTTTAAGAGGGCTAAATGGGGAGGGGAAGGGTGTAGCACCAATAGCCATTATTGGCCATGAAGGTGAAAATTTCGGCAACCAATGGGTTCACTGAACTCGACCATTTAGGGCTGATTATGGCTGTTGGTCTCCACTTAATTATCCAGGGAAGATGAATCCAGCAAATGGAGGTGAGGGGAGGGGCTCTTGATCTCCTATGGACATTAATGGCTTTCTCTCCCCTCTTTCTCTCTCTTCCTTATGGGAGAAATTAAATTCAGCCACTTTGGTGGCTGGCTATGATTATTCAACTCCTCAAAACTGATGAGGGAGAATGTATCCATCAATTGGAGAGGCACTTGGTCTCCCTTGGTCATGAATGACCCTTTTAAACCACTTTCTCTCTCCTCCATTAAATGGTAAAAATGGAGTTTTCTCTCTCCTAATCATCAAGGCTGAATTTGATCATCTCTCTAGCCTAATGGCAGACCATTAACTTATAATATTAGATAATTAAGATGAGGTTAGCCCAAATGGAAAGGGCTTGAGCTTGGGTTAGCCCATTTGAGCTAAGTTTGACCTAACACTAGCATAGGGTTGACCTTGGTCAAAATGACCTTTTGGGTGTGCCCCAAATGGGTCCTTGGTGACCCATTGGCCTCCCCTAGGGTCTAGTTAGGGTTGGGTAGGGTTGTCTTGGTACCTTGTAGGTCACCTGCCCCTTAGTTAGGGCACCTTGACCTTTTTAGGGCTAAGGTTGACTTGGGTCAACTTAGCCTCTTGGGTTGACCCCAATGGGTCCTTGGTGACCCATTGACCTCACTTTAGGGCTAGGAAAGCATGTGTTGGGTCCACTTGCTAAGGAAGGGTCAACTGACCCCAAGTAGGCCAGTTTGACCCATTTAAGGTTAGGGTGGACTTAAGCGAACTTGGCCACTTTGCCTGTCCCCATTGGGTCCTTAGTGACCCTATGGACCACCTAAGGGGGTTTAGGGTGTCGTGGTAGGGTCATGGGTCCAAGTTGGAGCCTTAAAGTCAAACCATAAGTCTGGTGGTGAGGCTGTGCTATAAGCAGACCAAGGTGATTTTCACCTTGGCCCTTGTTCACTTGGTCCTTTGAGCTTCTTTTGGTTTTGTCATCACCTAGTCATGACAAAACCACTCCTAGGGGTCTAGTGGTTTGAGGGATGTTAGAAATCCCAATATATAAAAATAAAAATTTCACCCCCAAAATTAAAGTTAAGCCTACGGGGATTCTACGGAAGTAAAAGTATGTAACATCTCTAGGAGTTGAAGGTATACCTGACTCGAAGAGTTCCAGATACTTTTCTTACATCAAGTCCTGTGGCTCCAAAGTGTGCTCCTCCTACCCATGGTTTCTCCATAGAACCTTGACTAGCAGAACCTTCTTGCATCGTAAGACCCGCATCACCGTATCATCGATCCTGATCGGCTCCATGCTGACTGATCGATCTGAGGCCACCGAGCCATCTACAGTTGAAATCTGCTGCTCAGGGCGTAGTAGAGCACTCCTAAGTGAAGAGACGTGGAAGACGTCGTGCAATCCCGCCATCTCCGGCAGCAGCTCCAGTCTATAAGCCAAGGTGTCGATCCGCTCCAGGATCCTGTAAGCCCTCATGTATCTCAGGCTGAGCTTCTTCCGCCCGCCAACCCGCGAGACACCAAGCATCGGCAGTATCTTCAGGAAAACCCGGTCTCCCACCTGGAACTCCACCTGACGATGCCGCGCATCATAATATTTGGCCTGCCTGCTTTGGGCTTCCAACATCCTGTCCCAGATCAATCTAACCTGAACATTAGTGTCCTCCACAAACTCTAAGCCGAGTGCCTTTGGATCCTCATCCTGGATCCAAGATAGTGGGGTCCTGCACCTTCGTCCGTATAATGCCTCATATTGGGCCATGCCTATACTGGACAATGTCTTATATTGTACGAGAACTCGATCAGCGGTAGCAATCTCTCCCAATGCTCGCCGCGGTCCAAAATGCATCGGCTCAGAAGATCTTCCAATGTTCGATTGGTGTGCTCCGTCTGTCCATCTGTCTGGGGGTATAAAGCCATCCTGAACGTCAAACAAGAACCTAGGTGAGCGTGAACTGACCTCAACTCCTTGGACGAAAACCGTCCGTCACGATCTGACACGATCATCCTGGGCACCGCATGATAGCGCACAAACTGGCCACCTTCGTCAGTCTATCGACAATCACCCAGATCGAATCATTCCCCACACGAGATCGGGGTAGCCCATGTATAAACTCAATGGCTATGTCCTCAATCTTCCACTCTGGCACTGAAAGTGGGTGTAGTAACCCGGCCGAATTCTTGCACTCCGCCTTTACGAGCGGACAGGTCTCACAATGCATCACAAAATATGTAATTTCCTTCTTCATACCCGGCCAATACATCGTCTTTTTTAGGTCCAATACAATCTTAGTGATCCCCGAGTGCACCGAGTATCTGCTATAGAGTGCCTCCGACATGATATCCTCCCGAATCTGGCCTCCTGCCGGTATATATACCCTGCCTCTAAAACATAGCAGTCCATCCCTCAAGGAGTAATCCCCTGCCGTGCCTTCCTCCAAGGCTCTAAATATCGGCTTTGACCTCGCATCCAGCATCTGTCCGTCCCTGATATGATCCTGAATGTCATCGGTGGCAGTCATCGATGCCAGGTTCTCCGTATATAGCTCTGGATCATCCTCGGACACTAAGGATATATACATCTCCTTGATGCTTAAGATCACGACAGTGAACCGGTCGCACAAGTAATATAAAATGGGGGTTTTCCCAAGTATCGATCTCACAAGGAACACAGTAAGGTGGAGTTAATTTCGAGGAGGACTTGAGATTGAAGTCCTTAGGTCGGCGGTAATGATGGGGGTTTTGATATTGCGGAAACAGAAAATAAAATACTAACAACTACTCCTATGCAACGCCGCTATGCGATGCTTTGCCAGGCGGGATGGAAGACTAGTCGGGCCGCTATGCACCGAATCGCTAGGCGGATGGGAGAGAAGGCTAGAGGATGAGGTGGTTAGAACGGCGGAATGAGGGTCGTGAGCACCTCTTTGCAACGCATGCCACTAGCAATTGCTAGTGCAGCAAGGGTGGATGGTGGTGGATGGAATATGGCGCAACTCAAGTAAATAACGAAAACATACAATCACATAGACATAATTGTATAAAAATGTTTTACAAACTAAGCATACTTCATCAATATAAATAGATTTAAACACCATTATTCAACAAGAAAGCAAGAACAAGTCAAGAGATCGACCGAATCCGAAGTCTTGTTGAGGATTCACGGTTGGAATCGTCGGGTTGTCATTCCGCGTCCAAGCTCGGTCCTCAACTGCGTCCGGGGTAGAGAAGGGCTATCACCACCTTCCAATGGCCCGTATTCTTCGTCTCACGACAGCGGATGAAGTTTGCTAGCTTCCCTTTGCTTGATGGCTATGGCGTCAAACCCTACTTGAAGCTCACGGATGAAGGAGAAGGCCGAGAGGAAGCTCCGACTTGGATTTGGTGGTGAAAGCTTGCCCAGAGCACCTCCCTAGGGTGGAAGATGAAGGGTAACGCTGGAGAAGGTGGAAAACGACGGAGAAATGTCGAGCTCCGGATCCTCTCTTGAATTAGGGCGAGACGTGCACTATTTATACAAAGCAGAAATGAACAATGCGCACGATCACATGCACACGACCAGTGGTCGTGCGCACTATGTCCTGTGCTCGTGCGCACTGGCATAGAAGATCAGGAAGAAGAACTGGGATAATGCGCACGAGTAGTGGCACACGACCAGTGTTCGTGCGCACTAAGTCCAATGGTCGTGCGATTACCCCAGACAGGAATCCAGAAAAGGGGAATCAATGCACACGATCAGTGGCGCACGACCGGTGGTCGTGCGCATTATGTACAGTGGTCGTGCGCTTACCCCAGGCTGATTCTGGAAAACGTAGAGTAGTGCGCACGATCAGGGGCGCACGACCAGTGGTTGTGCGCATTAGATCCCATGATCGTGCGCAGTATTCCTGTTTCACAACCATCACGGAAAACGCACACGACCCATGTACCAAAAGGAAAAACCAATCAATGATATGTGCAGACAATCCAGGCAATCACAAAAAGGAGTACAAACAATAAAAGTAACAAAGTACACAAACACGGGCATAAATGTGCACTTCCTATGGAAATAAAGATTAGATGAAATAGAAACGATAAAGAACTAAAAGTGAAGTGCAAACATGTGAAAACTAGCGCAGATGTGTCCGAAAATAGGTATATAAAGTGGACTCATCACACCCCCAGACTTAACTGTTTGCGCGTCCCGAGCAAACAAAATCTAAGCTGATAGGGAAAATTACTAGTTAACAAAGAAATTGAGATACGAAGTACCATGCGAAGACGCATGCTCGCGTGCGTAAAAATACAATAGAGAAAAATTCTAAGTATGCAGAATAGTTTATATTTTTTTCACAATGCGTATCAAAATTTTATTATTACTCAAAAATGAAATCACAGTGAATCATCCGGTCATGCGTAGGGAGAAAGTAAACCAATCGCTAGGTGAGCATTGCCAAAGATCGGGGCTCGGGATAACCTCCAAAGGAATCCACCAATGTCGGTGACCATATGCTTGCCCTTTCGCATTCTCTCAACGGCACTGGTTTGGTTCACACACGAATCAGTAGGACTTTAGGTGAAGAGATGGGGCTTGAGTTTCGGTGAGGTAAACAAAGATAAATAGGAAGGCTATGCACCTAACCCAAATGAGCTAGTAAAAAATGAATCCATCAGCTAACGAAAATATATGCGGGTACACCACACCCCCAGACTTAACTTTTAACATATGGGTGTGTGCACCGCCTACTCCAAATATAATCACATTTCCAAAAAGATTTTCAGTTTAAACTTTTTCTTTTCACTTTTTCACTTTAACATCATTTTTTTTAACTTTTCTTTTTCTTTTTCAAATTACTTTTCTTTTCACAAATTCAACAAATATAAGCTTTGGAGCACTTCCATATTTTCACAAATAAAATCACCACATCACATCCCAACCTTAAAATGTAAAACTCTGAAGCTCAACTTGGGTGTGCGATTAGGATTGGATATGAGGCTTTGGTGAAATCATGGTGGAGCTGAATCAAAAAGAGGAGTAGGCACAACAGGGCTAGCGAGGATAAGACATTAGGAATGGTACAAAGCTCAACCGGGCCAAAATGATGGCCTACATCACGCTCATGCATGACTAACCTATACCCATGCTTCAAGAATAGCTTGAGGCAAGTTCTTAGCCAACGAGAAAGACTATCCATCCTCCCGACTCGAGCAATACGAACCTAACGGACGTCTACACACATCCCTAAGCTACCATCGGATTCACACCGGATTCACCAACTTTTGAGTAGAATAAAAAGTATTTACGCAATTAGAAAAATATAAAACTAAAAGCATACAGAAAAATTAAATCTACTCGAATTTATACACGAGACGAGAGCAGCTGACTAGAAACACAACAAGGCCAACATTTTACTCCGTCTCACAATCCTATGTCAGCACCATAATTTTCCCAAATCTAACGAAGAAATGAGTTTAACTGGCGGCACACTAACAGCTAAGCACGCACTCATGTGGGTGTTGTGGTGTGTGATGCAATGAACTAATCAAAATAAAACTATAAAGGCTTCTAGTATGCACAAGAAATGTGTGCGTGCAAAATGTAACAACCCAGACTCAAACTAAGCAGAACAGCATATAATAGAGAAATTAAAATCATACAGAGCTAAGGGAAGAGGTTACCCAATGCTCAGCCAGTGAGCATACCAGAAGACGTGTGTAAACTTGAAGCAGGCCCGCCATACGAAGAATCAGAACCCCGCAAACATGAAGTTGTCAAGAATACCTGCAGGGGTGAGCTCCACAAAAACAAAAGAAAAATATACAAAAAGAAATGCTAAAACAAAAATAGAGATGAAAATAAAAATGCAGGAAATGAAAGATAAGTACTGGGGTTATTGTCATCCCAGCACGACTTATTCGGCTACAAAAAGGTTCTAGCTAATGGGCCAATGAAAAGAAAAATGCACAGGTAACTATTCCAATATCCGTTTCGGAAATGGGTACCGATACGGTGATAGAGCAGTTAGCCCTCTACCTAAATAGTAATACCTGCCCAACACAGGTAGAGGAAATAGGAAATAAGAAGAGGAGGAGCCTGGTCCTCGCTCATCTTATCACAAAATAAATCCTTGCCTAGCAAGGTATCGTCTATCACAGGCCCGCAGGAGGCGTTGGAAACGGCATGAGCACAAGGCTCATCGTCATCCCAACGTACCTGTGGAGACTCATCCTACACAGGCTCAGATAAGGAAGGGGGATCAAGTAATAAAAGAGAAGAAGAACTAAAAGAATCAGAAAATGGGAGAGTGATCCCGATATCACTCTCAGCAGGATCCAAGCAGAGATCACTGTCGGTGTCATATGAGTCATACCGAGGGGAATCCGAGAACTCGAGGTCCGCGGTGGTAAGAGGAACAGCCTCATCCAATAAGGAGGTGCAAACCTCCACATCAGAAAGAGGGTAATCCTCATCCCACCGGGGTACGTAAAAGTGTTCCGAAGATCCACCTTCTCCGTCGGAGATAGAGGAATCATCATCCCACTTTGGCGCAACCTCGGGCACCGAATCATCAACAAGTACGACGGTATCAACCGACTCACAAAAATGGAGTAGCACAATCCGGCAAAAATTGCGGAGGGGCAAGACTGCTCTCAAAATCAAGCACTGAATGAGTAGGCCCCATCGCAAAATCATTCGCTGATGCCACCCCGTCGACGACCGGAACAATATCATCGTCCCATACAGGAGCGTCCATGAGATCCTGCTCCTCTTTTTGTTGGCTAAAACCAGAGTGATCATCAGTCAAGGGAAGCTCGTAAAAAGGGATCGAGGGACCCATGAAAGAGCTGTATGCGGCTAGAGATTCTTCGGTAATCTCAACGGGTAGAGAACGAGCAAAGTGCGTCATGTCAGTGTATGGGCCAGGCAACAACTTGGTAGGCCTATCCGCAATAGTCTTCCACGAACGGGAGGTCGTTGTGCACATGCCCTCAGAGGGAGAAGGCTTGCACAAACGAGGGCAATCCTTCAACATGTGGCCCACACCTTGACATAACAAACACCGAATGCAATGCTCGGCATTCATAACAGCAATGACATCGATGGATCGACGCAAAGTGTCAAGGATACGACACTCAGCATCAGGATCCATCACGAACAAAAATAATTGCTGAAAAAGTGCTACACAGCTGAAATGAAAATAGCACGGATCTGCTATCTAAATCAAAAATCAGAAAAGGGCAAAAAGAAATAAGCAAAATAAAAATTCTAATAACCAAAGAAAATAAAAAAAAAATAAAAAAAAATGATATGCACAATTGGAAAATGGCTTCAATCTATTATCTCCCTCTCCACAAACTCACACGATTGTGTTCCCCGGCAACGGCGCCAAAAACTTGATGCTTAAGATCACGACAGTGAACCGGTCGCACAAGTAATATAAAATGGGGGGTTTTCCCAAGTATCGATCTCACAAGGAACACAGTAAGGTCGAGTTAATTTTGAGGAGGACTTGAGATTGAAGTCCTTAGGTCAGCGGTAACGATGGGGGTTTTGATATTGCGAAACTGAAAATAAAATACTAACAACTACTCCTATGCAACGCCGCTATGCGATGCTTCGCCAGGCGGGATGGAAGACTAGTCGGGCCGCTATGCACCGAATCGCTAGGCGGATGGGCGAGAAGGCTAGCGGATGAGGTGGTTAGAACGACAGAATGAGGGTCGTGAGCACCTCTTCGCAACGCACGCCACTAGCAATTGCTAGTGTGGCAAGGGTGGATGGTGGTGGATGGAATATGGCGCAACTCAAGTAAATAACGAAAACATACAATCACATAGACATAATTGTATAAAAACGTTTTACAAACTAAGCATACTTCATCAATATAAATAGATTTAAACACCAATATTCAATAAGAAAGCAAGAACAAGTCAAGAGATCGACCGAATCCGAAGTCTTGCTGAGGATTCACGGTTGGAATCGTCGGGTTGTCATTCCGCGTCCAAGCTCGGTCCTCAACTGCGTCCGGGGTAGAGAAGGGTTGTCACCACCTTCCAATGGCCCGTCTTCTTCGTCTTACGATAGCGGACGAAGTTTGCTAGCTTCTCTTTGCTTGATGGCTACGGCGTCAAACCCTACGTGAAGCTCACGGATGAAGGAGAAGGCCGAGAGGAAGCTCCGGCTTGGATTTGGCGGTGAAAGCTTGCCCGGAGCACCTCCCTAGGGTGGAAGATGAAGGGTAACGGTGTAGAAGGCGGAAAACGGCGGAGAAATGTCGAGCTCCGGATCCTCTCTTGAATTAGGGCGAGACCTACACTATTTATACAAAGCAGAAATGAATAATGCGCACGATCACAGGCGCACGACCAGTGGTCGTGCGCACTATGTCCTGTGCTCGTGCGCACTGGCATGGAAGATCCGGAAGAAGAACTGGGATAACGCGCACGAGTAGTGGCACACGACCAGTGGTCGTGCGCACTAAGTCCAATGGTCGTGCGATTACCCCAGACAGGACTCCAGAAAAGGGGAATCAATGCACACGATCTGTGGCGCACGACCGGTGGTCGTGAACATTATGTCCAGTGGTCGTGCGCTTACCCCAGGCTGATTCTGGAAAACGTAGAGTAGTGCGTACGATCAGGGGCGCACGACCTGTGGTCGTGCGCATTAGATCCCATGATCGTGCGCAGTATTCCTGTTTCACAACCATCCCGGAACACGCACATGACCCCTGTACCGAAAGGAAAAACCAATCACTGATATGTGCAGACATTCCAGGCAATCACAAAAAGGAGTACAAACAATAAAAGTAACAAAATACACAAACACGGGCATAAATGTGCACTTCCTATGGAAATAAAGATTAGATGAAATAGGAATGATAAAGAACTAAAAGTGAAGTGCAAACATGTGAAAACTAGCGCATATGAGTCCGAAAATAGGTATATAAAGTGGACTCATCACTCCTCCAACTTCTTCACCAACTCCAAGGCCATCAGCTGAGGACCTGCTCCTGGTGTAGTTGCTCTCCAGCTCAGAGCGTCTGCCACCACGTTTGCCTTCCCGGGATTGTAGTGCATGGTATACTGATAGTCCGACAAAAACTCTACCCAGCATCTTTGTCTGATGTTTAGCTCCTTATGTGTGTCTACGTACTTCAAGTTTTTATCGTCCGAGAAAATGTCGCAGTGAACACCATATAGATAGTGTCGCCAGATCTTTAGGGAAAAAATAACCGCCCCCATCTCCAAGTCATGCACCGGGTAGTTCTGCTCATGTTTCTTCAACTGACGGGAGGCGTAAGCTATCACGTGCCCATTCTGCATCAGAATGACACCCATCCCGTGGTAGGAAGCATATGTGTACACCTGGAATCCTTCCTTCCCCGACGGAAGAGCAAGGATAGGGGCCGAGGTAAGCTGACCCTTTAGCTCCCGTAAGGCAGCCTCGCACCGTGGTGTCCAAAAAAATGGAGACTCCATCTTTGTAAGGGATGTGAGAGGGAGAGTAATTTGTGAGCATCCCTTCACGAACTTTCGATAGTATCTGACAAGTCCTAAGAAACTCCTAACATCCGTTGCCGTCTTCAGTGGTGGCCAATCCCGTGCTGCCTGAATCTTCGCTTGATCTACCGCCAATCCTGCTCCACTGATAATATAGCCTAAAAAGGCCACCTCTTTTATCCAAAACTGGCACTTGCTGAACTTAGCAAATAGCTTGTGCTCTCGGTGCTTTCCCAGCGTAAGAGCCAGGTGTCTCACATACTCCTCTTCTATCCTCGAGTAGAAGAGGATGTCGTCAATAAACACGATGATGAAGACATCCAGATATGGCTCAAATACCCGGTTCATCAAACTCATAAATGTGGAGGGTGAATTCGTGAGCCAGAAGGGCATCACGGTAAACTCTTACAATACTTATCTACTGCTGATGGCTGTCCTCGGGATGTCCTCCTCCTAAATGCTTCACTGGTAGTACCACGACCTTAGATCCAGCTTTGAAAACCAGTGAGCTCCATCCAACTGATCAAATAGTTCATCTATCCTCGGCAGAGGATACGTGTTCCAGACCGTCAGCCTATTCAAGGCCCAGTAGTCGATACATAATCGAAGTGTCCCATCCTTTTTCTTGACGAACAACACCGGAGATCCCCATGGTGAAGAGCTAGGCCGGACAAATCCAGATTCCACTAGCTGGCTTCAAAACTCCACCAACTCCTTCGGGGACATCCAGTAAGGAGCTCTGGATGCCGGCTTAGTCCCCGGCATGAGCTGAATCTAAAAATCCTTCTCTCGATGCGGGGGTAGCCCTGGCAGCTTCTCTGTAAATAAATCATCAAAATCCCGCACCACCAGGATATTCTGAATGGAATCTTTGGCCTCGGCCATCTCAAAGAGCACCCGATACACCTCGTCTCCCTGCAGATGGGCCTTGACAGCTTGAGTAGAAGATAACAACATACGAGGTCTGAGTTCAATACCTTGGAAAATGACCTCCGAGTCCTCATGTCTCAAGACAATTTGTTTTTGTACACAGTCAATTCTAGCGTGGTGCCAACACAGCCATGCCATGCCCAAAATAAGATCGAACCCCGGTATTTCCAATACCATTGTCGGGGTTTCGAAGGTCTTTCCTCCAATACAAACTTCAATATTGCACTTTGCGGACGAAGTCATCACTGAGCCGTCTGGGAGGCGTACCCTCCTAGTGATGCCGGTAAAGTGGTGCTCGTCACCTAAGTCTTTAGCGAAGTCCGCCGAAACGAACGAGTGTGTGGCACCGGTGTCGAATAGAGTATAAGCGGGCTTGCCGTTGATAGAAACTATGCCTAAGGTAGTTAAATGTTTTAGAATTCTAGTTATAGTTTTCATTCCTATTTCTAACTATTATATATCCATGAATCTAGTTTTTCTTAAAGGAAAGAACTTAAAAGTTATTGGCATACCTGCTATCACCCGCTCTGGATTTCGAGGCTGTGCCAGGTCCAGGGCATATACTTGCCCTCTCTCCTGCCTGTGGTCTCTATCCTGAAATCCACGTCCTCGGTTGCATCCTCGTCCACCAAAATGTCGAGGTGGTGGGGCATCCTGAAGTGCTGGTCGGGGTGCTTCCCTTATGGGGTAGTTCCTCTTAAAGTGTCCCGGCTAGTTGCACTGAAAACATGTCGGTGCCTTCTCCGCTGTCCTTGGCATCTCTAACATCTGTACAGGTTGAGGAGCCAGTACGGCCGGGCTCCTCTGCTCCTACCTATCCTCCCGGTGAGGTTTATCCCCTTTCCTCCTTTCCACAATAACCTGACCTCGAGGACGGTCTCTACGACATCCAATCACTGCGTCGTCGGCTTATCTCTTCTGACTCCTGACTGTGAGTTGATCTGCATCTCTCTTCTTGGCTATCTCCAAAATCCTGGCCAAGCTCCCCTCAGATACGAAGGGGAAGGCCTTTCTCATGTCGTCATGAATACCATTATAGAATCTCTTTGCATAGCTCGTGTCATCCAACTGATTGGACTCCACATAGCGGGCTAGGTGAGTAAACTCCTGGTAGTACTCTAGCATGGTCCTGTTGCCCTGCCTTAACTGCAGGAACCTATACTCCAACTCGTCCCTCGCTGACTGAGCTACAAAATGTCCCAGTAAAGCTTCTCTGAACTTCACCCAGGAGATGTCTGCGCAATCCACTCCAGCAAAGGTGGTGTCCAGCGGTGACTTCCACCACCTCTTCCCATGTGACTCTAGGCAGGAAACTGCCAAAGCAAATGCCTCCTCTGTAGGGTATCGAATCCACACAAGCATCTCATAGATGGTGTCCAACCACTCCTCCGTGGGGACTACCGACTCCGTCCCAAGGTAGGATGGAGGAGAAAGCCCCCGGAAGGCACTCATCCAATAGGCCCCAGGATTTGGCTGTGGAGCCGGGGCTTGCTAAGCCCTGAAGGCCTCCAAAATGGCCGTCAATGTTTGTCCAAACTCCGTCTGCTAGAATGGAGGAGGAGCCTGCGGGGGTGGAATCATATTCTGTGCCTGAGGTGTTCCCTGCTGTGGGGTAGGGTTCGTCGTAGGCTACAAGGAAGAATTCCAATTGTTAGACAACATACAAATTGAATGAGTGGAAGAGATAAAGTGGACTTTTACATGTGACTCCCCCCATGGGCCCACCACTGCTTCCACTGCTAGTTTGTCCACAAACTAAGCCCGCGCGGGGTGGCCCTGTGTTTTTTTTGTGGACTTATTCTCTTTGATCGATGCTTGCCTCTGATACCAGTTTGTAAGACCCCATTTTTTTCCTTTTAAAACCACCGGGGTCTTATGCCTATAACTGCCATTTTGCAGTGACACCGATACTCGGGAAGGTCGCCACTACAAAACCCTGATCCTGCCGACCTTCACGATCGCCAAAGAGGATGAAGATTAAGCATAGTTCAGATGAAACTAAGTTGACAATCACATGTAATATATGTAAAGGAAATCACATCAAGTCCACATATAATAAAAGTACTGAAATAAAATAGTATAATGAAATATAAATGGGTTCAATCGAGGTACATCAAATTCTCACCACAAACACTCGAGGAAGCTAAGCAACTAATCACTCACGGAACTAGTAGCTGGTGCTCCTGTGCTAGACTGGCCCACCTCCATGAGCACCGTACTCTGTTGGTGCTATATCCCATGCTTCTGCTCCCTGTCTCCCATCCGGAGTCCCTTCAATGTTGTGGTCCGAAAACCGTTAGTCAAAAGTCAAAGTCCTATCATCCCCTACCCCTTCCCCATGGCTTCAAGGCACCGAGCGGGAAGGAGGAAAGGGAAGCTGAAAGTGAGCTGTTAGATCAGGAATACTCTAGAGGGGGGGGGGGGTGAATAGAGTATTCAGAGTTTTATAAAATTCTCTGCTGGATAATGCAGATTAGTCCTAGTGCTGTAAAAATAAATTATAAGATAAAACACAGCAACAACTAACTACCAATCATAACCATAGTAAGAAAACAAAAGAAAGAGGGCAACCAGACGATACAAGAAATTTATAGTGGTTCCCCAACCTGGGTACATCCACTCTTCTACCACCCTGGTAGGAATCCACTCAGGTTTTTGGTCAGGTGCCTGACACCAATGAGCTTTTGATCGGGTGCTCAAAAACAAAATCCCCAAGTCTTTTGATCAGGTGACTTGTAAACAGGAATCACTTTTGAAGGGAGATGACAACCCTTTACATAGTGGGGGTGCAAGAGTTGATTATGTCTTCTCTGTCAACAATCAAAGAGAAGACTTGTGAATTATTGATGGTAGTAAATGGCTCCCCCTGAGATATTGAGTGGTTCAGGTAAATATGGAAGCCTTGCTGCAGGGTGATAGGCCTTCAAGCTTTTAGACTTTATCTACAAGATCTTCTTGATAGATTTGACAGTTGTTGTCCTTGGAAATCCTGAACTGTTGAAGTAAGAAGTCTCTTAATTTTCTATGATTGTTCTTCTTCTTATGAGAGCAGATCTTCTTTATGTATCAGAGCTTTTGTGAAAGGATCAGAGAAGCTGTTGAAGACAGACAGATTGAAAATCTCTTTGTCTGTGTATGCTGTCTCTGTAATTTCTCTAGTACTATGATTGTTCTTGCTTTCTTGTGTCTAGCATGCTCTCTGGAAAGAGAGAATAATCTCTTTTATGTTTCCTGAGGGAATATCCATTCAAAATTTGAATCCTTGTACGACAATCAATGCTGGCGGTCCTTGAAAACAAACTGCATTGATTCCGTTCCCCAACTGTCCCTTGGAAAAATAGAAAACAATAATTCTGATAAAAGCCGTGATTAATGTACCGTCCAACGGTAATATTCAAAGAATATTTTATCAATAATCATTCAGAAATTATTCCCATAGACTGAGGACAAAATGGAATAAATGCTAAGTCTGGAATCGTCGAACTGATGACAGAATTCGTCGAGCTGAGTCCACAGTTCGTCGAGCTGAATTGTTGTGTTCGTCGGTCAGATAATTTCTGTTCGTCGAGCTAAGTTCCAATATTGTCGATCTGATAACAGAACTGTAAGCTTCAGAAACTTTGCCTTTTCTGCATCTGATGTTCGTCGAGCTGATAACTGTGTTCATCGACTGGAGTTCAACAACTATTCTGGACTTAGAATATTCACAGTTGTATAAAAGTTAAAGTCTACAGAATTCGTCAACCTAAGATTTGATTTCGTCAAGCTGAGTTTCTGAAGTTATCAAATATTCTGTGTGTCGACACAATTACTCTCAGAATAACAAGTGCTGGAGGTAGAGATAGAGCTTGAGCAGGAACTTCAACAGGACCAGGAGAAGAAGCCATATGAGAGACTGGAGAACTGGTTCTGACAGTGCTTTCAGCAGCTGCCTTACTTTCTTCTTCTATATCAGCCAAAATCAAATCATCCAGATTTGGTATGGGTGAGTCATCAATTATAAATATTGGAACAGAAATAACTTCTTCTGGATATAGCATGACTGCTGGCTTTGAAATAACAAAACTATCTCTAAGTTGCTTAGAAACTTTTGGAGAGATTGAAGAAGTATATGGTACAATAGCCAAGGATAGCTTAGTATATACTGCTGGAGTAACTTTCAAAAATGCAGTATCAAAACTTTTCAATAAAGAAACTAAGTCTACTGTGGGATTAATGTGGAATTCAGAAACAACAAGAATTTCTTCAGTAACTGACTCATCAAAGTCCATGTCAGTATCAATTAAATGAATCAAATCAATTAAATCTCTATCATCAGGAATAAAATCTGCATCCCCTGGAATTATATTTGTATCTGCTAGTGGTGCTTCTGGCTCTACTGTTACTAGAGCTACTGGAGCTGAGATTTCTGCTTCTGCAAGAAGTGCTGCAGCTTCTTCATTAAGCATCTCCCCCTGCCTGGTTTCAGTGTATACTGGAGCCAGGCCCTTGAATGAAGAGGGGGCAGCAGTGAAGATAGAAAATTGAGCAGATATAGTAGATATAGAGGTAGTAAGAGGTAGAATGGCTTCTGTTATGATTGATTTTATAAGGGGTGTGATGATAGCAATGATGGAAGATATGGTGGAGGGGTCCAATGTGGGAGTTGTGAATGTTGCAGATGTTGTGTGAGTAGAAACATGTGGAGGAATGATAATGGTGGTGGAGATGGAGGAGTAGCATCTAGCACGGGGACATCCTGAATGGATGGGTGTGGAGGAGGAGGAGAATGGAGGGGGGAAATCAGAAGATCAAAAGTTGGAATGGAAGATAGGTGAGGTGGAAGAGGACATCAAGGTGGTGTTGGGTCTGGTAAATCTGTGGGGGATTTAGGGGATGGAGTGGGTTCATGGTATTCCTGAATAGGAGATTTGGGGATGTTGGTAAGATCTAGGGGTGGAGAGGTGGCAAAAGATGTAACTGTAGTGGAAATATGAACAGAGGGTGTTGGTTGTTGAGTTGCTGGAAGAGATGGAGATGTGGGGATGATCTCTTCAGTAGTGTGGGGAGTGGCTCTTACAGCACTGGTGCTTTCAGAAGCTGGGGTTGAAGCAGTTGAAGCCTTGGATGACTTAGTTGTGGTCCTCTCCCACCTGCCAAACAAGGTGCATGTGAGCCTCTTGCTGGCATTAATGAATATGGTCTGTGAGACCAGGGATTCAGTAGTCTTCTCCTTCACAAAGATCCCTAGGATCCTTCCAAAGCATACTTCCTTCTTATTGTTCTTTTTCTTTATCAAATCAAATAGGATTTGAGCCCAATCCACTTCCTTCTTATTAATCACTGCACACATAACCAAAAACTGGTGTCTGGTAATGTAGTCATGGGCAGTATACTTGCCCAAAAGACCTTTCCTACAATATCCGTCAAGAACTTAAATTCGGCTGACAGATGTTTCTTTAACAACTTATTGGGATTATCTCCAGTATATCCCATTAAACTCAACATCATATCATATTCGTCTGAATCTATTTCTAACTATTCTTCACCATTAATCAATCCAAAAATCTCAGTAAGTACAGCGGGAGATCAAGATACAGAGTTACCCAAAATTGTTCCGATCATAGTGTTCTCCTCTGATGTAGATGTATAAACCAATCTCGTATTTCAGTTGCAGACAGCTTTATCCTGGTTGACATCAGATTTTTCAGTTTCTGTTCCTCCAGAAGTTCCAGTATATGCAGAAAGATTGGATCTGAATGTTGAAAGGATTCGAAGTCAACATCAAAGCCCGTGTCAAACTTCATTTCGGTGAGGGCACCTGCTGGAATAGCCATTGGAATCACCTGGAAGAAAGACAAACGGCGATCAAGTGCAAAGGGAACAGAAAGCACGAGACGGAGGTCGAAGAAAAACCTAGATATAAGGGTTTCCAGAATATGAATCGACAAACTCCGTTCCACGAAAAAAAAAATTAAGAAATTCTTCGACCTGAGATCGACGAAATAATCAATAGTCAAATAATTCGTCGAGCTCTGTCTAAAGATTTGAAGACATTTCGCCGAGCTCCGTTTGACGAAAGTTGTCTGAAGTGAATTCATTGATCTCTGTTCGACGAAAACAACTTCACTCACAGAGAGTTCGTCGTCCTGCGTTCGATGAATATCTCACAAACTTTCCATAGTTCGTCGAGCTCCGTTCGACAAACTTTTGCAAATTCGTCGAGTGCAGACTTAAACTGTAACACCTCCCTTGTAATGACCGTATAATATGGGTTCGGCCGGGACCCAACAACATACGGATGCCACAGCTTTAGTATTATAAGTTGATATAGCTACCCCCACTCAAAACACTTCGCACAACACAACGGAAACATAATCAAGACTAGAAGTTATCCACTACTACAAGAGTAAAACAAATGGCCTTATGACCTTACAACATAAGAGAGTCCAAACTTAACAATACAACAATCATAAAAGTGCATAGCACTCCTATTCTACCTCGGCATGCAAGCCGGACATCATGAGTCTCAAACATACAACAACATATAAGTAGAGCTACAAAAGAGAGAAGCACTTCATGAGGCTTAGGCCTTTCTGGCCGGCGAGCTAGCTCCTGCATGCGATCCTTGCCCTATAAAATTTATTAGTAACATGGGTCAGCAAAGGCTGGCCTCAAACTGTGTAACAAACACATCTCCTCCCGGCCGCCCCTAACGGACCCCGGGGTACTCCAACCTGCAAGTTAGCACTTCATATGCAATATTCATAAGCAAGAAAAAGCAGCTACAGAAACAGGCTTGGATGTCACACACATCATACATGTTCTCTACTGGTTGAGCATATAATAAAAAGGGCCTACTTATGCAACATGTATGCAACAACCCGGGCTTCACCCAATGCACCCTATCCCGTATGCATCTAGCACATCATCACATCGCATGGGTACTCATCGTTTCCCCATTGGCATAAAGCCACAAACAAAGGGGGTAACACCAATCCCCCCAACGGCACGCAGGCCGCCACGTGAAACTCTTGCAAAGGCCCCACCCGCTCAAGGACTTAGACCAGGGCTTGCCTACAAGCTCTGACGTCTCATGTCAGGATTCCAACAAACACAAACTGACCGATTCTAAGAAGCCTTGTCGGACCCCACCCGCTCATGGCATCATTGCCCGGGCTTGCCCCCATGCTTGGCATTCTCGTTAGTCTCACAGAAGGGGACTAGTCTCACCGGGACACTCTCCACACATGACGTGAACGTCACGGGATAGCCAGCCGTCCACGGAGACATAGCCACGCCTTGGCACATCACAAACCAAGACAATTCCACCATAGTCCCTCATTTGTACTGCAGCGTTCCCGCGCACCAAGGAAACCATCTACAACTCATGCGGAGCTAACCGTCTCCACCAAGGAAACCATCTACCGCCACGAGGAGCTAACCATGTCCGGTTTCGACTACACGTACTCACTCGAGAAAAAGGGGAAAACATCACCACATCGCAAAACGGCATCTTGCCGCAACGGAAACTCTACGAATCCTTAAAGTTCGTATGCAACATCACCGAGTCGGACTAACGGTCGCGACTATGGCTTCACCCACCATGCCTAATCCACTAACGGAGCGGATCTCTAATGCAAATCATGCCGGGGACGGACTCAATCGAGCCAGAGGTTCCTCTTGAACCTTGGCAACCCAAAACCCCTCTCATTTGAGTGTTTGGTGCCCAAAACTAGAAAAGATAATGATGCTAAAGACATGCATCCTAAAACCGAGAGGAGATGTGTCGTTACCTTCCGACTCCTCTTCCTTACCATGGAAAAAAAGCCGGATGAAAACCTTCGCAAAGATCTAGCCTCCAGGGATCTGGACTCGGCTCGCGATTTGGAGCACCAAAGCCTCTCCTACAGCCCAAACCCTCCTTCACCTTCTTCCTTGCTCTCCCTTCTCTCTAGAATTTAGTAAGAGAAAGTTTGAATAAGAATGAGTGTTTACAACCCTATTCTCGGACTTAAATCCCCAAGAGCAGTCCTGGGCCATCAAATCCCTAAATAAGGGAAGGAATGGCCACGATCCGTCTGAAAAATAAAACACCTGGGCCGAACACGGCCTGGCACACGCCCGTGTCCAGGGCCGTGTCCCCCATTCACCGTCACAAATCGACGCGCCTGGAACAGCACACGGGCATCCGACACGCCCGTGTTCACCCTGACACGCCCGTGTCCCCACTGACACGGCCGTGTGGTCGACCGTGTGCCTCCTTCGACACAACCCCGAAAACAACCCGAGAACTACACGGGTACTGGACACGCCCGTGTCCTTGCCCGTGTCTACCTCAACATGCCTGGGCTCCTGGCCGTGTTCACTGCCTCGACAATTCGTCGTGTGAAGATCGTCGACCAAGTGGGACATGCCCTGTGACACGCCCGTGTCACAGGCCGTGTGCCCCTGTCTCGACACTCGACACTCGTCGAGTGAAATTCGTCGAGCGAAGTTTGTCGACTGACTGACTGACACAGCCTTGGACACGCCCGTGTCCTAGGCCTTGTGCCTTGTCTCGACACATCGTCATGCGAAAATTGTCGACTCCCCGGGCCGATCGTCGACACGGGCTCGACACGCCCTGAGACACGCCCGTGTCTCCGGCCGTGTTCTCTGCTCAATGATCGCCGACTCCAAAATCGTTGACTTCACGACCAAAACGTTGACTGGAGCCTAACACGCCCTGGGACACGCCCGTGTCCCAGGCCGTGTGCCCCCTGCCAGAAATCAAAAATTGGCCAGAAACGCAAATCGACCCTCTCTCAAATTTTGGGGTGTTACAACTCTCCCCCCTTAACAGAATTTCGTCCCGAAATTACAAAGCAAAAGGGAACACAATTAAATGGTACTTGAAATGAAGAGTTCTGGATACTCTTCTAGCATGGCTTGTTCTCGTTCCCAAGAGAACTCCTCACGACCGCAGTTGACCAATCGGACTTTCACGAGTTTAACCTCTTTATTACGTAACTGCCGAGTCTCCGAATCCTCTATAGCAATTTGAAGGACTCGCGTCCTCAAGTCTTCCTCAATTGGCACCGATGCCGGCTCGATCACCACACTAGCCTCCACCAAGGCTTTCCTCAAGGCGGAGACATGGAAGACGTCATGCAATCCACTCAGCTCCGCAGACAATGCCAACCGATAGACTGCTTCTCCCACCCGTTCAACAACTTCAAAAGGCCCCAAAAACCTTGGACTCAACTTCTTGAGTCAGCGAATCCGTGAGACGCCTTTGAACGACTTGATCTTCCAATATACCCAATCACCTACCGCAAACTCAAACTTCCTGTGGCGGGTATTAAAGTATTTTGCTTGCCGGTCTTACGCCACCTTCATACGCTCTTGAATGGTCCGTACCAACTCACAAGCGTCAACTACCACCTCCTTTCCCAAAATTTTGGTGTCTCCCGCCTCTGCCCAAGACATCGGTGTTCAACACCGTCTCCCATATAAAGCTTCGTATGGCGCTATTTTTATACTTGCTTGATAACTGTTATTGTATGCGAATTCTACCATGAAGAGGTGATCCTCCCACTTCTTGTCGAAGTCAAGAATGCACATTCTCAGCATATCCTCCATAGTACGGTTCGTTCTTTCAGTTTGCCCATCAGTTTGAGGATGGAACGCCGTACTAAACTTTAGCTTTGTGCCCAAACTCTTTTGAACCAGTCTCCAGTCCTTGGACGTAAACCTTCCATATCGATCGCTGACTATACTCTTGGGAATTCCGTGCAGTCGCACAATGTTGCGAACATACAACTCCACCAGCTTCTCCATGCTGTCCTCTTTCTGATTTGGGATTAAGTGGGCCACCTTGGTTAGGCGATCCACGATCACCCAAATAACATCATTACCCTACTGCGATCTAGGCAAACCATGCACAAAGTCCATGGAGATGTCATCAAATTTCCATTCAGAGATTTGAAGGGGCTTCAGGAACCCGCCCGGCTTCTGACACTCGGCCTTCACCAAGGCGCAAGTCTGGCAATGATTCACATACAAAGCTACGTCCCGCTTCAGCCCCGACCACCAAAAGGATTTCTTCATATCCAAGTACATTTTTGTAGTGCCCGGGTGAATGGAGTACTTTGTGAAGTGAGCCTCAAACATCAACTCCTCACGGAGTTTGCAGAACTGCGGTATACAAACCCTTCCGTCCTTCCTCAGAATCCCATCAATCATCTCCCAGGCGCTGCTCTCGCCCGTTTGAGCCTCCAACACAAAAGGTTGAAACTCAACATCCAACCGAGTCGCTTCCCGAATGCGATCGAACAAGTCGTTCTGCACCTCAATCCAGTTCAACCGAGCCACGCCGGACTCGCCTCTCGCAACACATTCCAAACCAAGGGACTCATATTCCCGTACCAACCTCTCATCGTGAGCTTTGATCCAATTCCCTTGCCCTGAGTACTTTCTACTCAAAACATCCGCCGCCACATTGGCTTTACCTAGCGTATACTGAATCGCCACCTCGTAGTCTCCAAGAAACTCAACCCACCTGCGTTGACGCATGTTCAAGTCCTTTTGATCCAAGAGGTACTTCAGGCTTTTATGATCCGTAAAGATCTCCACCTTTGCACCATAAACATAATGCCGCCATATTTTCAATGCAAAAATTACCGCCGCCAACTCCAAGTCATGGACGGGGTAATTCCTCTCATGAGGCTTGAGGTGTCTAGACCCAAAAGCTATCACCTTTCCATGTTGCACCAAACCGCAACCAAACCGCATCCCGATGCGTCACTGAAGATCTGAAATCCCTCGGTCCCTTGAGGTAGACTTAGGATTGGATCCATCATCAGTCTCTCCTTCAGTGCTTAAAATGCTTGACTGCACTCTTGAGTCCACACAAACTTATGATCTTTACGAGTGAGTGAGGTGAGGGGTAGAGCTATCCGCGAAAAATTCTCCACGAATCTCCTATAATACCTGCCTAGTCCAAGAAAACTTCGGACTTCCGCCACGGTCCTCAAGACTGGACAATCTCTGATGGCCTCCACTTTTGTTGGATCCACTGCCACCCCATCCCCACGAATCTCGTGGCCCAAAAATGGCACCTTCTCTAACCAGAACTGGCACTTGGATAACTTTGCATACAAACGATTCTCCCTCAACACTTACAATACCACTCTCAAGTGGGTCTCATGCTCCGCTTCCGATTTGGAATACACCAAGATGTCATCAATGAAAACAACCACAAAAGAATCCAAGTATTCCCGAAATACTCGATTCATAAGATCCATGAACACAGATGATGCGTTCGTCAGCCCGAACGGCATCACCGTAAACTCAAAGTGTCCATACCTTGTACCAAAGGCAGTCTTGGGTATGTCCTCATCCCGAATTCGCAGCTGATAATAGCCTGACTTCAAGTCCAATTTTGAATACACCACTGACCCCACCAATTGGTCGAACAAGTCATCTATCCGAGGAATCAGATACTTATTCTTGACGGTCAATTTATTCAGCTCTCGGTAGTCTATGCATAGCCGCATGCTACCGTCTTTCTTCTTTACAAACAACACTGGCGCGCTCCACGGTGAAGAACTGGGTCTAATATACCCTTGCTCCAACAGTTCCTGTAGCTGTACTTTAAGTTCAGCCAACTCCTTGGGTGCCATCCTAAACGGAGGACGTGACACCGGCCTAGCCTCCGGCACTAACTCGATCGAGAAGTCGATCTCCTGCCGAGGAGGCGCTCCAGGAAGTTCATCCGGAAACACATCCTTGAACTCTGCCACTACGGGCACTTCCTCAACAGACAACTGGGAGAGGCGAACCTCCAATAACGCTACCAGCGCTACACCACCCTGGTTAGCCGCCCGCATCAATTGCATGACCGAAATCAGGGAATAGGCCACTCCACAAAGGCCCTCAAATTTGACTTCCGCCAACCCTTTTCTCCTTAGGGTCACTACCTTAGATAGGTAGTCAATACTGGCGCGCTACTCTGCAAGCCAGTCCATGCCCAAAATGACATCGAACTCCACCAATGGCAAAATCGCTGCTACCAAAACGAAGTCAACTCCATCTAGCTCCCAACAGATGCGCCCTCTGGCCCCGGTGGTCATGGATGACCCATTGGGCATGCGCACTTTCAGCTCTGCGCCCGACGAGAAAGACTCAACTCCTATTCTCCGGATGAAGCTCTCCGCGAGAAAGGAGTGCGATGCTCTCGTATCGAACAATACCCTAGCGGGGTATCCGGAAACTAATACGAAGCCTACAACAAAGACATCACACAAAAAGGTCTAAAAGTATGAAGCACAAAATTTAAACTTAAATTTTCTTCATACCTGTCACCACATCGGTTTGGCAGATCGCTTCCTACTGTCCAAGGTTGTAGGCCCTTGGTTGCACCGGTTGGAACCGAGAAGAGCTCGACTCCGCCATCTTCCCTTTCTCTGCAGCACTGGGGACGGAGCGCACAGTCTGCTCCTGTCTTGCCTCTTGCCCCGCTCCACCATGGGGACAAACACGAGCTATGTGCCCCACCTTACCGCAGCTGTAGCACGTCGGCGGTCCCCTAGAGTGTGACCCTCCAGGCGTCCACTTGCTCTTCTCACCAGACCTGGATGTGTGCGGCTTATTCCTCCACCTACTCCCTTCAGACTTGCCATGGGATTGGGAAGGTTTCCCTTCCCATGCTTGGGAGTAAAACCCTTACGACGTTGGGTTCGCTCCAGATCACTTTCCAATATCCTGGCAGCCTCAACTAATTCATTGAATCCCGCTCTCTTCATGGAGATGAGGGGTTGACTCAGATTCTCCCTCAGCCCCTAGTAGAAGAGGTTATCCCTCTCTACATCATCCGCCATCGTCGTTCCCGCGTAACGACCCAAACGGGTGAACTCCTGCACATACTCGTCCACCGTCCTGTCCCGCTGCATTAAGTGCAGAAACTGCCTCTGAAGTGCCAACAGTGTAGAAACGGGAATGTACCTCTTAAGAAAAGCATCCCCAAACTCCTCCACCGACGGGGTGCGTCCCGGGAACTGGCGGCCGCTATGGCTCACCCACCACAACTTGGCGTCTCCTTCCAACATGATCGCCGCATACTCAGATTTCTTCTCTTTTGGCGTCTCTGCCGCCCTAAAAAGCTCTTGAATGTGAACCCACCAATCCTCCGCATCCGTTGGCATACCAACTCCCTTGAAAGATGGGGGATGGAAGCTCAGGAAGTACTTCAAGTGCCGGTCTCCATGTCCGAAAACTACCCTTTCCGCCAAAGCCTCCACTCGCCTGGCTTCTCCGCCTGGCACGGTCGTCGCCGTATCCGGTGTAGCAGGGGTTACTACTTGAGCTGCCGCTGCAGCTTGGGCCGCCACCATCGCTTCTGCAAGCATGTGGTAGAAATCGGCCAGGTTAACATCCGTGCCCAAAAGACCTGGAGCAGTAGCACTGCTTGCCGAAAGCTCTTCTCTTGCACTCGACGTTCTCGCCTCGTTGCTTGCACTCTTCAAGAAACAATAAACAAGGGATCAGCCTTTAAACTCAAGACTTAAACAATAGGACACTCATGGTCCAGCGTTACTCTTATGTGGATAACTTCTCTACGCATTGACCTTGAATCTAACCTCGCTCTGATACCAAATTGTAACACCTCCCATGTAATGGCCGTATAATATGGGTCCGGCCAGGGCCCCACAACATACGGACGCCACAGCTTTAGTATTATAAGTTGATATAGCTACCCCCACTCAAAACACTTTGCACAACACAACAGAAACATAAGCAAGACTAGAAGTTATCCACTACTACAAGAGTAAAACAAATGGCCTTATGGCCTTACAACATAAGAGAGTCCAAACTTAACAATACAACAATCATGAAAGTGCATAACACTCCTAGTCTACCTCGGCATGCAAGCCGGACATCATGAGTCTCAAACATACAACAACATATAAGTAGAGCTACAAAAGAGAGAAGCACTTCATGAGGCTTAGGCCTTTCTGGCCGGCGAGCTAGCTCCTGCATGCGATCCTTGCCCTGTAAAATTTATTAGTAACGTGGGTCAGCAAAGGCTGACCTCAAACTGTGTAACAAACACATCTCCTCCCGGCCGCCCCTAACGGACCCCGGGGTACTCCTCCAACCTGCAAGTTAGCACTTCGTATGCAATATTCATAAGCAAAAAAAAGCATCTACAGAAACAGGCTTGGATGTCACACACATCATACATGTTCTCTACTGGTTGAGCATATAATAAAAAGGGCCTACTTATGCAACATGTATGCAACAACCCGGGCTTCACCCAAGGCACCCTATCTCGTATGCATCTAGCACATCATCACATCGCATGGGTACTTATCGTTTCCCCATTGGCATAAAGCCACAAACAAAGAGGGTAACACCAATCCCCCCAACGGCACGCAGTCCGCCACATGGAACTCTTGCAAAGGCCCCACCCGCTCAAGGTCTTAGACCCGGGATTGCCTACAAGCTCTAACGTCTCATGTCAGGATTCCAACAAACACAAACTGACCGATTCTAAGAAGCCTTACCGGACCCCACCCGCTCATGGCCTCATTGCACGGGCTTGCCCCTATGCTTGGCATTCTCGTCAGTCTCACAGAAGGGGACTAGTCTCGCCGGGACACTCTCCACACATGACGTGAACGTCACGGGATAGCCAGCCGACCACGGAGACATAGCCATGCCTTGGCACATCACAAACCAACACAATTCCTCCCTAGTCCCTCATTTGTACTGCAGCATTCCCGCGCACCAAGGAAACCATCTACAACTCATGTGGAGCTAACCATGTCCACCAAGGAAACCATCTACCGCCACGAGGAGCTAACCTTGTCCGATTCCGACTACACGTACTCAATCGAGAAAAAGGGGAAAACATCACCAGATCGCAAAATGGCATCTTGCCGCAACGGAAACTCTACGAATCCTTAAAGTTCGTATGCAACATCACCGAGTCGGACTAACGGTCGTGACTACGGCTTCACCCACCATGCCTAATCCACTAACGGAGCGGATCTCTAATGCAAATCATGCCGAGGACGGACTCAATCGACCCGGAGGTTCCTCTTGAACCTTGGCAACCCAAAACCTCTCATTTGAGTGTTTGGTGCCCAAAACTAGAAAAGAAAATGATGCTAAAGACATGCATCCTAAAACCGAGAGGAGAAGTGTCGTTACCTTCCGACTCCTCTTGCTTGCCATGGCAAAAACACCGGATGAAAACCTTCGCAAAGATCTAGCCTCCACGGATCTGGACTCGGCTCGCGATTTGGAGCACCGAAGCCTCTCCTACAGCCCAAACCCTCCTTCACCTTCTTCCTTGCTCCCCTTCTCTCTAGAATTTAGTAAGAGAAAGCTTGAAGAAGAATGAGGGTTTACAACCCTATTCTCAGACTTAACTCCCCAAGAGCAGTCCTGGGCCATCAGATCCCTAAATAAGGGAAGGAATGGCCACGATCCGTCTAAAAAATAAAACACCTGGGCCGAACATGGCCTGGCACACGCCCATGTCCAGGGCCGTGTCCCCCATTCACCGTCACAAATCGACGCGCCTGGAACAACACACGGGCATCCGACATGCCCGTGTTCGCCCTGACATGCCCGTGTCCCCACTGACACGACCGTGTGATCGGCCGTGTGCCTCCTTCGACACAACCCCGAAAACAACCCGAGAACTATACGGGTACTGGACACGCCTGTGTCCTTGCCCGTGTCTACCTCAACAAGCCTGGGCTCCAGGCCGTGTTCACTGCCTCTACACTTCGTCGAGTGAAGATCGTCGACCAAGCGGGACACGCCCTGTGACACGCCCGTGTCACAGGCCATGTGCCCTTGTCTCGACACTCGACACTCGTCGAGTTAAATTCGTCGAGCAAAGTTCGTCGACTGACTGACGGACACGGCCTTGGACACGCCCGTGTCCTAGGCCGTGTGCCTTGTCTCGACACATCGTCGAGCAAAAATCGTAGACTCCCCGGGCCGATCGTCGACACGGGCTCGACACGCCCTAAGACACGCACGTGTCTCAGGCCGTGTTCTCTGCTCAACGACCGCCGACTCCAAAATCGTCGACTTCACGACCAAAACGTCGACTGGAGCCTGACATGCCCTGGGACACGCCCATGTCCCAGGCCGTGTGCTCCCTGCCAGAAACCAAAAATTTGCCAGAAACGCAAATCCACCCTCTCTCAAATTTTGGGGTGTTACATAAACTAAACTAAGTCTTCTCCATTGATCATTCTCAGCTGATTTATAAAGAAGATATGATTTCTCTCATCCAAAGGTTTGGTGAATATATCAGCCCTTTGTAAATCAGTGTAGATATAGACAAGCTTAATTTTGTTTTTGTCTACACACACTCTAATGAAATGATGCCTAATATCTATATGCTTTGTCCTACTGTGATGGACTGGATTCTGTGCTATGGCTATAACACTTGTGTTATCACAAAGTAGAGTTGAATTATTTAAGTTGATACCACAGTCTAGTAATTGATTTTGTATCCACAACATCTGGGAACAACAACTACCTGCTGCAATGTATTCTGCCTCAGCAGTTGAGGTAGATACAGATGACTGTTTCTTACAAAACCAGGATACTAATCTCATTGAAGTACTTTTTCTATCCACCCTGCATCCAGCAAAATCAGCATTTGAGTATCCAGTTAACTCAAATTCTGATTCTGTGGGATACCATAGGCATAGACTAGGACAACCATTTATATATCTTAAAATTTTTTTTAGGAAAATAAGGTGAGATTCTTTTGGGTTCACCTGGAACTTAGCACAAAGGCATGTGGCAAACATGATATCAGGTCTCCTTGCTGTAATGTATAATAGGGAACCAACAATAGCCCTATATAGTTTCTGATCCACAGGTTTCCCATATGCATCTGAATCAATTACAGCATTTGTATCCATAGGTATCTTCTTTGCTGAGGCATCAACCATCCCAAACTTTTTGATATGCTCTTTAGCATACTTAGCTTGGGAGATGAAGATGCCATCAGGGAGCTGCTTCACTTGGAGACCAAGGAAGTAGGAAAGCTCACCCATGCTACTCATTTCAAATATAGAATGCATGAGATCAGAGAATCTCTTGCACAATTTTGAATCAGTAGACCCAAATATTATGTCATCCACATATATTTGTACTAACAGTATTTGATCCTTATGATGTCTAGTGAAGATTGTTCTATCTACAATGCCTCTAATGAATTTATGCTCTAACAGAAAGCTGGCTAGTGTCTCATACCATGCTCTTGGAGCTTGATTTAGACCATAGAGAGCTTTATGCAGTTTGTAAACATAAGAGGGATGAGTTGGAGAAACAAAACCTGGAGGTGTTCAACATACACCTCTTCCTAGAGTACTCCATTCAAGAATGCACTTTTCACATCCATTTGATAGACCTTGAATCTCTTGCAAGCTGCATAGGCAAGAAATATTCTGATTGCTTCCAACCTTGCAACAGGTACAAAGGTCTAGTCATAATCTATTCCTTCTTCTTGCCTATATCCTTGTGCAACAAGCCTGACTTTATTCCTCACTATTACTCCTTGTGCATCCAGCTTGTTTCTATAGATCCATTTGGTTCCAATGACTGGGTATTCTTGAGAGTTTGGAACCAAATCTCAAACTCTACATCTCTCAAATTGAATTAATTCCTCCTGCATTGTAATGATCCAGTGAGGATCTTGCTCAACATCATGGATGGATAGAGGTTCAATATGAGCGAGAAAACATGCATGCATCACATCTTAATTGAGTTGATGCCTTGTTTGTACACTTGCTGATATGTCTCCAATAACTTGAGATCTGGGGTGATCCCTAAATGTGACAAGATCAGCTGGTGGAGTTGGTTCTACAACAACATTTGGAATTAATTCCTCCTGTAGAATTATGTTTGCTGTTGGGGGAATATCACTTTCTTCAATGACTTGTGGAGAAGAATGATTTGGAACCTCTTGGGTAAGGTTTAGTCCATCCAAACTCTCACACAAGTGATGTACCTACAAGTTGCTACTGGTAGAAATTTCTTTCTCCTTGCAAGACATGTTAGCTTCATCAAAAGTAACATGGATAGACTCCTTAATTTTTAAGGTTGATTTGTTATAAACCCTATAGGCTTGCTTACTTGGGAATATCCTAGAAAAATTCCCTCTTCTTCCTTTCCCTCAAACTTTCTAATATATCTTTTATTGTGAAAGAAATTGTACCTATTCACCTAGAGGGGTGGGGGGGTGAATAGGTGACTTAATCTTTTTAAACTTTTTAGGCAGAATTTAGATTATATCACAGAGTTATCACTAATTCTACACAGCAATCACAGCAATCAATGAAACACACAGTGAACACACAGATTTATAGTGGTTCCCCAAGGTTTGGGTACATCCACTTTCCCCCTTCGCCTATCTAGTAGAGTACTAGATTCAGCCAAACTCCTCCACTATCTCAGATCCTCAGATCTTACACTCAGAACCTCAACCAGGTTCCTACAGCTCAGGCCCAAGGCCCTACAACTCATCTTCTTCACAAAGCCTACACTCAGCTTCTTCACAAAGCCTACACTCAGCCACAACAGGCCTACACTCAGTCACAATAGGCCTACACTCAGAGATTAACATCTCCTACACTCAGGCACACAGGCCCTACCACTCAGCCTTTATAATTACAGGCTTACAACTCAGATCCCTAAGGATCCTACAAGAAATTTAGAATACAAAGATTATACCTACAACTCAGAGAGAAGAGAGATGAGTTGATAGGTTCTTGATGAGTTCTTGGAAGAACTCTGCTGAGATCAACCTGACTTGGCTTTCTTCAAAGCTTCTTGAATGTAGAACACAATAGGGTTGATCTTCTCTGCAGCTGATCTTTGATCTCTGCAACTTAAGATTCAGAACAAGGTATGAATCCTTCTTCACAGCCTGGTTCCAACCGCTGTCTTCTTGGATGGAGCTCTCTCTCTCCAACTTCTGAGATCTTCACTTGATTCTTCAAGGAATAGCTAGATCTTCTTTTTGTTATTGATCATCTATTTCTGTAGACAGTATAAGCCTATATATATATGCCTTCTTCATGGTGACCGGCTGGTCCGGTTCCTAACTGATTTCTGATAACTCTGACAGGTGCAGTAGACCGGCTGGAATGGCAGCTGTCAAGTCATCCAGTCAGTTCTTGAAATAACTGTAACTGTCTGAAAGTGTCGAGACAGTATGTCTTTAAGTGTCGACACTTATAGACCAAGTGTCGACACAAGTTGACTAAGTGTCGACACTAGCCTTCAAGGTGTCGACACAACTCCTTGTGTTGTAGAATTCACTTCTCGACACAGCTTCTTCATCATGTGTCGACACTGATATTGTGTGTCGACACAACTTCTTGTTCTTCAGTACATTACTGAATTCTTGTAAGTGTCGACACAACTCCTTTGTGTCGACACATCTTCATGTGTTGAACTTGCTCAGTGTCGACACTTCTTCTTGGTGTCGACACATGCCTTCTGTGTTGATACTTGCTGAGTGTCGACACAGCTCCTTGTGTCGACACATTCTTCTTCTGTTGAGACTTTTGCTGAGTGTCGACACATGTCCTTTGTGTCGACACTTGTACTTAGAATTTTGTTGAACTTTGCTAAGTGTCGACACAGCTCCTTGTGTCGACACTTTCTTCATGTACTGAGTCTTCTGCTGAGTGTCGACACATTCTTTCTAGTGTCGACACTTTCTTCAAGTGCTGAGTCTTCTGCTTAGTGTCGACACATTCCTCATTATGTCGACATATGTACTTAGACTCTGCTGACTTTTGCTGAGTGTCGACACAGCCTCCAAGTGTCGACACTTTCTGATGTAGACATAGTTCCTCTGGGTGTCGACACAACTGCTAAGTGTCGACACTGCTTCACTGCACTTTTCTTCATTGAGTGTCGACACAGCTCCTTGTGTCGACACGTTCTGTCTGGTGTCGACTCTGCATCCCTGGTGTCGACACAAGTACTCCAAGTGTCGACACTGCTTGCCTGGGTGTCGACATGAGTCTTCATAGGTGTCGACACTTTCCTTCTGGGTGTCGACACATGGACTTAGAAATTTTTCATCTTTCCCTGCAAATACTTAACCTGCATAAGGCAACTCAAAATACATCAAATACATTTTGATGTATATCATTGAGTAGGGTGAGGCTTCTTCAAATCAGGTACATTTAGACCAATGTACCCAACAATCTCCCCCTATTTGGAGAAGTCATAACCCTTAGTCAATGATATACACCATACAGAATAAAATCATAGCATGATGTAAAGCAGGATTATATAACATGACAAACATAAACATGTATAAAACAAACCTGTATACATAGATATCATCTCAAAACAATTATGAAATAAATTCATCACACAACACATTGTTCTAAGAACTTCATTATTTTCATTATCCAAAAGTTTACAATAGGGTTTAATACAAATGATTACAAATGTAAACTTAAGAAAAAATTCTATTCTACTACTGCTCAGCCTCCTTAATAACTATGCCCTTCCCAGATTGTATCTTGGCTTGCACAGGGGCTTCAGCATCTTCAGCAGCAGCAGGCTTTTTCCCTTTCAGCTCCTTATTCTTCAGCTCTTCAGCTTTAATCTTTTGCCTCTCAAAGTAGTGATATGGCTTGGGAAAGTACTTGCTAGGCTCCTGGGCAGTAGGAGGTAGCTTTCCCATCTTTGCCTTTCTCCTGTATTGCACAATGGCTTCTTGCCTTGTCTCATGCTTCCTCCCTCCAATTCAGAAAACCATTTGTTTCTATCTTGGATATTATCTTTGGCAACCTTCCATGCAGTTAAAATAATATTTCTTGAAGTGGGGCTCCACTGTTCAAAATCAGGCCTTTGTTCAGCTTGCTCTCTGAACCTCTTCTTAGACAATCTAGCTTCTTGTTCAGCTTGTTCCTTCAGTATAGCTTCCTGTAAAGCCTCAGATACTGGCTGAACCACCTTCTCTATGATAACATTTTGCTTGTCCTCAGGTGGGCTATACATTGTCTGGATATCAGCTTCTATTATATCAAAATCTGGTGGAGGATAGATCACCTGAGCTACTTCAGCTTGCTCACCTCCAAGATATGCAGGATTAATCCCAGATTCTGCTACATTATCATCATCACATAAAGGAGGATAACCAAGAGTGGCTCTGATGGAATTGGAAATCCATTTTGCATGGTCAGAGCCAGCTTTGACTAACACCCTCTCCCCCTTTATGACTTCTCTTTCTATGTGATCTCTTAAATCATCTTTTTGAAATCTGATTTGGGCATTTAGATAATTGACTCCATCCTTGTAGAAAGGTTTTAACCTTTGGAGTTTTTCAGTGAGAAGCTTCTGGGAATCTTGAATGGCAGAAGTTACAGCAGTGAGGCTCGCTTGCAATTCCTTATCAAATTCCTCTTTGGCAGTAGTCAGGGCAGCATTCTGTGCAGTTGCTATATTCTTAAGCTCAATGACAATAGCATTGTGAGAAGCTGTCAAGTTATCATTCATTCTAATTTGATTCTCAAGAACATACCCTTGCTTCAGTGCAATGTCATCTACCTGAGCTTTAATCTTCTCTTGATGTGTAGATAAGTATACCACTGCATTCCCTCCCTTGTGGAAGCAATCAGTCATTTCCTTTTTATTGAGATTCATCTCAAATCTTATGGACTTAATGTCCTGGGCCAGATCAAATTGTAGAGATTTTTGTCCTTCATCTACATACTTTTCCAGTGCTTGTCTTTGCTCATCAAGCTTTATCTGCATAGCAACCATCAGAACACTATAATCTATAGATGGTGCTGGCTGTAGAGCAGGATGTGGTGCTATGGTTTGCAATGCCTTCTTATAAGTCTGGCTCCTTCTTTTAAATAGTTAGAATTTTCTTTTCTTAGCTCTGGCAGCCTCCTCATCTTCAGATGTTGATGTACTTGCAATATCTACCCTTTCTCTAGGTAGCTCCTCAACAGCTTGTGGCTTCACAGGCTCTTGCCTTGCATGTTCTTCAACAATTACTACCTGCTCCCCCTCAACTTGAGCATTCTCCCCCTCAGCAGCAGCACTTACCTTGTCAAAGTCTGTCTGATCCAGATTAAGGAAGAGATCTTCCATTGTAAATTCTTGTTGAGGAAGAGATGAAGATTCTCTTGGCTCATCAACAACTGGATCAGATACAACATGAGCTGCAACAGATGTGTCCTCCATGACAACATCTGGGAGTTGACTATCAATCTGAGGTTGCCAAGGATAGTGTGTGTTGCTTGCTCACTCTCTAGTGGAGTTGGCTCTTCCACTACTAGAGGCTCCCCCTGGGTAGAATCCTGGTGAAGAGGGCTAGCCTGTGGTAGCTCCCCCTGCATGTCTGCATCATCTTGTTGAGCTGGAGACTTTCCAGCATTTCCAGTGTCTTCTGCATCAGAAGTGAAGACAACTTGTTCCTCAGAACTACTAGATGAATCTTGAGCCACAGGGGCTATCTTCTTCTTCTTTTGAGGTGTTACCTTCTCAGGTGTTGGCATCTCCTTAGACAAGACCCTATCCCATCTGGAGAAGAGTCTCATGTCCATTTTCCTCATATGATTGATCTTAGATCCAGCAGCTTGACTCATTACTTCTAGTATACTACCAGCCAAGTAAAGACTTAATATCCTACCCAAATTGGGCTTCTTCATATTTTCTTTAATCTTATCAAAGACAACAACAGACCAATCAGTTGTTAGTTGAAAGATAATCCTTGTCATGATGCTGAACATATAAGCTGAAATCCTGTCATGTCCTCCAGACTTGCACATGATAACTTTGCCAACAATTTCTGAGAGAAATTTCCCCTGGCTGTTCATGCCTTTCCTATTGAATACAGATCCAATTTTCAGCTTGGAATCTAGACCACACCAAGTTAATGCTTCTCTGGTCTTAGAAGTAGTAACTCCATCCTCTTCTTTTGTCCTAGGTAGGTTTAGAATCTTTCTTAAACTCTTTGGTGAGACCTTCACCTTTTCTTCATGAACCCTTGACTTGATCTTGAATCCAGAGTCGTCTAGGGTTGCTCCATTCAGAAATTCTAATACTTCTTTCTTCCATATCTTCGTTGGTTCTGAAACAAGAAAAATCTAACCCTGAGTTTATGACTAGGGTTACGACATCCTTGATCTCTTGATCTGCATCATCAAATGCATGCCGCACCAGTTCATAGCCTTCATTCACGTTCTTCTCAAGCTTTGGCGCCATTAGGATTTGAAGAATTTGAATAGAGAGAAGAGATGTGTCGACACACAAGTTTTGTCTCGAAACTTTAGTGAGCGTGTCGACAGACAATGGAGAAATCCTATTTATACCTTTCTAAGTTTGAAGATGAAAGGGCGCGTCAAACAACTTAAATTTTGTCGACACTGTTGAAAAGGGTCGACACAGACTTATAATGTCTCGACACACTGTGTCGTCACAAGTTTAGTCGACAGATTATATGTGTCGACACTTGTTTATGTGTCGACACCACTTAACTCGACACTTAGTCGTGACTTTACTTAGATAATTCTGAGTAAATTCTAAGTGTCGACACCACCTTGGTTGTGTCGACACTGACCTTGTATGTGTCGACACTAATATTCTGAAGTGTCGACACCAACTTCCTAGATGTGTCGACATCTTTTCCCTGAAGTGTCGACACCACTTTGCTGTGTCGACACAGATAACTCTGTGTGTCGACACCTTTTTACTTGACCATTTCTGTAAACTTATTCTAAGTTTATCATACCTAATTCAATTTTGAACCTATTGAACTTGGTTTCTTCTAGGGGCTTAGTATACATGTCAGCTAGTTGATTATCAGTATTTACATACTCAAGTGATATATCTTCTTTTTCTACATGTTCACTTAGAAAATGATATTTTATCTCAATATGTTTATTTCTACTATGGGAAACAGGATTGTTAGCAATAGATATAGCACTAGTAGAATCACAAAACAGTGGTGTTCTACTTACTTGAATACCATAATCCTCAAGCTGATGTTGTATCCATAGAAGTTGAGCACAGCAACTTCCTGCAGCCACATATTCTGATTCTGCTGTGGAGATAGCCACACTTGTTTGCTTTTTGCTACTCCAAGAAATCAGTCTTCCACCTAGGAATTGACAGGTTCCAGTTGTACTTTTTCTGTCTTCTTTGCAGCCTGCAAAGTCTGCATCTGAATAACCTGTTAGTTCAAAATCTCCATTCCTAGGGTACCAAAGGCCTAGATAAGGAGTGCCCTTTAGATATCTCAGTATTCTTTTGACTACTGTCAAATGAGACTCTTTAGGGCAAGCTTGGTACCTAGCACAGACACATGTAGCATACATGATATCTGGTCTACTTGCAGTCAAGTATAGAAGGGAGCCAACTATCCCTCTATACAAAGTCTCATCTACAGGTTTCCCTCCATCATCTTTGCTAAGAGACATACTTGACCCCATAGGAGTATTCATGGTACTGGATGAATCCATACCATACTTCCTTATCAGTTCAAGGGTGAACTTAGACTGACATATGTATAAACCATTCTCAGTCTGTCTAACTTGGAGACCCAAGAAGAACTTAAGTTCCCCCATACTGCTCATCTCAAATTGTCCTTGCATTAGTTTTGCAAACTTTTTGCAAAGACTACTTTCAGTAGTCCCAAATATGATGTCATCTACATATATTTGGACTAGTATGATCTTGCCTCTGGATTCCCTAAGGAATAGAGTCTTGTATATTTTCCCCCTTGTGAATTTATTCTCAATGAGGAAACTAGACAGGATTTCATACCAACCCCTAGGGGCTTGTTTTAACCCATACAAAGCCTTCCTAAGTCTATAGACATAATTAGGTTGAGTTGAATCAACAAAACCTGATGGCTGTTCCACATACACTTCCTCTTTGAGATTGCCATTCAAAAAGGCTGACTTTACATCCATTTGATATACTTTAAAACCTTGAAAGGTTGCATAGGCCAAGAACATTCTTATGGCTTCCAGTCTGGCTACTGGAGCAAAGGTTTGATCAAACTCAATACCTTCTTCCTGCCTATATCCATTAGCAACCAGTCTTGCTTTGTTCTTGACAATCACTCCATGTTCATCCATCTTGTTCCTAAAGATCCACTTGGTTCCAATGATGTTGTGGTCTTTTGGTTTAGGAACAAATTCCCAGACTTTGCATCTCTTGAACTGATTTAGTTCCTCTTGCATTGCCTCAATCCAATGAGGGTCTAGGATGGCTTCTTCAAACTTCTTTGGCTCTACCTGGGATAGAAAACTGGAGTAGAGCACTGCATTCAGATTTCTGCTCCTTGTTTGTACCCCTTGTCTTAGATCACCAATGATTTGATCTACTGGATGATCTCTTAGATGCCTATTAGCTGGAGGCATCCTGGCTTCAGGTTGAACTTCTTCAACTTCTTCATCTTGCTGCACTTCTTGGTCTTCTTCTGCATTAGGTACATGTAGTACTCCCCCTGGACAATAGTCACTATCTTCTACTTGCTGACTTGCAGTAGATCCTTCTTCTATAGTGAGCTTGTCCATCTTCTTAGTTATACCTGTGGAGCTACAAATACTTCTAGACAACTTATGGTTAATAAGTCTAGCTTCATCAAATACTACATGAACTGATTCTTCTACAACTTGAGTAGTCAAGTTGTAGACTCTATAAGTCTTACTATTATTGTTGTACCCAACAAAGATCCCCTCTTGGGATTTGGCAGCAAACTTAGTCAAGTAAGACTTTCCATTGTTAAGTATAAAGCACTTACAACCAAAGATCCTGAAATTGGATAGGTTTGGTTTTCTGCCTTTCACAATCTCATAGGGGGTCTTGTTGTGGCTTTTAGTAATGGTAGCCCTATTAATTACATGGCATGCAGTATTCACTGCCTCAGCCCAGAAATATTCTGGTAGAGATGTATCACTTAATACGGTTCTACCAGTCTCAATCAAGGTTCTATTTTTCCTCTCAGCAATGCCATTTTGCTGAGGTGTTCTTGGTGAAGAAAACTCCTGAAATATCTCAAATTCTTCACATAGTTTTGTCATGCTATCAGACTGGAATTCAGTACCATGATCACTTCTTATCTTGACCACTGTACTGTCTAGTTCATTCTGAATTTGTTTGACAAAGCTATAGAAGATACTAGGTGTTTTAGATTTCTGTCTAAGGAAGAACACCCAGGAAAACCTTGAGTAGTCATCTACAACCACAAAGGTATAGACCTTCCTACCTAGGCTGTGAAATGGCATAGGACCAAAGAGATCCATATGCAAGAGGTATAAACACCTCACAACATCTTTGTTTTCAATGCTACTAAAGGTGGATCTAGTCTGCTTGCCCTTTTGACAAGCTGAGCATATTCCATCTTTAATACACTTAACTTGAGGACCATTCCTCACTAACTCTTTGCTATAGAGTTTGCCAATTATCTTATAGTTGAGATGGGCTAGCCTCTTGTACCATTTGACACAATGAGAGACTTTCTCATCAGCTACAAGACACACTGGAGAACCATTGGTCTCACACATAATGTCTAGGCAATAGACATTCCTCTTTCTATAACCTGTCAAAATGATCTCTTGATCATTTGACCTCCTGATATGACAACCATCTTTGACAAATGAGATGTAATATCCTATATCACTCAATTGACTTATACTAATAAGGTTATGTTTCAAACCTTCAACATAAGCCACTTGAGTGATAGTAATATGGGTGCTAGAAATGTTACCAAAACCCTTGATGATTCCCTTTTCAGAACCACCAAAGGTGACTTTAGGACCATCCTTGATTGGTGTGTAGTCCTTTAGCAATCCCCTAGTTCCAGTCATGTGTCTGGAACATCCACTGTCCAAGTACCATATTGGGGCATGGCCACTTGGACTCACCTGCAAAACAGATTAGTTGACCTTAGAACCCAAAGAATTCTTGGGTCCTTGGTGCTGGTTAGTTTGCCTCTTAACAAAGCTACCTGTAGATCTACCAACAGGCAGTTTGCTACTCAACTTGGCATTAGAATTATGCCAACAGTCTATGGCAAAGTGGTCTACCTTGCCACAGCACCAGCACTCAAACCTATTGTACCTTTGCTTAGGTACATTCCTAGCTGTTTTATCTACAGCTGGCTTGTTGAGAGTTGGGGCTTTGCCCTTAGACTTGGACTGAACAGTGCTAGCAGGTTTTGTGAAACCTAATCCAGTTTTACCCTTTTGATGAACAAATTCATCAATCAAAGGAGAACAGACTTAGGATTTGAAAACCTAGCAACAATGTCTCTCTCCTTCTGAAGACTAATCTCCAGACTTTTGATTTGATCATTCTTAAAAGCTATAGTCCCCATCTGAATAACAGTTATGTTTTTCAGTCTGGCTATTTCATTAAGTTTTTGATCAAACAACTTCTCATAATCTGTTGCAGCCACTTTGAGACTTGCAATCTCCTTAGCCTGACTCTTGGCCAAGGATTTTCTTTTCTTAAATGCTTGCAACAGAACTCTATATTCATCAATCAATTGATGAATATCCCCTTCAGACTCAGATGCACTCTCATCACTTGATGATGATGAATCTGATTCTGAACTAGCACAAGAAATTGAACTTAAAGAACAATTTTGTACCTTACTAGGTCCAGGCTGCTCCTGGATTTTGTCACCTTCTGTTAAGGCCATCAGTCCTTTGCACTGGATGTCCTCATGCTCATATATAGAGTTCATGATCTGGATAAACTCTTCTTCTTCTTCCTCAGCAAACAGACCTATGTATGCTTCAGCTTCTGACTCATTTTCTGAAGAAGATATGTCTGACATGCTTTTATCTTTCTTGGTAACAAAAGACCTTTCCTTCTTGCCCTTGAATTGAGTCTTTTTCTTATCATTAAACTCTTTCCTTTTCTCAGGACAGTCAGTAATAACATGTCCTTGTCTGTTACAGCAATAACATACAATTTTTGATAGAGTTGCTTTGCTAGACTTGGGCTTTCTCCTGTCTTTGTTTGATGACTTTTTGTTCTGATAGAAATCATCTTTACCCTATGATGTGGATGGCTTTGTCCTCCACTGTTTCTTCTTTAAGAACTTATGAAAGTGTCTTGTGAAAGCTGCAAAGTCCTCATCACTTTCACTACTCTCAGAATTTCTACTTGCTGTTTCATCAGACTCAGTCTCAGCAACCTTTGGTGGTGGAGATGTAGACTTACTTTTGTATTTCTTGGTGGCTTCTGTTTTGAATGCCACTGTTCTTTCTTTGTGCTCACTTCTGGTTGTCTTCTCCTCCTCCTTCCTTACCATCAACTGCATTTCATAGGACAACAGTTTTCTAAACAAAGTTGGAGGGGGAATATCTGCTAACTTGGCCATTTCCCTAATGACACAAATCTTGGTGTCCCAATCCTTTGTTAGGGACCTCAAGAACTTATCATTTAGCTCATAATTACTGAACTCTCTTCCATAGGACATTAGCTCATTCACAATCCTATAGAATTTCTTATAGCATTCTGTTATACTATCAGTCCTACCTTGCCTGAAACTTTCATATTCTTGGTTTAGCAAAGACTTTCTGTCTTGCCTCACTTCTTCTGAACCCTCCATATACACTATCAAGGTATCCCACATCTCCTTAGATGTCTTACAGTGTATCAAATTCTGAAAGGTTGCATCATCTATAGCACTCACAATGATATTCTGAGCTCTCTTATCCATTGTGGCTAGAATTATCTCATCTTTTGTCATTTCAGAGAAATCCTTAGGTGTTCTTTGATTTGCATCCAGGACTGAAACCTTCATAGGCACATATGGCCCTTCTTTAACTGTGATATATATTCTAGGGTCTGAGGATTCCATAAATAGTCTCACCCTTTCCTTCCAGATGCCAAAAATCTCTTTTCTACAAATGGGTAACTTCATGGATCCAAGTTCCTTATGATTCTCTGTTGAACCCATGTTTCTTGATTTTCTTGATTTCACTTAATCTGCCAACATGATCTAGTCAGACAGTTATGTCCCTTTTTGAGTAACCTGGCTCTGATACCACTTGAAAGAAATTGTACCTAATCACCTAGAGGGGGGGGTGAATAGGTGACTTAATCTTTTTATACTTTTTAGGCAGAATTCAGATTATATCACAGAGTTATCACTAATTCTACACAGCAATCACATCAATCAATCAAGCACACAGTGAACACACAGATTTATAGTGGTTCCCCAAGGTTTGGGTACATCCACTTTCCCCCTTCGCCTATCTAGTAGAGTACTAGATTCAGCCAAACTCCTCCACTATCTCAGATCCTCAGATCTTACACTCAGAACCTCAACCAGGTTCCTACAGCTCAGGCCCAAGGCCCTACAACTCAGCTTCTTCACAAAGCCTACACTCAGCTTCTTCACAAAGCCTACACTCAGCCACAACAGGCCTACACTCAGCCACAACAGGCCTACACTCAGAGATTAAGATCTCCTACACTCAGGCACACATGCCCTACCACTCAGCCTTTATAATTACAGGCTTACAACTCAGATCCCTAAGAATCCTACAAGAAATTTAGAATACAAAGATTATACCTACAACTCAGAGAGAAGAGAGATGAATTGATAGGTTCTTGATGAGTTCTTGGAAGAACTCTGTTGAGATCAACCTGACTTGGCTTTCTTCAAAGCTTCTTGAATGTAGAACACAATAGAGTTGATCTTCTCTGCAGCTGATCTTTGTTCTCTGCAACTTAAGATTCAGAACAAGGTCTGAATCCTTCTTCACAGCCTGGTTCCAACGACTGTCTTCTTGGATGGAGCTCTCTCTCACCGACTTCTGAGATCTTCACTTGATTCTTCAAGGAATAGCAAGATCTTCTTTTTGTTATTGATCATCTATTTCTGTAGACAGTATAAGCCTATATATATAGGCCTTCTTCATGGTGACCGACTGATCCGGTTCCTAACTGATTTCTAACAACTCTGACAGGTGCAGTAGACCGGCTGGAATGGCAGCTGTCAGGTCATCCAGTCAGTTCTTGAAATAATTGTAACTGTCTGAAAGTGTCGAGACAGTCTGTCTTTAAGTGTCGACACTTATAGACCAAGTGTCGACATAAGTTGACTAAGTGTCGACACTAGCCTTCAAGGTGTCGACACAACTCCTTGTGTTGTAGAATTTACATCTCGACACAGATTCTTCATCATGTGTCGACACTGATATTGTGTGTCGACACAACTTCTTGTTCTTCAGTACATTGCTGAATTCTTGTAAGTGTCGACACGACTCCTTTGTGTCGACACATCTTCATGTGTTGAACTTGCTCAGTGTCGACACTTCTTCTTGGTGTCGACACATGTCTTCTGTGTTGATACTTGCTGAGTGTCGACACAGCTCCTTGTGTCGACACATTCATCTTCTGTTGAGACTTTTGCTGAGTGTCGACACATGTCCTTTGTGTCGACACTTGTACTTAGAATTTTGTTGAACTTTGCTAAGTGTCGACACAGCTCCTTGTGTCGACACTTTCTTCATTTACTGAGTCTTCTGCTGAGTGTCGACACATTCTTTCTAGTGTCGACACTTTCTTCAAGTGCTGAGTCTTCTTCTGAGTGTCGACACATTCCTCATTATGTCGACACTTGTACTTAGACTCTGCTGACTTTTGTTGAGTGTCGACACAGCCTCCAAGTGTCGACACTTTCTGATGTAGACACAGTTCCTCTGGGAGTCGACACAACTGCTAAGTGTCGACACTACTTCACTGCAATTTTCTTCATTGAGTGTCGACACAGCTCCTTGTGTCGACACTTTCTGTCTGGTGTCGACTCTGCATCCCTGGTGTCGACACAAGTACTCCAAGTGTCGACACTGCTTGCCTGGGTGTCGACACGAGTCTTCTTAAGTGTCGACACTTTCCTTCTGGGTGTCGACACATGGACTTAGAAACTTTTCATCTTTCCCTGCAAATACTTAACCTGCACAAGGCAACTCAAAATACATCAAATACATTTTGATGTATATCATTGAGTAGGGTGAGACTTCTTCAAATCAGGTACATTTAGACCAATGTACCCAACATGTTGTTTGTGTGAATATAACATATACAACCAAAGACTTTAAAATAGTTTATTTTAAGTTTCTTCCCTTTTAGTAATTCATAGGGAGTCCTATTCTTTAGCTTATGTATTAAGCTTCTATTTAGGACATATTTTGCAGTGTTCACATCCTCTGCCCAAAAGGATAGTGTCATGTAAGCATCTGCAAGTAATGTACCTACAGCTTCAATGAGTGTCCTATTTTTCCTTTCAGCTACCCCATTTTATTGAGGAGTTCTAGGAGCTGAGAAGCAATGTCTGACACTTTCCTTCTCACAGAACTCATTCATAAGAAGAGACTTAAACTTTGTGACATGATCACTTCTAATCAATGCAACATGATTAGAGAACTCAATACGAATGGTCCTGAGAAAATCTGTAAGAACCTTGAAGGTATCTGACTTAGATCTCAGAAAGGATACCCAAGTGAACTTGGAGAAGTTATCTACAATAACCAAAGTGTAGGATTTCCCTCCTAGGATTTGTACATCAATGGGTCCAAATAGATCATGTGTGGCAAATACAAAATCCTAGGTGAATCACTTTTATTAATGGATTTGAAACTAGATTTTATTTTCTTGCCTAGTTGACAAGCCCTGCAGAGGCCTTCCTTCTTGTAGGGACCAGAAGGTAAACCTCTAACAAGGTTGTCTTTTGATAGCCTAGCAATGTTTTTCAGATTTACATGACCTAGTCTTTTATGCCATAAATCATTCTGGTTACTAATTAAGTTAAGTAAACAGATATCAGAATTGGCAGATAAGAAATCAACCAAATATATATTGCCTTGTCTATTCCCAATTAAAACTGTTTGGTTTTCTTTATTAGAGATAATACATGAAGATGAACTAAAATGTACCTGATAACCTTCATCACATAATTGACTTATGGAGATGAAGTTATGCTTCAGTCCTCTGACATATGTCACTTTCTTGAATGTGACAGCTCCAATCTTCACTTCTCCAAAATCTTTTGACTGGCCACATTTTGGATCACCAAAGATAACCTTTGGTCCTGGCTTGGACTTATAATTAGTTATGTTATCCTTGATGCCTGTCATATGTTTGGAGCAACCACTGTCCAGGTACCAGGTCTGATTCACACTTGGACAGCTCTTCACCTGTAATGAAAAATAGTTAAATGTTCTTGACCCAGGTTACATGTAACACCTCCCCTGTAATGAACGTATAATATGGGTCCGGCCGGGGCCCCACAACATACGGACGCCACAGCTTTAGTATTAAAAGTTGATATAGCTACCCACACTCAAAACTCTTTGCACAACACAACGGAAACAGAACAGGACTAGAAGTTATCCACCACTAAAGAGTAAAACAAATGGCCTTAAGGTCTTACAACAACTGTCCAAAAACCAAAAGTACATCAAACATGAATGTGCTCAGCACTCCTAGTCTACCTCGGCATGCAAGCCGGACAAAATAGTCTCAAACAAACATCATCATAACTGTAGTGCTACAAAAGAGGGAAAAACACTTCATGGGGCTTAGGCCTTTTTGTCCGGCGTGCTAGCTCCTGCATGCGATCCTTGCCCTGTAAAAATTATTAGTAACGTGGGTCAGCAAAGGCTGACCTCAAACTGTGTAACAACACATCTCCTCCCGGCCGCCCCTAACGGACCCCGGGGAACCCTCCAACCTGCAAGTCAGCACTTCGTATGAAATATAATCATCTATAAATAGAAAAGCATTAAAACAGGCTTGGATGTCTCAATCATCAAACACGTTCTCTACTGGTTGAGCATGTAATAAAAGGGGCCTACTATGCAACATGTATGCAACACTCGGGGTTCGCCCAAGGCACCCTACTGCGTATGCATCTAGCACAACATCACAACATTTGGGTACTCACATTTCCCCATTGGCATAAAGCCGCAAACACTAAGGGAGACACAACTCCCACAAATGGCGCACAGGCCGCCACAAGGAACTCTTGCCAAGGCCCCACCCGCTCGTGGGCTTAGTCCCGGGCTTTCCTGCAAGCTCTGACGTCTCATGTCAGGATTCCAACAAACACAGACCGACCGATTCTAAGAAGCCTTGCTGGACCCCACCCGCTCATGGCCTCATTGCCCGGGCTTGCCCCAAGCTTGGCATTCTCGTCAGTCTCACAGAAGGGGACTAGTCTCGCCGAGACACTCTCCACACATGACGCACATGTCACGGGATAGCCTGCCGACCACGGAGACATAGCCACGCCTTGGCACATCACAATCCAAGACTAAAATCACCAAAATTCCTCATTTGTACTGCAGCGTTCCCGCGCACCAAGGAAACCATCTTCAACTTGTGCGGAGCTAACCTTGTCCACCAAGGAAACCATCTCCAACTCATACAGAGCTAACCTTGTCACTCAAGGAAACCATCTACCGCCACGAGGAGCTAACCTTGTCCGGTTCCGACCACACGTACTCTTTCAAACAAAGAGGGAATCACCCCCACATCAAAAACAACTTCTTGCCGCAACGGAAACTCTACGAATCCCTAAGTTCGTATGCAACATCACCGAGTCGGACTAACGGTCGCGACTACGGCTTCACCCACCATGCCTAATCCACTAGCGAAGCGGATCTCTAATGCAAAATATGTCGGGGACGGACTCAATCGACCCGGAGGTTCCTCTTGAAGCTTGGCAACCAAAACACCTCCCATTCGAGTGGTTGGTGCCCAAAATCTAGAAGAAGACGATGCTAAAAACGTGCATCCTAAAGACCGAGAGGAGAGATGTCGTTACCTTCCGACTCCTCTTCCTTGCCATGGCAAAAATGGCCGGATGGAAATCTTCGCAACGATCTAAGCTTCACAGATCCGGACTCGGCTCGCGATTTGGAGCTCCAAAACCCTTCCTACAGCCCAAGACCTTCTTCTTCTTCCTCCTTGCTCTAGCTTTTCTAAAGAACTTAGAAAGAGAAGATTTGGAAAACAATGAGGGTTTCCAACCCTAAAATCGGACTTAACTTCCCAAGAGATGTCATGAACCGTTAGATCCCAAAACCAGAAAAGAATGGCCATGATTCGCCTGGAAAATAAAAAATCTGGGCCGAACACGGCCTGGCACACGCCCGTGTCCCGGGCCGTGTGCCTCATTCTCCGTCTCAAATCGATGCGCCTGGAACCACACACGGGCATCCGACACGCCCGTGTTAAATCCGACACGCCCGTGTCCCCAGTGACACGGCCGTGTGGCCGGCCGTGTGCCTCCAACGGCACGGCCCCGAAACCAACCCGAGTGGTGACACGGCCTGGGACACGCTCGTGTCCCAAGCCGTGTGCCAAGTCTCGACACCCGTCGACAGGCTTTGTGTCGACACCGCGGAAAAACGTCGAGCGAAGATCGTCGACCAAGCGGGACACGCCCTGTGACACGCCCGAGTCACATGCAGTGTGCCCCAGTCTCGACACGCTGTCGAGCGAAAGTGTCGACACTTGGGCTAAGTGTCGACACGGCCTCGACACGCCCTGCGACACGCCCGTGTCGCAGGCCGTGTGCCCCACTCTCGACACTTTTGTCGAGCGAAAGTGTCGACACTTGGGCCGAGTGTCGATACGGCCTCGACACGCCCTGCGACACGCCCGTATCGCAGGCCGTGTGCCCCACTCTCGACACTTTTGTCGAGCGAAAGTGTCGACACTTGGGCCGAGTGTCGACACGGCCTCGACACGCCCTACGACACGCCCGTGTCGCAGGCCGTGTGCCTCCTGCCAGAAACCCAAAAATTTCCAGAACTGCACACTGACTCTCTTGCAAAACTGGGGTGTTACATTACCTTGGGTCCTTTGTTTTCCTGGTATGAAAAGCTGGAAATAACAGAATATTCTGGTTGGGATTTATATCATAGAGGGTGATATCTCCTAGGTGGTATGACCCAATCAGCCAGTGGATTAAAAGCTTTCCTGGAATTATTTAAGTTTCTGTTATAATTAAAGTTTTGGTTAAGTCTTTCTGGGTTCGAAGAATTTCTGTGAGTTCGTCGACTAAAGTTCGACGAATAGGGTTGAGGTCGTCGATTTCTGCCCAGAGAATGAATATATTCATTTTCTGTGCCCCTTGTTCGTCGACCTCTGCTCGACGAACCATACAGAGTTCGTCGATCGCAGTTAGACGAATAACTATAACTATAGTTTGCGTTCAGAGTTCGTCAATCTGGGTTCGACGAACTGTCTAGACTTCGTCGATCTATGTTCGACGAATTCTGCTGAACCTTATTACCTATGGTTTTCTAGTTATTGGTTTTCTGACCTATTAATTTAGAAACATTTCCTGTTGTTTGTTTATTGATTACTTTTTCTTTTCCCTTAGCAGTGACAAATTTTATGGGGTTGTTAAGATGTTCTTCCTGAGAATGGGGGGCAAACCTGATGAAGCACCCCATCTAGCTTGAGGCTTCTCCCATTAAGAGTTTCCTCAAGTTGTTTTGCCTCACAAAGCTCAGTTTTTAATAATGTTATTTGCTCATTAGCTCAGCATAATTCATCTTTTAACCTATTATTTTCAGAGTTAATGTTTTCTAAATTTCCTAATTTTTCCCTAAGGGTTTTAATCTCTTTTTCTGAATTTATTAAGTCAATACACATTGATTTAAATTCAATTTTAAAAGAATCTGAAGTGTAATCAAAAGAAGATAGTACCTTATCAACTTCTGAATCTGAAGCTTCTTCATTGTCTGATTCCTTTTCTTCTGAATTACTGCTGGAAGCATCAATTGCCATAAGGAAAACCTCCTTAGCCCTTGCTTCTTCCACATCTTCACTGGAGCTGGAAGATGTTGATTCATCCTCAGTTTCACTCCAGGATTTAGCCACAAAACCCTTTTCCTTCCTCTTGTATTTGTTGGAATAAGGTTTGCTGGTGTGCTATTTTCTGGTATGTTTCTCTCTTCTCTTATCTTTCTTCTAGTTCTCTAGACACTCAGAGAGGAAGTGCCCAGGTTTCCTGCACCCAAAACACACCACTTCTTTAATTGGTGTTTTATCATACCTCGGTTTGTCATCTTGCCTAGAGTCTCCTGCACCCAAAACTACCCTTTCCGCCAAAGCCTCCACTCGCCTGGCTTCTCCGCCTGGCACGGCCGTCGCCGTATCCGGTGTAGCAGGGGTTACTACTTGAGCTGCCACTGCAGCTTGGGCCGCCACCATCGCTTCTGCAAGCATGTGGTAGAAATTTTTCCAGGTTAACACCCGTGCCCAAAAGTCCTGGAGCAGTAGCACTGCTTGCCGAAAGCTCTTCTCTTGCACTCGACGTTCCCGCCTCGTTGCTTGCACTCTTCAAGAAACAATAAACAAGGGATCAGCCTTTAAACTCAAGACTTAAACAATAGTACACTCATGGTCCAGCGTTACTCTTATGTGGATAACTTCTCTACGCATCGACCTTGAATCTAACCTCGCTCTGATACCAAATTGTAACGCCTCCCCTGTAATGGCCGTATAATATGGGTCCGGCCGGGGCCCCACAACATACGGACGCCACAGCTTTAGTATTATAAGTTGATATAGCTACCCCCACTCAAAACACTTTGCACAACACAACAGAAACATAAGCAAGACTAGAAGTTATCCACTACTACAAGAGTAAAACAAATGGCCTTATGGCCTTACAACATAAGAGAGTCCAAACTTAACAATACAACAATCATGAAAGTGCATAACACTCCTAGTCTACCTCGGCATGCAAGCCCGACATCATGAGTCTCAAACATACAACAACATATAAGTAGAGCTACAAAAGAGAGAAGCACTTCATGAGGCTTAGGCCTTTCTGGCCGGCGAGCTAGCTCCTGCATGCGATCCTTGCCCTGTAAAATTTATTAGTAACGTGGGTCAGCAAAGGCTGACCTCAAACTGTGTAACAAACACATCTCCTCCCGGCCGCCCCTAACGGACCCCGGGGTACTCCTCCAACCTGCAAGTTAGCACTTCGTATGCAATATTCATAAGCAAAAAAAAGCAGCTACAGAAACAGGCTTGGATGTCACACACATCATACATGTTCTCTACTGGTTGAGCATATAATAAAAAGAGCCTACTTATGCAACATGTATGCAACAACCCGGGCTTCACCCAAGGCACCCTATCTCGTATGCATCTAGCACATCATCACATTGCATGGGTACTCATCGTTTCCCCATTGGCATAAAGCCACAAACAAAGAGGGTAACACCAATCCCCCCAACGGCACGCAGTCCGCCACATGGAACTCTTGCAAAGGCCCCACCCGCTCAAGGTCTTAGACCCGGGATTGCCTACAAGCTCTAACGTCTCATGTCAGGATTCCAACAAACACAAACTGACCGATTCTAAGAAGCCTTACCGGACCCCACCCGCTCATGGCCTCATTGCACGGGCTTGCCCCTATGCTTGGCATTCTCGTCAGTCTCACAGAAGGGGACTAGTCTCGCCGGGACACTCTCCACACATGACGTGAACGTCACGGGATAGCCAGCCGACCACGGAGACATAGCCATGCCTTGGCACATCACAAACCAACACAATTCCTCCCTAGTCCCTCATTTGTACTGCAGCATTCCCGCGCACCAAGGAAACCATCTACAACTCATGTGGAGCTAACCATGTCCACCAAGGAAACCATCTACCGCCACGAGGAGCTAACCTTGTCCGATTCCGACTACACGTACTCAATCGAGAAAAAGGGGAAAACATCACCAGATCGCAAAACGGCATCTTGCCGCAACGGAACCTCTACGAATCCTTAAAGTTCGTATGCAACATCACTGAGTCGGACTAACGGTCATGACTACGGCTTCACCCACCATGCCTAATCCACTAACGGAGCGGATCTCTAATGCAAATCATGTCGAGGACGGACTCAATCGACCCGGAGGTTCCTCTTGAACCTTGGCAACCCAAAACCTCTCATTTGAGTGTTTGGTGCCCAAAACTAGAAAAGAAAATGATGCTAAAGACATGCATCCTAAAACCGAGAGGAGAAGTGTCGTTACCTTCCGACTCCTCTTGCTTGCCATGGCAAAAAAACCGGATGAAAACCTTCGCAAAGATCTAGCCTCCACGGATCTGGACTCGGCTCGCGATTTGGAGCACCGAAGCCTCTCCTACAGCCCAAACCCTCCTTCACCTTCTTCCTTGCTCCCCTTCTCTCTAGAATTTAGTAAGAGAAAGCTTGAAGAAGAATGAGGGTTTACAACCCTATTCTCGGACTTAACTCCCCAAGAGCAGTCCTGGGCCATCAGATCCCTAAATAAGGGAAGGAATGGCCACGATCCGTCTAAAAAATAAAACACCTGGGCTGAACATGGCCTGGCACACGCCCGTGTCCAGGGCCGTGTCCCCCATTTGCCGTCACAAATCGACGCGCCTGGAACAACACACGAGCATCCGACACGCCCGTGTTCGCCCTGACACGCCCGTGTCCCCACTGACACGACTGTGTGATCGGCCGTGTGCCTCCTTCGACACAACCCCGAAAACAACCCGAGAACTATACGGGTACTGGACACGCCTGTGTCCTTGTCCGTGTCTACCTCAACAAGCCTGGGCTCCAGGCCGTGTTCACTGCCTCTACACTTCGTCGAGTGAAGATCGTCGACCAAGCGGGACACGCCCTGTGACACGCCCGTGTCACAGGCCGTGTGCCCTTGTCTCGACACTCGACACTCGTCGAGTTAAATTCGTCGAGCAAAGTTCGTCGACTAACTGACTGACACGGCCTTGGACACGCCCGTATCCTAGGCCGTGTGTCTTGTCTCGACACATCGTCGAGCGAAAATCGTCGACTCCCCGGGCCGATCGTCGACACGGGCTCGACACGCCCTGAGACACGCACGTGTCTCAGGCCGTGTTCTCTGCTCAACGATCGCCGACTCCAAAATCGTCGACTTCACGACCAAAATGTCGACTGGAGCCTGACACGCCCTGGGACACGCCCGTGTCCCAGGCCGTGTGCTCCCTGCCAGAAACCAAAAATTTGTCAGAAACGCAAATCCACCCTCTCTCAAATTTTTGGGTGTTACATAAACTAAACTAAGTCTTCTCCATTGATCATTCTCAGCTGATTTATAAAGAAGATATGATTTCTCTCATCCAAAGGTTTGGTGAATATATCATCCCTTTGTAAATCAGTGTAGATATAGACAAGCTTAATTTTGTTTTTGTCTACACACACTCTTATGAAATGATGCCTAATATCTATATGCTTTGTCCTACTGTGATGGACTGGATTCTGTGCTATGGCTATAACACTTGTGTTATCACAAAGTAGAGTTGAATTATTTAAGTTGATACCATAATCTAGTAATTGATTTTGTATCCACAACATCTGGGAACAACAACTACCTGCTGCAGTGTATTCTGCCTCAGCAGTTGAGGTAGATACATATGACTGTTTCTTACAAAACCAGGATACTAATCTCATTAAAGTACTTTTTCTATCCACCCTGCATCCAGCAAAATCAGCATCTGAGTATCCAGTTAACTCAAATTCTGATTCTGTGGGATACCATAGGCATAGACTAGGACAACCATTTATATATCTTAAATTTTTTTTAGGAAAATAAGGTGAGATTCTTTTGGGTTCACCTGGAACTTAGCACAAAGGCATGTGGCAAACATGATATCAGGTCTCCTTGCTGTAAGGTATAACAGGGAACCAATAATAGCCCTATATAGTTTCTGATCCACAGGTTTCCCATATGCATCTGAATCAATTACAGCATTTGTAGCCATAGGTATCTTCTTTGCTGAGGCATCAACCATCCCAAACTTTTTGATACGCTCTTTAGCATACTTATCTTGGGAGATGAAGATGCCATCAGCGAGCTGCTTCACTTGGAGACCAAGGAAGTAGGAAAGCTCACACATGCTACTCATTTCAAATATAGAATGCATGAGATCAGAGAGTCTCTTGCACAATTTTGAATCAGTAGACCCAAATATTATGTCATCCACATATATTTGTACTAACAGTATTTGATCCTTATGATGTCTAGTGAAGATTGTTCTATCTACAATGCCTCTAATGAATTTATGCTCTAACAGAAAGCTGTCTAGTGTCTCATACCATGCTCTTGGAGCTTGATTTAGACCATAGAGAGCTTTATGCAGTTTGTAAACATAAGAGGGATGAGTTGGAGAAACAAAACCTGGAGGTTGTTCAACATACACCTCTTCCTAGAGTACTCCATTCAAGAATGCACTTTTCACATCCATTTGATAGACCTTGAATCTCTTGCAAGCTGCATAGGCAAGAAATATTCTGATTGCTTTCAACCTTGCAACAGGTACAAAGGTCTAGTCATAATCTATTCCTTCTTCTTGCCTATATCCTTGTGCAACAAGCCTGACTTTATTCCTCACTATTACTCCTTGTGCATCCAGCTTGTTTCTGTAGATCCATTTGGTTCCAATGACTGGGTATTCTTGAGAGTTTGGAACCAAATCTCAAACTCTACATCTCTCAAATTGAATTAATTCCTCCTGCATTGTAATGATCCAGTGGGGATCTTGCTCAACATCATGGATGGATAGAGGTTCAATCTGAGAGAGAAAATAGGCATGCATCACATCTTAATTGAGTTGATGCCTTGTTTGTACACTTGCTGATATGTCTCCAATAACTTGAGATCTGGGGTGATCCCTAAATGTGACAAGATCAGCTGGTGGAGTTGGTTCTACAACAACATTTGGAATTAATTCCTCCTGTAGAATTATGTTTGCTGTTGGGGGAATATCACTTTCTTCAATGACTTGTGGAGAAGAATGATTTGGAACCTCTGGGGTAAGGTTTAGTCCATCCAAACTCTCACACAAGTGATGTACCTACAAGTTGCTACTGGTAGAAATTTCTTTCTCCTTGCAAGACATGTTAGCTTCATCAAAAGTAACATGGATAGACTCCTTAATTTTTAAGGTTGATTTGTTATAAACCCTATAGGCTTTGCTTACTTGGGAATATCCTAGAAAAATTCCCTCTTCTTCCTTTGCCTCAAACTTTCTAATATATCTTTTATTGTGAAAGAAATTGTACCTATTCACCTAGAGGGGGGGGGGGGTGAATAGGTGACTTAATTTTTTAAAACTTTTTAGGCAGAATTCAGATTATATCACAGAGTTATCACTAATTCTACACAGCAATCACAACAATCAATCAAGCACACAGTGAACACACAGATTTATAGTGGTTCCTCAAGGTTTGGGTACATCCACTTTCCCCCTTCGCCTATCTAGTAGAGTACTAGATTCAGCCAAACTCCTCCACTATCTCAGATCCTCAGATCTTACACTCAGAACCTCAACCAGGTTCCTACAGCTCAGGCCCAAGGCCCTACAACTCATCTTCTTCACAAAGCCTACACTCAGCTTCTTCACAAAGCCTACACTCAGCCACAACAGGCCTACACTCAGCCACAATAGGCCTACACTCAGAGATTAACATCTCCTACACTCAGGAACACAGGCCCTACCACTCAGCCTTTATAATTACAGGCTTACAACTCAGATCCCTAAGGATCCTACAAGAAATTTAGAATACAAAGATTATACCTACAACTCAGAGAGAAGAGAGATGAGTTGATAGGTTCTTGATGAGTTCTTGGAAGAACTCTGCTGAGATCAACCTGACTTGGCTTTCTTTAAAGCTTCTTGAATGTAGAACACAATAGGGTTGATCTTCTCTGTAGCTGATCTTTGATCTCTACAACTTAAGATTCAGAACAAGGTCTGAATCCTTCTTCACAGCCTGGTTCCAACGGCTGTCTTCTTGGATGGAGCTTTCTCTCTCCAACTTCTGAGATCTTCACTTGATTCTTCAAGGAATAGCTAGATCTTCTTTTTGTTATTGATCATCTATTTCTGTAGACAGTATAAGCCTATATATATATGCCTTCTTCATGGTGACCGGCTGGTCCGGTTCCTAACTGATTTCTGACAACTCTGACAGGTGTAGTAGACCGGCTGGAATGGCAGCTGTCAAGTCATCCAGTCAGTTCTTGAAATAACTGTAACTGTCTGAAAATGTCGAGACAGTCTGTCTTTAAGTGTCGACACTTATAGATCAAGTGTCGACACAAGTTGACTAAGTGTCGACACTAGCCTTCAAGGTGTCGACACAACTCCTTGTGTTGTAGAATTCACTTCTCGACACAGCTTGTTCATCATGTGTCGACACTGATATTGTGTGTCGACACAACTTCTTGTTCTTCAGTACATTGCTGAATTCTTGTAAGTGTCGACACAACTCCTTTGTGTCGACACATCTTCATGTGTTGAACTTGCTCAGTGTCGACACTTCTTCTTGGTGTCGACACATGCCTTCTGTGTTGATACTTGCTGAGTGTCGACACAGCTCCTTGTGTCGACACATTCTTCTTCTGTTGAGACTTTTGCTGAGTGTCGACACATGTCCTTTGTGTCGACACTTATACTTAGAATTTTGTTGAACTTTGCTAAGTGTCGACACAGCTCCTTGTGTCGACACTTTCTTCATGTACTGAGTCTTCTGCTGAGTGTCGACACATTCTTTCTAGTGTCGACACTTTCTTCAAGTGCTGAGTCTTCTGCTGAGTGTCGACACATTCCTCATTATGTCGACACATGTACTTAGACTCTGCTGACTTTTGCTGAGTGTCGACACAGCCTCCAAGTGTCGACACTTTCTGATGTAGACATAGTTCCTCTGGGTGTCGACACAACTGCTAAGTGTCGACACTGCTTCACTGCACTTTTCTTCATTGAGTGTCGACACAGCTCCTTGTGTCGGCACGTTCTGTCTGGTGTCGACTCTGCATCCCTGGTGTCGACACAAGTACTCCAAGTGTCGACACTGCTTGCCTGGGTGTCGACATGAGTCTTCTTAGGTGTCGACACTTTCCTTCTGGGTGTCGACACATGGACTTAGAAATTTTTCATCTTTCCCTGCAAATACTTAACCTGCACAAGGCAACTCAAAATACATCAAATACATTTTGATGTATATCATTGAGTAGGGTGAGGCTTCTTCAAATCAGGTACATTTAGACCAATGTACCCAACAATCTCCCCCTATTTGGAGAAGTCATAACCCTTAATCAATGATATACACCATACAGAATAAAATCATAGCATGATGTAAAGTAGGATTATATAACATGACAAACATAAACATGTATAAAACAAACATGTATACATAGATATCATCTCAAAACAATTATGAAATAAATTCATCACACAACACATTGTTCTAAGAACTTCATTATTTTCATTATCCAAAAGTTTACAATAGGGTTTAATACAAATGATTACAAATGTAAACTTAAGAAAAAATTCTATTCTACTACTGCTCAGCCTCCTTAATAACTATGCCCTTCCCAGATTGTATCTTGGCTTGCACAGGGGCTTCAGCATCTTCAGCAGCAGCAGGCTTTTTCCCTTTCAGCTCCTTCTTCTTCAGCTCTTCAGCTTTAATCTTTTGCCTCTCAAAGTAGTGATATGGCTTGGGAAAGTACTTGCTAGGCTCCTGGGCAGTAGGAGGTAGCTTTCCCATCTTTGCCTTTTTCCTGTATTGCACAATGGCTTCTTGCCTTGTCTCATGCTTCCTCCACTCCAATTCAGAAAACCATTTGTTTCTATCTTGGATATTATCTTTGGCAACCTTCCATGCAGTTAAAATAATATTTCTTGAAGTGGGGATCCACTGTTCAAAATCAGGCCTTTGTTCAGCTTGCTCTCTGAACCTCTTCTTAGACAATCTAGCTTCTTGTTCAGCTTGTTCCTTCAGTATAGCTTCCTGTAAAGCCTCAGATACTGGCTGAACCACCTTCTCTATGATAACATTTTGCTTGTCCTCAGGTGGGCTATACATTGTCTGGATATCAGCTTCTATCATATCAAAATCTGGTGGAGGATAGATCACCTGAGCTACTTCAGCTTGCTCACCTCCAAGATAGGCAGGATTAATCCCAGATTCTGCTACATTATCATCATCACGTAAAGGAGGATAACCAAGAGTGGCTCTGATGGAATTGGAAATCCATTTTGCATGGTCAGAGCCAGCTTTGACTAACACCCTCTCCCCCTTTATGACTTCTCTTTCTATGTGATCTCTTAAATCATCTTTTTGAAATCTGATTTGGGCATTTAGATAATTGACTCCATCCTTGTAGAAAGGTTTTAACCTTTGGAGTTTTTCAGTGAGAAGCTTCTGAGAATCTTGAATGGCAGAAGTTACAGCAGTGAGGCTCGCTTGCAATTCCTTATCAAATTCCTCTTTGGCAGTAGTCAGGGCAGCATTCTGTGCAGTTGCTATATTCTTAAGCTCAGTGACAATAGCATTGTGAGAAGCTGTCAAGTTATCATTCATTCTAATTTGATTCTCAAGAACATACCCTTGCTTCAGTGCAATGTCATCTACCTGAGCTTTAATCTTCTCTTGATGTGTAGATAAGTATACCACTGCATTCCCTCCCTTGTGGAAGCAATCAGTCATTTCCTTTTTATTGAGATTCATCTCAAATCTTATGGACTTAATGTCCTGGGCCAGATCAAATTGTAGAGATTTTTGTCCTTCATCTACATACTTTTCCAGTGCTTGTCTTTGCTCATCAAGCTTTATCTGCATAGCAACCATCAGAGCACTATAATCTATAGATGGTGCTGGCTATAGAGCAGGATGTGGTGCTATGGTTTGCAATGCCTTCTTATAAGTCTGGCTCCTTCTTTTAAATAGTTAGAATTTTCTTTTCTTAGCTCTGGCAGCCTCCTCATCTTCAGATGTTGATGTACTTGCAATATCTACCCTTTCTCTAGGTAGCTCCTCAACAGCTTGTGGCTTCACAGGCTCTTGCCTTGCAGGTTCTTCAACAATTACTACCTGCTCCCCCTCAACTTGAGCATTCTCCCCCTCAGCAGCAGCACTTACCTTGTCAAAGTCTGTCTGATCCAGATTAAGGAAGAGATCTTCCATTGTAAATTCTTATTGAGGAAGAGATGAAGATTCTCTTGGCTCATCAACAACTGGATCAGATACAACATGAGCTGCAACAGATGTGTCCTCCATGACAACATCTGGGAGTTGACTATCAATCTGAGGTTGCTCAAGGATAGTGTGTGTTGCTTGCTCACTCTCTAGTGGAGTTGGCTCTTCCACTACTAGAGGCTCCCCCTGGGTAGAATCCTGGTGAAGAGGGCTAGCCTGTGGTAGCTCCCCCTGCCTGTCTGCATCATCTTGTTGAGCTGGAGACTTTCCAGCATTTCCAGTGTCTTCTGCATCAGAAGTGAAGACAACTTGTTCCTCAGAACTACTGGATGAATCTTGAGCCACAGGGGCTATCTTCTTCTTCTTTTGAGGTGTTACCTTCTCAGGTGTTGGCATCTCCTTAGACAAGACCCTATCCCGTCTGGAGAAGAGTCTCATGTCCATTTTCCTCATATGATTGATCTTAGATCCAGCAGCTTGACTCATTACTTCTAGTATACTTACCAGCCAAGTAAAGACTTAATATCCTAACCAAATTGGGCTTCTTCATATTTTCTTTAATCTTATCAAAGACAACAACAGACCAATCAGTTGTTAGTTGAAAGATAATCCTTGTCATGATGCTGAACATATAAGCTGAAATCCTGTCATGTCCTCCAGACTTGCACATGATAACTTTGCCAACAATTTCTGAGAGAAATTTCCCCTGGTTGTTCATGCCTTTCCTATTGAATACAGATCCAATTTTCAGCTTGGAATCTAGACCACACCAAGTTAATGCTTCTCTGGTCTTAGAAGCAGTAACTTCATCCTCTTCTTTTGTCCTAGGTAGGTTTAGAATCTTTCTTAAACTCTTTGGTGAGACCTTCACCTTTTCTTCATGAAATTCTGAAAGGTTGCATCATCTATAGCACTCACAATGATATTCTGAGCTCTCTTATCCATTATGGCTAGAATTATCTCATCTTTTGTCATTTCAGAGAAATCCTTAGGTGTTCTCTGATTTGCATCCAGGACTGAAACCTTCATAGACACATATGACCCTTCTTTAACTGTGATATATATTCTAGGGTCTGAGGATTCCATAAATAGTCTCACCCTTTCCTTCCAGATGCCAAAAATCTCTTTTCTGCAAATGGGTAACTTCATGTATCCAAGTTCCTTATGATTCTCTGTTGAACCCATGTTTCTTGATTTCACTTAATCTGCCAACATGATCTACTCAGACAATTATGTCCCTTTTTGAGTAACCTGGCTCTGAAACCACTTGAAAGAAATTGTACCTAATCACCTAGAGGGGGGGGGGTGAATAGGTGACTTAATCTTTTTAAACTTTTTAGGCAGAATTCAGATTATATCACAGAGTTATCACTAATTCTACACAGCAATCACATCAATCAATCAAGCACACAGTGAACACACAGATTTATAGTGATTCCCCAAGGTTTGGGTATATCCACTTTCCCCCTTCGCCTATCTAGTAGAGTACTAGATTCAGCCAAACTCCTCCACTATCTCAGATCCTCAGATCTTACACTCAGAACCTCAACCAGGTTCCTACAGCTCAGGCACAAGGCCCTACAACTCAGCTTCTTCACAAAGCCTACACTCAGCTTCTTCACAAAGCCTACACTCAGCCACAACAGGCCTACACTCAGCCACAACAGGCCTACACTCAGAGATTAAGATCTCCTACACTCAGGCACACATGCCCTACCACTCAGCCTTTATAATTACAGGCTTACAACTCAGATCCCTAAGAATCCTACAAGAAATTTAGAATACAAAGATTATACCTACAACTCAGAGAGAAGAGAGATGAGTTGATATGTTCTTGATGAGTTCTTGGAAGAACTCTGCTGAGATCAACCTGACTTGGCTTTCTTCAAAGCTTCTTGAATGTAGAACACAATAGGGTTGATCTTCTCTGCAGCTGATCTTTGTTCTCTACAACTTAAGATTCAGAACAAGGTCTGAATCCTTCTTCACAGCCTGGTTCTAACGGCTATCTTCTTGGATGGAGCTCTCTCTCACCAACTTCTGAGATCTTCACTTGATTCTTCAAGGAATAGCAAGATCTTCTTTTTGTTATTGATCATCTATTTCTGTAGACAGTATAAGCCTATATATATAGGCCTTCTTCATGGTGACCGGCTGGTCCAGTTCCTAACTGATTTCTAACAACTCTGACAGGTGCAGTAGACCGGCTGGAATGGCAGCTGTCAAGTCATCCAGTCAGTTCTTGAAATAATTGTAACTGTCTGAAAGTGTCGAGACAGTCTGTCTTTACGTGTCGACACTTATAGACCAAGTGTCGACACAAGTTGACTAAGTGTCGACACTAGCCTTCAAGGTGTCGACACAACTCCTTGTGTTGTAGAATTTACTTCTCGACACAGATTCTTCATCATGTGTCAACACTGATATTGTGTGTCGACACAACTTCTTGTTCTTCAGTACATTGCTGAATTCTTGTAAGTGTCGACACGACTCCTTTGTGTCGACACATCTTCATGTGTTGAACTTGCTCAGTGTCGACACTTCTTCTTGGTGTCGACACATGTCTTCTGTGTTGATACTTGCTGAGTGTCGACACAGCTCCTTGTGTCGACACATTCTTCTTCTGTTGAGACTTTTGCTGAGTGTCGACACATGTCCTTTGTGTCGACACTTGTACTTAGAATTTTGTTGAACTTTGCTAAGTGTCGACACAGCTCCTTGTGTCGACACTTTCTTCATGTACTGAGTCTTCTGCTGAGTGTCGACACATTCTTTCTAGTTTCGACACTTTCTTCAAGTGCTGAGTCTTCTGCTGAGTGTCGACACATTCCTCATTATGTCGACACTTGTACTTAGACTCTGCTGACTTTTGTTGAGTGTCGACACAGCCTCCAAGTGTCGACACTTTCTGATGTAGACACAGTTCCTCTGGGAGTCGACACAACTGCTAAGTGTCGACACTGCTTCACTGCAATTTTCTTCATTGAGTGTCGACACAGCTCCTTGTGTCGACACTTTCTGTCTGGTGTCGACTCTGCATCCCTGGTGTCGACACATATACTCCAAGTGTCGACACTGCTTTCCTGGGTGTCGACACGAGTCTTCTTAAGTGTCGACACTTTCCTTCTGGGTGTCGATACATGGACTTAGAAACTTTTCATCTTTCCCTGCAAATACTTAACCTGCACAAGGCAACTCAAAATACATCAAATACATTTTGATGTATATCATTGAGTAGGGTGAGACTTCTTCAAATCAGGTACATTTAGACCAATGTACCCAACATGTTGTTTGTGTGAATATAACATATACAACCAAAGACTTTAAAATAGTTTATTTTAAGTTTCTTCCCTTTTAGTAATTCATAGGGAGTCCTATTCTTTAGCTTATGTATTAAGCTTCTATTCAGGACATATTTTGCAGTGTTCACAGCCTCTGCCCAAAAGGATAGTGTCATGTAAGCATCTGCAAGTAATGTACCTGCAGCTTCAATGAGTGTCCTATTTTTCCTTTCAGCTACCCCATTTTATTGAGGAGTTCTAGGAGCTGAGAAGCAATGCCTGATACTTTCCTTCTCACAGAACTCATTCATAAGAAGAGACTTAAACTTTGTGACATGATCACTTCTAATCAATGCAACATGATTAGAGAACTCAATACGTATGGTCCTGAGAAAATCTGTAAGAACCTTGAAGGTATCTGACTTAGATCTCAGAAAGGATATCCAAGTGAACTTGGAGAAGTTATCTACAATAACCAAAGTATAGGATTTCCCTCCTAGGATTTGTACATCAATGGGTCCAAATAGATCATGTGTGGCAAATACAAAATCCTAGGTGAATCACTTTTATTAATGGATTTGAAACTAGATTTTATTTTCTTGCCTAGTTGACAAGCCCTGCAAAGGCCTTCCTTCTTGTAGGGACCAGAAGGTAAACCTCTAACAAGGTTGTCTTTTGATAGCCTAGCAATGTTTTTCAGATTTACATGACCTAGTCTTTTATGCCATAAATCATTCTGGTTACTAATTAAGTTAAGTAAACAGATATCAGAATTGGCAGATAAGAAATCAACTAAATATATATTGCCTTGTCTATTCCCAATTAAAACTGTTTGGTTTTCTTTATTAGAGATAATACATGAAGATGAACTAAAATGTACCTGATAACCTTCATCACATAATTGACTTATGGAGATGAAGTTATGCTTCAGTCCTCTAACATATGTCACTTTCTTGAATGTGACAGCTCCAATCTTCACTTCTGCAAAATCTTTTGACTGGCCACATTTTGGACCACCAAAGATAACCTTTGGTCCTGGCTTGGACTTATAATTAGTTATGTTGTCCTTGATGCCTGTCATATGTTTGGAGCAACCACTGTCCAGGTACCAAGTCTGATTCACACTTGGACAGCTCTTCACCTGTAATGAAAAATAGTTAAATGTTCTTGACCCAGGTTACCTGTAATACCTCCCCTGTAATGAACGTATAATATGGGTCCGGCCGGGGCCCCACAACATACGGACGGCACAGCTTTAGTATTAAAAGTTGATATAGCTACCCACACTCAAAAATCTTTGCACAACACAACGGAAACAGAACAAGACTAGAAGTTATCCACCACTAAAGAGTAAAACAAATGGCCTTAAGGCCTTACAACAAGTGTCCAAAAACCAAAAGTACATCAAACATGAATGTGCTCAGCACTCCTAGTCTACCTCGGCATGCAAGCCGGACAAAATAGTCTCAAACAAACATCATCATAACTGTAGTGCTACAAAAGAGGGAAAAACACTTCATGGGGCTTAGCCCTTTTTGGCCGGCGTGCTAGCTCCTGCATGCGATCCTTGCCCTGTAAAAATTATTAGTAACGTGGGTCAGCAAAGGCTGACCTCAAACTGTGTAACAACACATCTCCTCCCGGCCGCCCCTAACGGACCCCGGGGAACCCTCCAACCTGCAAGTCAGCACTTCGTATGCAATATAATCATCTATAAATAGAAAAGCATTAAAACAGGCTTGGATGTCTCAATCATCAAAAACGTTCTCTACTGGTTGAGCATGTAATAAAAGGGGCCTACTATGCAACATGTATGCAACACTCGGGGTTTGCCCAAGGCACCCTACTGCGTATGCATCTAACACAACATCACAACATTTGGGTACTCACATTTCCCCATTGGCATAAAGCCGCAAACACTAAGGGAGACACAACTCCCACAAATGGCGCACAGGCCGCCACAAGGAACTCTTGCCAAGGCCCCACCCGCTCGTGGGCTTAGTCCCGGGCTTGCCTGCAAGCTCTGACGTCTCATGTCAGGATTCCAACAAACACAGACCGACCGATTCTAAGAAGCCTTGCTGGACCCCACCCGCTCATGGCCTCATTGCCCGGGCTTGCCCCAAGCTTGACATTCTCGTCAGTCTCATAGAAGGGGACTAGTCTCGCCGGGACACTCTCCACACATGACGCACATGTCACGAGATAGCCTGCCGACCACGGAGATATAGCAACGCCTTGGCACATCACAATCCAAGACTAAAATCACCAAAATTCCTCATTTGTACTGCAGCGTTCCCGCGCACCAAGGAAACCATCTCCAACTCGTGCGGAGCTAACCTTGTCCACCAAGGAAACCATCTCCAACTCATACAGAGCTAACCTTGTCACTCAAGGAAACCATCTACCGCCACGAGGAGCTAAACTTGTCCGGTTCCGACCACACGTACTCTTTCAAACAAAGAGGGAATCACCCCCACATCAAAAACGGCTTCTTGCCGCAACGGAAACTCTACGAATCCCTAAGTTCGTATGCAACATCACCGAGTTGGACTAACGGTCGCGACTACGGCTTCACCCACCATGCCTAATCCACTAGCGAAGCGGATCTCTAATGCAAAATATGCCGGGGACGGACTCAATCGACCCGGAGGTTCCTCTTGAACCTTGGCAACCAAAACACCTCTCATTCGAGTGGTTGGTGCCCAAAATCTAGAAGAAGACGATGCTAAAAACGTGCATCCTAAAGACCGAGAGGAGAGATGTCGTTACCTTCCGACTCCTCTTCCTTGCCATGGCAAAAATGGCTGGATGGAAATCTTCGCAACGATCTAAGATTCACAGATCCGGACTCGGCTCGCGATTTGGAGCTCCGAAACCCTTCCGACAGCCCAAGACCTTCTTCTTCTTCCTCCTTGCTCTAGCTTTTCTCAAGAACTTAGAAAGAGAAGACTTGGAAAACAATGAGGGTTTCCAACCCTAAAATCGGACTTAACTTCCCAAGAGATGGCCTGAACCGTTAGATCCCAAAACCAGAAAAGAATGGCCACGATTCGCCTGGAAAATAGAAAATCTGGGCCGAACACGGCCTGGCACACGCCCGTGTCCCGGGCCGTGTGCCTCATTCTCCGTCTCAAATCGACGCGCCTGGAACCACACACGGGCATCCGACACGCCCGTGTTAAATCCGACACGCCCGTGTCCCCAGTGACACGGCCGTGTGGCCGACCGTGTGCCTCTAACGGCACGGCCCCGAAACCAACCCGAGAGGTGACACAGCCTGGGACACGCCCGTGTCCCAAGCCATGTGCCAAGTCTCGACACCCGTCGACAGGCTTTGTGTCGACACCGCGGAAAAACGTCGAGCGAAGATCGTCGACCAAGCGGGACACGCCCTGTGACACGCCCGTGTCACAGGCCGTGTGCCCCAGTCTCGACACGCTGTCGAGCGAAAGTGTCGACACTTGGGCCGAGTGTCGACACGGCCTCGACATGCCCTGCGACACGCCCGTGTCGCAGGCCGTGTGCCCCACTCTCGACACTTTTGTCGAGCGAAAGTGTCGACACTTGGGCCGAGTGTCGATACGGCCTCGACACGCCCGTGTCGCAGGCCGTGTGCCCCACTCTCGACACTTTTGTCGAGCGAAAGTGTCGACACTTGGGCCGAGTGTCGACACGGCCTCGACACGCCCTACGACACGCCCATGTCGCAGGCCGTGTGCCTCCTGCCAGAAACCCAAAAATTTTCAGAACTGCACACTGACTCTCTTGCAAAACTGGGGTGTTACATTACCTTGGGTCTTTTGTTTTCCTGGTATGAAAAGCTGGAAATAACAGAATATTCTGGTTGGGATTTATATCCTAGAGGGTGATATCTCCTAGGTGGTATGACCCAATCAGCTAGTGGATTAAAAGCTTTCCTGGAATTATTTAAGTTTCTGTTATAATTAAAGTTTTGGTTAAGTCTTTCTGGGTTCGAAGAATTTCTGTGAGTTCGTCGACTAAAGTTCGACGAATAGGGTTGAGGTCGTCGATTTCTGCCCAGAGAATGAATATATTCATTTTCTGTGCCCCTTGTTCGTCGACCTCTGCTCGACGAACCATACAGAGTTCGTCGATCGCAGTTAGACGAATAACTATAACTATAGTTTGCGTTCAGAGTTCGTCAATCTGGGTTCGACGAACTGTCTAGACTTCGTCGATCTACGTTCGACGAATTCTGCTGAACCTTATTACCTATGGTTTTCTAGTTATTGGTTTTCTGACCTATTAATTTAGAAACATTTCCTGTTGTTTGTTTATTGATTACTTTTTCTTTTCCCTTAGCAGTGACAAATTTTATGGGGGTTGTTAAGATGTTCTTCCTGAGAATGGGGGGCAAACCTGATGAAGCACCCCATCTAGCTTGAGGCTTCTCCCATTAAGAGTTTCCTCAAGTTGTTTTGCCTCAGAAAGCTCAGTTTTTAATAATGTTATTTGCTCATTAGCTCAGCATAATTCATCTTTTAACCTATTATTTTCAGAGTTAATGTTTTCTAAATTTCCTAATTTTTCCCTAAGGGTTTTAGTCTCTTTTTCTGAATTTATTAAGTCAATACACATTGATTTAAATTCAATTTTAAAAGAATCTGAAGTGTAATCAAAAGAAGATAGTACCTTATCAACTTCTGAATCTGAAGCTTCTTCATTGTCTGATTCCTTTTCTTCTGAATTACTGCTGGAAGCATCAATTACCATAAGAAAAACCTCCTTAGCCCTTGCTTCTTCCACATCTTCACTGGAGCTGGAAGATGTTGATTCATCCTCAGTTTCACTCCAGGATTCAGCCACAAAACCCTTTTCCTTCCTCTTGTATTTGTTGGAATAAGGTTTGCTGGTGTGCTATTTCCTGGTATCTTTCTCTCTTCTCTTATCTTTCTTCCAGTTCTCTAGACACTCAGAGAGGAAGTGCCCAGGTTTCCTGCACCCAAAACACACCACTACTTTAATTGGTGTTTTATCATACCTCGGTTTGTCATCTTGCCTAGATGACTTTCTTCTGAAGTCCTTTCTTGCAATCTTGTAGAATCTTCTGGCAAATAGACTCATGAGCTCTTCATTTGATGTTGATGTCTCTGTCTCCTCAGTAGCCTTGAAAGCTATACTTTGCTCTTTTCTGGCTGGTGGAGGTGTCCTTTGCTCTGCTGCCTCCCTGGACTTGATTAGTTGTTCATAAGACTTTAACTTGCCCAATAGAGATTCTGTAGATATCTAAGTTAGTTTTCTGGCCTCCTTGATGGGCAAGATTCTTGAATCCCATGAGCTTGGGAAGCACATCAGGATCTTATCATTTACTTCAGTCACAGTGATTTCTTTATATACGAATTCTTTTCTCTCATCTGTTGAGCCAGCAACCATTTGGTTGAGTGAATCCCAGATTGCTTTTGCAGAGGTGCACTCAGCGACCTTCTAAAAGATGTCATCTGACATAGTCTGTGCCAGTATGTTCATAGCCTTGACATCAGCTATCTTTGCTTTCTTCTGGGCTTCAGTCCACTCAGGTGGTGGAACTGTAGTAGTGCTTGTAGATGTTACAGAGGTTGAAGCTTGAGGGGGACCTGTCAAAATAGAATTGTATATATCCTCATCAATAGAATTCGTATACAATTTAATTCTTGCCTTCCAGATGGAAACCCTATTAAGGTTGCAAACTGGAGGTCTGGTGCTTGCATAATCTTTGTTTGATGCCATAACTGTGTATATAAATCTAAATGAAAATAAAAATGAGATTTAGATCTAACAAAGGATCTTTGCTTCAAGGGTTAGCTTGTACAAACAAAGGAACCTGCTCTGATACCAATTGAAAGTGAGCTGTTAGATCAGGAATACTCTAGAGGGGGGGGGGTGATTAGAGTATTCAGAGTTTTATAAAATTCTCTGCTGGATAATGCAGATTAGTCCTGGTGCTGTAAGAAATAGATTAAAAGATAAAACACAGCAACAACTAACTACCAATCACAGCCAAAACAAGAAAACAAAAGAAAGAGGGCAACCAGACGACACAAGAAATTTATAGTGGTTCCCCAACTTGGGTACATCCACTCTTCTACCACCCTGGTAGGAATCCACTCAGTTTTTGGTAAGGTGCCTGACACCAATGAGCTTTTGATCAGGTGCTCAAAAACTAAATCCCCAAGTCTTTTGATCCGGTGACTTGTAACCAGGAATCACTTTTGAAGGGAGATGACAACCCTTTACATAGTGGGGGTGAGAGAGTTGATTATGTCTTCTCTGTCAACAATCAGAGAGAAGACTTGTGGATTATTGATGGTAGCAAATGGCTCCCCCTAAGATATTGAGTGGTTCAGGAAAATATGGAAGCTGAAAGTCCACCTAGTGTCAACTATCTTCACCTATGTGGGGGGGGGGGGAATAGGTGACGTGCAGCGTTTTTGCGGAATTTAAAATTGAACCTGCACAAGAAAATGAAACACCACAGCAAAGAAGGTACACAAGCAATTTATAGTGGTTCCCCGATTTGGGTACATCCACTTTCCCCCTTCGACCTATCTCCCAACAAGGGACGACTCGGCCTCTTCACCAACAGGATTGAAATCCAATCCTTGCACTATCGGAAGGAACCCTTCCACACGTAGGAGTCAACACTCCCACAATACGGGTTGCACTCAACCCTTACACCTCGGAACCAACGTTCCTTTACAACAAAAATGAACTAGAATGTACAAGAAATACAAACTACTTTTGGAGACAAGGGTGTCCCTCTTCGTTGACGACGTGTTCTTGAAGTCCACGAAGAGTCCACAACCCTAGAACTCTCTTGGAGAGAATCTCCCCGGAACCGGCGGCGGCAAGATGGGCGGCGGCTTGGTTCACGGGATCGGCGGCGACACTGGTGTGCGGCTTCCGTACTTTGGAGATCCAAACTCCGTAGCGAAGCTAGCTAGGTCTTCCAACGGTCACACTAGGATCGATCGTCTCGATCGATTCGGACGGGGAAGGTTTTCCCGATCAACAAATCAAGAGACAAAGGATCTCTGGTTAGACGCGTGAGACTCTAAGCTTGGCTAAGCTTCTGTCGCCGGGAGATCTGGAAGAATCTCGATCAAAAGCGGCGACCAACTAGCGCGAGCGGCGACGGCGACGGAGCAGATGTTGCGATATAGGTCGCGGTCGGCGGCTCGCGTATTTCTTTCTGTCTTCTTTCGGTTCAAAATACTCATATATTTATACAGTGGAAATACTCCAATATAACCGTTATGGGTCCCACTTGAAGAAACCCTAACCCCGGTTCAGAGCAGCGCCAGCGGCAGAATCCGGTCCAGCGGTTTCCAGGAAATCGCCTAAGTCAAAATCGGCGAGAATCGAAGGTGATTCTCGTCGAATCAGCGATAATCCAAGGTGATTCTCGTCGATTCGGCGAGAATCAAAGCTGATTCTCGTCGATGTTGACTTGATAGCACACTCTGATTTATCCAGGTCGAGACGGCGAGAATCAGCTAGTGATTCTCGACGATTTGGCGAGAATCAGCTAGTGATTCTCGCCGAATCGGCGAGAATCACTTGGTGATTCTCGTCGATTATTACTTAGCATCAGAGTTGCACGCTTTGAAGTAGCTGGATCGAGTCGGCGAGAATCAGTCAATGATTCTCGACGATTCGGCGAGAATCACTTGGTGATTCTCGCCGAATCGGCGAGAATCACTTGGTGATTCTCGTCGATTTACACTTAGACGATATTTCGTCTTTCCACCCATGAGGTGCTCCTTGACCCATCCTTGCTCCTTGTCTGCTCTTGCCTTAACACAGCCCTGTACTTGAAAATAAGTACACTCCAATAGAGAGAGTACACGTAGGCCAACACACTGATCTGCTCAACGAGGGATTACGTCGTGCAGACCCGTGTATATTGACCTACTGCACCCTGACATTGGTGTGCACTTAGCGGGGAATAACTGCAAGCACAACTTGAAATATTTTGTCAAATACATTGTCTATTTACCTTAGCTTGTTCAGGAGCTTCTTCAAATCAGGTACATTGTGGATACAATACCCAACAATCTCCCCCTATTTGAAGAAGCCTAAACCCTACAAGCTAAGGTGAATAAAGCGTATAGTAATGAAAATAATAACCTTGAAATTTAGTTGAGAGCGATATTCTTTACCAATTCCAATTTCTTGAGAGCCAACTTGGAGCCACCTTAGCCTTAGCCGAGAGGGTAATCTCCCCCTTTTCGGCTTCTGCAAATCTGGGTCTGTAACATTTGACCCCTTGCTCCCCCTCAGTTCCTGCACCTGAGCTCACACTTGAGTTCCTGGCAGAGGCTCCCCCTGGAAGCATGAGCCTGGAGCGTCGGTAGTCTTCATTCCTCATAGTTTTGCATCCCCAATTCAGTTTTGAAGAGACTGAACTTGGCTTCATCTAAGGGCTTTGTGAATATATCTGCAATCTGCTTGTCCGTGGGGACATAATAGAGATAGATGTCCTTGTTCTCCACGTGCTCCCGAATGAAGTGGTAGCGCACTTCAATATGCTTCGTTCTGCTGTGGGATACCGGATTGTTGGCAATTGCAATTGCACTGGAGGAGTCGCAGTACATAGGTACTTCCTTGAACTGAAGGTCGTAGTCGGCTAACTGGTTTCTGATCCATAGGAGCTGCGCGCAATAGCTGCCTGCCGAGATGTACTCAGACTCTGCTGTGGAGGTTGCAACACAATTCTGTTTCTTGCTATTCCATGAAATAAGCCTTCGTCCGAGGAATTGACACGTCCCAGAGGTGCTTTTCCTGTCATCCCTACTCCCTGCAAAATCAGCTTCTGAAAAACCTATTAGCTCGACATCATTGTTTCTCGAGTACCACAAGCCAAGATTGGGAGTACCTTTAAGGTATCTTAGAATTCTCTTTGCAGCGACATAGTGAGATTCCTTAGTGTTCACCTGATATCTGGCACAGACACATGTGGAGAACATTATATCCGGTCTACTGGCAGTAAGGTAGAGCAGGGACCCAATGATGCTTCTGTATTTGGTTTCATCGAAAGGTTTGCCTTTCTCATCCTTATCCAGAGACATAGTGGATCCCATTGGAGTCCTCATAGAGGTTGCATTCTCCATACCGAATTTCTTGAGGAGTTCATTTGTGAACTTCGTCTGAGAGATGAAGATTCCATCCTCAGACTGTTTCACTTGAAGTCCCAAGAAATACTTTAGCTCTCCCATAATGCTCATTTCAAACTTTCCTTGCATAAGTTTGGAAAACTTTTTGCAAAGATTGTTGTCCGTTGAGCCGAATATTATGTCATCGACATAGATTTGCACCAGCAAAATCTTGCCTTTGACTTCCCTGAGAAACAATGTCTTATATATTTTACCTCTAGAGAACTTGTTCTCAAGAAGAAAACTAGATAAAGTCTCATACCAAGCTCGTGGAGCTTGTTTTAAACCATATAAAGCTTTATTAAGAAAATATACATGATTGGGATAAGTAGGATTGACAAAACCTGGGGGTTGAGCGACGTATACTTCCTCTTTCAGGTCTCCGTTCAAAAATGCTGATTTCACATCCATTTGATAGACTGTGAATCCTTTATGCGAAGCATATGCCAGGAACAATCTGATTGCCTCGAGCCTTGCAACTGGCGCGAAGGTCTGGTCGAAGTCAATCCCCTCCTCCTGTCTGTAACCTTGAGCCACCAGCCTGGCCTTGTTCTTTATGATGACACCATGTTCATCTAGTTTGTTTCTGAAGATCCACTTGGTGCCAATCACATTCTGCTTGTGTGATCTGGGAACCAGCGTCCAAACGTTGCAACGTTCGAATTGATGTAGTTCATCTTGCATGGCCAAAATCCATGCCGCATCTTTATTCGCCTCGTCGAACTTCTTTGGCTCAACCTGTGACAGGAAGCTATGATGCAAAATCTCGTTAATGGTACCTCTTCGAGTTCTGACACCGTCACGAGGATCTCCGATGATCTGATCTCTAGGATGATCCCTCCCGTGCCGGAGCTCAAGAAGTCTGGCGTCCGGAGCTTCGACTACTTCTTGGGCTTCTCCTTCTTCTAAGAGATTTGTTCCATTTTGATCTTCAACATTCCCAGTTGACGTTGAGGTGGAAACTTTGATGTACTTAGCAGTGTCATCTTTAGCGGTCTCATCGAGACTCAGCTGTTCAAGTCGTGCACCTGCATCTCCAAGAATACCACTGGAAGAATTGTTGTTAAGCAAACTTCCTTCATCAAATACAACATTAATTGATTCTTCTACCACTAGGGTTTTCTTATTGAAGACCCTATATGCCCGACTGTGGGAACTATATCCCATGAATATGCCTTCGAAGCATTTTTCACCAAATTTAGTACGCGGGTACTTTCCATTATTCAGTACATAGCATCTGCAACCAAAGATCCTCAAGTAGAACATGGTTGGTTTCCTGCCTTTTAGTAGCTCATAAGGCGTCTTACGATGATGCTTGTTGATCAAGGCTCGGTTTTGTACATGACAAGCTGTATTGACCGCCTTAGCCCAGAAGTATTCTGGGAGAGAAGCGTCTTTCAACATTATCGTGTAGGCTTCAATGAGAGTTTTATTTCTCCTCTCCGCGACTCCATTTTGTTGAGGAGTGCGCAGGGAGGAAAACTCATGAAAGATACCTTGTTCTTCACAAAATTCTGTCATAGCACCAGATTCGAATTCTGTTCCATGGTCACTTCTGATTTTGACCACTGAGCAGTTAAATTCATTCTGAACTTGCTTGACAAAACTAGTGAAGATGTCAAACGTATCTGACTTTCGTTTTAAGAAGAACACCCATGTAAACCGAGAATGATCATGAACTATCACGAGTGTATAGGACTTGCCTCCCAAGCTATGAACTTGCATTGGACCAAACAAGTCCATATGTAGTAGATAAAGGCACCGGGAAGAGTCTTTGTTCGCAATGCTCTTAAAGGTAGCCCGAGTCTGTTTGCCCATCTGGCAAGCAGGACAGGGGCTATCTTTGATGCACTTGATAACGGGAGCATCCCTTACTTAGTTTTTAGAAAACAGCATACTAATTGTGTTTGAAATTAATATGTGCCAATCTCTTGTGCCATTGTTCACAAAGAGATGCATTGTCTGTTGCCACAAGGCATACGGGGGTAGATGAATCTAAACTGAGAAAATTTAAACAGAAAATATTTCGGCTCCTAATGCCTGTTAATATCGTCTCAGAAGAGGCGCATGAAATTATCAGGCATTTATCCTTGCAGAACTTAACGTCATAACCTTTATCACATAACTGACTTACACTGATCAGGTTATGGTTTAACCCTTCAACATAAGCCACGTCGATGATAGAGATTATACCGTTGGAGATCATACCATAACCTCTGGTGACTCCTCGATCTGATCCCCCAAAGATGACTTTGGGTCCATTCTCGACGGGAGTGTAATCACGCAGCAGGCTTCTTGTCCCAGTCATATGCCGGTAGCATCCACTGTCCAAGTACCAGATCGGCGTTTTGGTGGCCTTTGGACATTCCTGCAAAACAAAATTAATTTCCCTTAGGAACCCAATCGAACTTGGGTCCTAGATTCTTGGTTAGCATACTCCCCCTCGGTTGGTTAACCCTACGAGTGGTCGGCCTCGCATTGCTAACATAGGGAGTCTCGTGATACCTTGGATTAAACCAACAATCCACGGCAAAGTGACCGACTTTGCCACAACACCAACAGTCAAATATGTTGTACCTCTTCCTAGGCTCCTGCTTTACCCTGGGAATAGTGGGTACAGCTGGGGCCTTGGATCTAGAGGTGGAGGCCTCATGGTGATAGCAGTCACATGACTTCTTCACCTTCTGTTTCTTCAGTATAACAGGCTTGACTCTTGGTGCCTGTTTTCCATTATAGCCGCTAGAGAATTGACCATAATTTCCCATGTGGATTTCCTCATAAGGTGCCTTGAAGGCACTCTCACCGAAGTTACGGGGAAAGGTCCAACCATCATATCGACTCTTTGGCTTTGCAACCGAGGGCCGAAAATGATGACCAAAGGTTGATTCAAAGTCATGTTGGTTGCAAGGAAAGCTAGGCTTTCTGAACGCAACAGGACTGAGCGGAGCCTTTCCCTTTTCAGCAGCAGAGGCCTTCTTGGCAGCCTTATTCTTCCTCTGGTTCCTATTTCTCCTGGATGAGGAACCAGATACCCCTACATGCCCCAAGCCAGCTCCTTTGGCCTGAGCCGAGAAGGTATCAACAACTGGAAGAACTGTTTTTGGCATAGAGAAGCTCTTGACGATCTTCCTTTCTGCTGCAAGCTGTTCTTCCAACTTGTCGACTTCCTCCTGCTTAAGATCAAGGAGCTTAAGAGACTCTGAATGCTTTGAGGTCAGGTCTAGGTGCTCCTGTCGGAGAGAGATCAAACTGGTGATCTCTTCCCTTAGGGAGACACTCTCACCCTTAAGGAATTTCACTTCCTTTTTCTCAGCCTTCAATCTCTTACGGCACTCCTCGAAATTGTTGAGCAGAAGCTCATACTTCTCGAGGAGCTCCGCTTCATGGTCCGAAAGGCTATCCTCAGGGTCATCATCCTGAGACTCAGGATCAGAGTCGGAGTCGGAGAGAGGGGTGTGAGCTTTTACCTTCCCAGTAAATGGGGGGCATTCTCCTTCTGAGTCGGAGCGACCCACCAGCCCGAAGTAGGCTTCCTCATCATCACTGGAGTCTGAGGAATCAGACTCGCTCAGTGTCTTTGGCCTTTTGGCGATGTAGCTCCTCTCTTTCTTCTTATCTCTCGAGGATTTGTGCTCCTTTCCTTTCCCTTTTTCTCTCTTGCCTTGTTAGCAGTCGGCCACGACGTGTCCTGGCTTATTGCATCCAAAACAAATAATGTCAAAGGAGCGATGTTTGTTCGGTTTAGAAGCATACCTGTCAGAAGAATAATTTTTCTTCTGATGTCTGGAGGAGGAGCCGTCTTTCTTTCTTTGATTCATCATCTTGAGGAACTTCTTGAATTCTCAGGTGATGAGGGAGAAATCCTCCTCAGACAGCTCTGAGCTGGAGGAGCATGGCTCGGAGTCCTCCTCCTTTTTCCTGGCACGGTATGAAACCGTACCCTTGCCTTTTCTGGAGTGAATGGCTTTTAGAGCCACAGTCTTTTCTTTGGCTGCAGCCTTCTCTGCTTCTTCTTCTGCTTTCCCGGTGTTCAGTTGAAGCTCATAGGACATCAGCTTTCCAAACAGAATTTGAGGGTCTGTTTCAGCTAGTCTGCCAAACTCTCGGATGGCGCAGATCTTTGTGTCCCATTCCTTAGTAAGGGACCTAAGGAATTTATCATTAAGTTCACCATCAGTGAACACTCTTCCATATCCTTTGAGGGCATTGACAATCTTGAGGAAGTTCTCGAAGGTGACTCCGATCTCTTCCTTAGGCCCTTGTCTGAAGGCCTCATATTTCTGGTTCAGAAGGGATCTCTGATCATCCCTCACTTCATCAGTGCCCTCCATTAGGATAATCAGGCAGTGCCAGATCTCCTTTGCTGTCCTACAATTGCAGAAGTTCTGCATCATTGAGTGATCGACCGCGCTGACCAGAATGTGCTGCGCCTTCTTGTCAAGTCCCACCAGCACCATCTCGTCCTTGTCCATTTCAGAAAGTTTCTTTGGCACTTTCTTGGTAGGATCTATGGTGGAGACATTAGTGGGGACATAAGGTCCCTCCTCCACGATCATGAAGAGTCGAGGATCAACTGCTTCCATGTAGAACCTGATCCTTTCCTTCCAGATAGGAAAGTTGAGTCTGGTGCACACAGGGATCTTGCCTGTGAACTTGAGGCCGTCCATAGTAGATGTTTGCTTTCTGCTTGACACTGGCGGCAGGATTCAACTCAAGGTGTTAACATTTTTGATGAGGAACCTTGCTTTGATACCACTTGAAAGTCCACCTAGTGTCAACTATCTTCACCTATGGGGGGGGGGGGGAATAGGTGACGTGCAGCGTTTTTGCGGAATTTAAAATTGAACCTGCACAAGAAAATGAAACACCACAGCAAAGAAGGTACACAAGCAATTTATAGTGGTTCCCCGATTTGGGTACATCCAATTTCCCCCTTCGACCTATCTCCCAACAAGGGACGACTCGGTCTCTTCACCAACAGGATTGAAATCCAATCCTTGCACTATCGGAAGGAACCCTTCCACACGTAGGAGTCAACACTCCCACAATACGGGTTGCACCCAACCCTTACACCTTGGAACCAACGTTCCTTTACAACAAAAATGAACTAGAATGTACAAGAAATACAAACTACTTTTGGAGACAAGGGTGTCCCTCTTCGTTGACGACGTGTTCTTGAAGTCCACGAAGTGTCCACAACCCTAGAACTCTCTTGGAGAGAATCTCCCCGGAACCAGCGGCGGCAAGATGGGCGGCGGCTTGGTTCACGGGATCGGCGTCGACAACGGTGTGCGGCTGCCGTACTTTGGAGATCCAAACTCCGTAGCGAAGCTAGCTAGGTCTTCCAACGGTCACACTAGGATCGATCGTCTCGATCGATTCGGACGGGGAAGGTTTTCCCGATCAACAAATCAAGAGACAAAGGATCTTTGGTTAGACGCGTGAGACTCTAAGCTTGGCTAAGCTTCTGTCGCCGGGAGATCTGGAAGAATCTCGATCAAAAGCGGCGACCAACTAGCGCGAGCGGCGACGGCGACGGAGCAGATGTTGCGATATAGGTCGCGGTCGGCGGCTCGCGTATTTCTTTCTGTCTTCTTTCGGTTCAAAATACTCATATATTTATACAGTGGAAATACTCCAATATAACCGTTATGGGTCCCACTTGAAGAAACCCTAACCCCGGTTCAGAGCAGCGCCAACGGCAGAATCCGGTCCAGCGGTTTCCAGGAAATCGCCTAAGTCAAAATCGGCGAGAATCGAAGGTGATTCTCGTCGAATCGGCGAGAATCAAAGGTGATTCTCGTCGATTCGGCGAGAATCAAAGCTGATTCTCGTCGATGTTGACTTGATAGCACACTCTGATTTAGCCAGGTCGAGACGGCGAGAATCACTTGGTGATTCTCGTCGATTATTACTTAGCATCAGAGTTGCACGCTTTGAAGTAGCTGGATCGAGTCGGCGAGAATCAGTCAATGATTCTCGACGATTCGGCGAGAATCACTTGGTGATTCTCGTCGATTTACACTTAGACGATATTTCGTCTTTCCACCCATGAGGTGCTCCTTGACCCATCCTTGCTTCTTGTCTGCTCTTGCCTTAACACAGCCCTGTACTTGAAAATAAGTACACTCCAATAGAGAGAGTACACGTAGGCCAACACACTGATCTGCTCAACGAGGGATTACGTCGTGCAGACCCGTGTATATTGACCTAATACACCCTGACATTGGTGTGCACTTAGCGTGGAATAACTGCAAGCACAACTTGAAATATTTTGTCAAATACATTGTCTATTTACCTTAGCTTGTTCAGGGGCTTCTTCAAATCAGGTACATTGTGGATACAATACCCAACAGAAGCCTTGCTACAGGGTGATAGGCCTTCAAGCTTTTAGCCTTTATCTGCAGGATCTCCTTGACAGATTTGACAGTTGTTGTCCTTGGAAATCCTGAAGTGTTGAAGTAAGAAGACTCTTGATTTTGTATGATTGTTCTTCTTCTTCTGAGAGCAGATCTTCTTTATGTATCAGAGCTTTTGTGAAAGGATCATAGAAGCTGTTGAAGACAGACAGATTGAAAATCTCTATGTCTGTGTTTGCCGTCTCTGTAATTTCTCTGGTACTCTGATTGTTCTTACTTTCTTGTGTCTAGCATGATGTCTGGAAAGAGAGAAAAATCTCTTTTATGTTTCCTGAGGGAATTTCCATTCAAAATTTGAATCCTTGTACGACAATCAATGCTGACGGTCCTTGAAAACAACCTGCATTGATTCCTTTCTCCAACTGTCCCTTGGAAAAATAGAAAACAATAATTCTGATGAAAGCCGTGATTAATGTACTGTCCAACGGTAATATTCAGAGAATATTTTATCATTAATCATTCAGAAATTATTCCCATAGACTGAGGACAGAATGGAATAAATACTAAGTCTGGAATCATCGAACTGATCATTGTACAAAAATCATAATTTTATAGGATATCTAGACTCTAAAATAAATTAAATTAAATTTTCATGGGAAACCATACTTAATAAAGCAACCCTTAAAAATAATCATCCAAAAATTCTATAAAAATTCACCGAGCTTTAAAACATAATAAAAAATTTTCTGGATAAATGTCATCAATTTACAATAAGTTGTTTCTTCCTAATAAATTTCTAAGTAAATAATACAAATTACCAATTTGTTAATGAAGTATCCAAAGTAATAATCCTAAATTCATAATAAAATCTCCAGAGCTTGTACTAACCATAAAAACCACTCAACCCAAATCTCATCACTTTTCAAAGAGTTTTTGTGACATTTTCTATCCCTACAAGGTTTGTGCCCTAAGCTAGGGTTAGGGTTTTGAGGTGGTTTAAAGCTTCCAAATTCCCTAACATTTTAACCAGAGAACTATAATAATCCTATGGTCCTCTCCACAAAGTTTCAAATCAATCCAAGGTCATTTGACCCTATGATCTTCAAACCCTAAAAATCCCCATTAAGCAACCTACCCTAGGGTTCTACGGCTACCCTACACTTAACCACCCCAAATTCCATTGGAGGGTGAGTCATACTATAAAAAGTCAGTGGCCAAAATATCAACCTCTATTGAGGTGATTTGACCACTCAAAACCCAAAGGGGATGCTTGACCTATTTAACCCTCAAAGGGGTCAACCTAGGGGGTGTATCAATACCTAGCCAAAACATCTCCAAATGAGATGAAAATTTTACCAGAGCCCTAACATGCCCTCTAAGACCTCCCACCCAAATTTGGTGGGAGTTTGAGGTGTTTAGGACACCTAATTAATTTATTCATGGATTATTAAATTTTCCTAAAAACTATAGAAACATTTTCTCCAAAAACTCTGAATTTTGGCCAAGACCTAGGTATAGGTAGGGTAGACGCCCTACCCAAATCTTAGGTCATTTGGATAAGAGATGAAGGGTGGCCATCCATTTGAATCTCAGGATAGCCCTAGGTATAGGGCCCACCAAAATGTGTGATGTGGTCTACCCATGACTCCAAATTGAGTAAAATCAATTTTAAATTAAACTAGACATCAAGGGAGTCAGTTTCTATGTTGACCACCTTTTCTGTTCTAGCGTCTAATTATTTTTAAAAATTAAAAACAATAAATACAAAATCTGTGACATAATTAAATAACCAGAAATATATATACTATAGTTTAAAGTCTAATATGGTACGAATCTTGGCGCAAAGTGGACGGGATCCGTTTATCTTCTACCTTGAGCCGACGGCCAGGATTCATTTTTCCTGGGCCAGTTTCAAGCGGCTGGCGCCGGCCATCCAGCCGCCTCCCCGGCCGGCCATCGCCACCATCACCTCTGTTGAGGTGGTGCCTGTCGCCAGGCGGTGTCACCGCCGCCGGAGAGCCCTATTCCGGTGATCCCGATGGTTGCATTTTTGCAGAAAAACCAGGAAAATTTCCCTTTTGGATCGGGCTCAATTGAGCCCGAACCTTGGCCCTAAAGATTCCTAAGATCTACCCATGAAAGAAGGAGTGGAGGAGGACCTTGCCGGCGGCCTGAAGTCGAGAAGATCGCCGGAAAGCCATCTTTGAATGCGATGCCGCTCGGTTTCTGCAACTACACAGTGGGGAGGCTTGGTTTCTTCAGGTAAGGACTGGGAAATCCTCCTCTCGGCCCACTGAAGGTGTTTAAAGCCTCAGATGGGGAGGGGAGAGGCTGGATCATCAATGGCCATTAAGGCCATTAATGGCTACATTCGGCCATGGTAGAGGGGGCTGAACTAGGCCCTTGGTGTCCAGGGAAGTGGCTGGAAATTTCTCCCCTTCCCTAGGGGAGTTGAATTCAGCCATTAAAGGTGGCCTTTGTCCTCCCCTTGGCCGAGCCCCTTCCTTCCCCCTTCTTTCTTTTTTTTTCTCTCTCCTCTATAACCATGGAAATGAAGCTCACCCTCTCTCCTAGTCACCAAGTTGACTTGGTCAATCTGGAGGTCTATTGGCAGCCCATCCATACACATCATCTCCTAAAGAAGCCACATGAGGGGGCTTGAACTTGGGCTAGCCTATTTGGGCTAGGTTGACCCAAGGTAGGCTTGGGTTGACCTTGGTCTTTTTGACCTTTTTGGTTGACCCTAAAGAGTCCCTGGTGACCCATTGATATCCCCTAAGGTCTAGGTTGGGTTGGATAGGGCTGACTTGGCATCTTGCAGGTCACTTGTCCCTTGGTAAGGGCACTTTGACCACTTTAGGGCTAGAGTTGACTTGGGTCAACATGACCATTTGGGTTGACCCCAAGGGGTCTTTGGTGACCCCATGGCTTCCCTTGAGGTTTAGGAAGGGTTATGTAGGGTTACCTTGCACCTTGGAGGTCACCTACCCTTAGTAAGGGCACTTTGACCAGATTAGGGGCTTGAGTTGACTTGGGTCAACTTGGCCTCTAGGGCTGACCCCAATGTGTCCTTAGTGACCCATTGACCTCACTTTAGGTCTAGGAAGACCTGGGCAAGGTTGGTTGGGCACATTAGAGGTCAACTGCCCTTTGTTAGGGCACCTTGCCCAATTTAGGTCCATGGCGGTACTAGGTCAAATTGGCCACTTTGGGTTGACTCCAATGGACCCTTAAGGCTCTAGTGGACCCTCTGATAGGTTAGTGATGTTATGGTGGGGTCATGGGGTCATGGTGAAGCCCTAAGGTCAAACCCTAGGTTTTGTGATGATGTTGTGCCACAGGTAGACCAAGGTGATTCTCACCTTGGCCTTCTATCACTTGACCCCTTTTAGCTTCCTTGTGTTTTGTCATGACCTAGTCATGGCCAAAACAACTCTTAGGGGTCTAGTTGGAAATGAGATGTTACATATAGAGACAAATCCATGCCTTGTCACATCACAATCAAAAGACTTTCTTGCCCTAATACACCATTCGTTCTCACACGAAATCAAGGGAGAACAATCATCACAAATGACATCTTGCCACAAACGGATTTCTAGCACAATCCTTAGGCTCGTTATTCAACATCACTGAGTCAGACTAACGGTCAAGAATTTGGAATCACCCACAATGCCTAATCGACTAAAGGAGTAGATTTCTAATGTAATATCATGCCAGGGACGGACACAATCGACCCGGTGGTTGTCTTGAACCATGGAAACCCGAACCCCTCTCATTTGAGAGATAGGGTGCCTAAATGCTTGAAAGGGATCAAGAAAAGAATGGATGTCATGCACACATCCTAAATAGCAAGAGGAAAAATTTTGTTACCTTATGTCCCACTTCCTTTCCATGAAAAACTTTATTTGCACGGATGAAAACGTGCACCTTCAAGTCCACTCCACAGATCTGGCCTCGGATCGACGATCGGAGCCCCGAAGCTTCGTCAATGGCGTAGAAAGACCTTCTTCTTCCTCCTCCAAAATCTTGAACTCAAACCCTAACTCACACTTCAAAAGAGAGGAGAATGAAGGTTAAAACGTTTCAGCCCTTTATATGCCCTTTGGGTGGAGCATCCTTGGCCATAGGATCAATCCTAAGAGAAATCAGACGACCAAAGTGCCAAATGACGGAACTGCTCCCGTCTGCTACCGCCGAATGGTAACAACCTACTGCATTGTGGTAGGTTCCCGAGCCATCAGTCCCGTTGGGAAGAAAAATCCTACAGCCAGCGTTATCCTTACCGTCGCGCGATGGCCACTCAACGCTTTTCACTCAACGCTTTTCACTCAGCGCTTCACGAGCTACTGCCGCGCGGTAGATTCCTGCCACTGTGCGGTGCCACTCAACACTCTTAACTCCTAGCTACTCAGCGCTCACATTGCCTCGATTCGACGAAGCAAGGCCACCTTCTATCATCCCGACTTTTATTGGGCCACCAGAACCCTAGTGGGCCCAATAAAAGTGACCCGAACCCCTACCCGTGATCCGGTAGAGGTAACCCAAGGATGGAAATAAAGCAGGAGAACTTCTATTTGAGTTCTGTCAGTTCTTGTGGCCTCATAAGACCCATACGAGCACATCAGAACTCATCACGTTGCAATCTAGTGCCTAACGACGAATATAAACGTTTTGACAATTTTAGCGCAATGCGACGCACAGATTTTGGACTTTTGCCAAACGAACTCAGATTCAACCTCAGTCAGAGGCGTTGGACACATGTGGTCAATATAAAGTCAACAAAAGTGGTCTCAGGTAATTTTGGTGAAAATGGTCAACACATGGTCAAATCGAGCGCAACCATGCACTGAAAAGCGTGCGCACACCAATTGTGACACAACACTTCAACTTTGACCCCATCCCGATGACATGGACTCGCTCTGTCTTTAACCCACATGGGGGACCCACCCCATGGTTGACTTAGTCAACCCCGCCCCCACAAAAAAAAAATCCAATTTTTGTGTTTGTTTTCTCAAAGAGGTGCTCACCTTCCCTTCACTAATGGCTAAGGCTCTACACCCTCTCACTCCTTAAGCCACCTAGACCAGCAAGGCATGGCTAAATGGGCCCAAGACAAAAGCCCAAGAACTCTCTCTCTCTCTCTCTCTTTCCCTTCTCCTTTCTCTAAACCCAAGCCCATTTAAGGCAAGCCCAAGAAAATTCCACCTGGCTACCCTTGACCACTTAGGAGGTGCCACCTGGCCGACCAAGTGGAGGGGAGGAGAAGAGCTCCTCCCCTTATGGGAATTAATCCCACACCGGCTAGGGGGAGGGATGAACACCCTCCCCAGCCTATAAAAAGCCTTGAGCAGCCCTCTCCCTTCCACACCAACTCAAACCGAGCCAAGGACCCCTCTATCGGAGCCGCCCTCGCTGGAAACCACCACCCTCAAGCTCCACCACCACCACCTTTAATGGTGGATCAAGCTGGAACCTCCCAGGCTCCTCCTCCTCAGGTAGAATCTTCTCCCCTCCTCCCTTCCTTCCTCTTGAACGAGCTGCATGGACCCTCCGGAGGTCGGAGCGCCTCCGGCACCACCCGACCCTTGCTTCAGGTCGGGTGGCAGTTGTAGGGAGGTTGGACCTTTCCCCACACCAGTGGTGGCGCTGTGGAGGGCTAGACCCTCGGTGATGATTTTTCGGTTGGTAGAAAGCCGGGGTGTCGCCGAAAAATGCCGCTCCGGCGGCACCCGAAGAACAGAGCATTTGCTATATTTTTATCTCCGGCGGCGGCCGGCGTCGGATGGTCGCCGGACCACCACCGGAGATGATCCCCACCCCCGACGTGCCAACCGGGGGTGGTCTTGGGGCTAGGTTCAACCCCAGGAAGGCGGGGTGGGGCTGGGGTAAATATCCCATTACCCCGCTCTCGGGTTGGCCGAACCAAGCGGTGGCCGGCGGCGGCAGGACACCGGGCCACCACCCAGGAAGTCGCCGGCCCCCGGTGAACCATCTGGGGGCAGCGTCGGTGCCCGACAATGACTCGCCGGTAGTGGCAGCTAGCATAGCCGCTTGCTGCCGGCGAATAACAGCTGCCGTCCGATCCGATCCCTGATAGGGATCAGACGACCAGGATTATCTTAAATCCCGCCCGTGCCTCAGCATCAGCGCCCCCCACAGCGGATCCGTGGCCGATCCGCTGTGGGGACAGAAGGATCAATTCTCTGGTCCGACTCGATCTCAGCCGCGGGATCAAGGTGATTTGGCTATCTGCAGACCATATATATTGATAGAACCTACAATTAAATCTAGAAAATAATTGGACTCTTGGTACAAAGTGGTTAACATGAAAAATGTTTCCCATAATGAGAGATATCACCACAAAAAATTGGAAAATTTTTGGAGTCGATTTGGTATTTTTAAAAGCACAAATAAAATTTATTTGGTCAAATTTAAGACCCAAATTTCTTCAAAAATTATGGAAATTTTTCTAGGCTCACTTTAGATCTCCTTAAAGGCTGTATCAAAATTTGAGAACTTTAGAGATCAAAATTGATTCTCCCACTTTTTCTTAAAACTAGAACCGTGCACGGAAAATTGTTGCAAAAATGAAAATTTGGAATGCGCAGCTTTTCTCTCTAAATTAAAGAATCAATCCAAAATCGTCTTATCAATAAAAGTGGTCGGGCCAAATAACCAAGCTTCGTGTGCTCCGAGATTTTGTGAACCCGTCAAGTGCCTTAACTCTCGGGTGCTGCGGGCACGCTCGGAAGATAAGAATATAAGTGATACGCGACAAGATTGTTGTTGACAAATATTTAAGAAGTAACTCCTAATAAGCCCCGAACCAATTAAGCTGTAATTAATAGGGCGCAACTGAACTGTTATCAGATCTTAGTGATGGGTAAAATCCAAGGAAACCTCCAGAAAATGGAGATGGAAGTAAACATACCTCCTGAGAATGGAGATGGAACTGAAGCCTCCTGAATGGAGTGATTGAACTACTAACCATTTTCTTTATGATTATTCTAGTCTTTCACTAGTCCTATAACTTTATTTAATCCAATTAAGTACTTTCAATTCATTACTACTCCAGTTCCATACTGGTCAAGTTCAATTCAGTACTACTCCAGATTCGTACTAGTCGAATTCAATTCAGTACGTTCAATTCAGTACTACTCTAGTTTCGTACTGGTCAAGTTCAATTCAGTACTTTCAATTCAGTACTACTCCAGTTTCGTACTGGTCGTGTCCAATTCAGTACTTTCAATTCAGTACTACTCCAGTTCCATACTGCTCAAGTTCAATTCAGTACTACTCCAATTTCGTACTGGTCGAGTTCAATTCAGTACCTTCAATTCAGTACTACTCCAGTTTCGTACTGGTCAAGTTCAATTCAGTACTTTCAATTCAGTACTACTCCAGTTTCATACTGGTCGAGTTCAATTCAGTACCTTCAATTCAGTAATACTCCAGTTTCGTACTGGTCGTGTTCAATTCAGTACCTTCAATTCAATACTACTCCAGTTTCGTACTGGTCAAGTTCAATTCAGTACTTTCAATTCAGTACTACTCCAGTTTCGTACTGGTCAAGTTCATTTTGGTTCAGTTCTTTTATTTCGGTATTACTTCAGTTTTGTACTAGTCACATCTCATTAGGCAGCGTTTATTAGCATCAACTTAAATTACTGCATTCTAGTTACTACAAATTACTATTATAAGTACGGGTCCTGCTTTAACGAGCAGTAGTTAGTTATGGTTAAGCCTTAGTTGGGGATAACCGGAGTTGAGGTGTACCTCCAGGTTTAGCCTCAATAAGTACTCCCACGCTCCTTGTCGAAAGTTGAGCAGAGCGTCGCTGCCTCAAGGATAAAATATAGTAGGGCAGGCCGCCACAGACTCGGTGTATATTAACATGATTGTTTGGTTGATTGCTTGTGGATTACTTGCGGTAAGCTGTGGCGGGCCAGTCACTTCCTCAGACCGTTCGTACCGGTGCGAAAAGTTCGACGACTCAAGGAGACAGGGGGATAAGTACCACGTGTGATATGCCTTTATGTTTTCCCCGTCAAGTTTCTTCCTCTGGTCGACCAAAATGTTAAAACTCTAGTTGTCGCTCACATCCAAGAATACACAGGGATGTAGGTTAGGGCCTGGGGCGGTGCGGTACAACCACGCCCCCAGAAGTGGCAGGACTGGTCACTGTCACTGATGGCCACATCGGTGAGGACCTGTCACAACCCGCATTTTCACCGCATAAAAGGTTATCAGAGTAAGGTAAAATGTGTATCATGATGCCACGTCAGAAGGGGATATCTGCGGACGCTCAGGCAGACACCAAACTAATCATGAAAAAGGTTCCTTTTAAGTTATTTTAAGAAAATTCAGTTAAGTTCAGGAGTTAGCCGTATCCCTCGACTTAGTGGCTCATCTAGTCCACGAATCAAAATATATTATACGCTGCGGAAAAATACTTGATTAGATTAACTCAAACATCATACATGAGTAAAAACATCCCTAAAGGACAACTCATGCTATGCAACACTCTAAATTTATTATAGTAGGGAAGATAGCTTTTACGGTCGCCAAAAATAACAAGTTAGAGTTTCAAAGTATGCAATGCATGAAGTAATAGTAGTAGGTTTTATAATTGAAAATACCTAACATGTATTCCTAGCATAAATCCTCCCAGAGAACAAGTAATCCACATCCAAATTTAAAGAAATGAGCAGCTAGCAAGTATCAAGCAACTAACAAAATCAGTGGGCGCCAACAAACTGACACGAACCCACTCACAAAAGTATGTCTGAACTAGCAAAACTAAACAAACAACAAACTACCTCGCTAAGACGAGGCAACAAACACGGCCAACGCTGCCGCCCAGAAAACTCTAAAACCAGCACTACTATCCGCTACTGCTCTGAATCTGAGGCATTCCAAAAACAGAACACCTCTGCAAGAAAGTACAAGTAGTGGTAGGAAGAGTAATAAACTCAAAATAAGCAAAGGTCAATAGGGGTACCAACCCAATACCAAACACACTGAAGTAAAGTACGAAAGAAACAGGGTATCAACAGGAAAAGAACTCCTACTTGATTTGCCACATTCCACAAGAATGCACCAGATGCACAAGGCTATAAGGTGGCTAAATGATTATTTCACGAGAAAGAAAAATACAAAACCTTTATTAGGCACCTGTGGTCGACTCTACCCGAACACACGGGCAAAGTGGTCACTCTTGGATACACCACTCAAAAGCACGGGCGAAGTGGTCGCTCTTGGACACCCCCCCCCCCAAAAAAAAATACGGGCGAAGTGGTCGCTCTTGGACACACCCCCCAAAAACACGGGTGAAGTGGTCGCTCTTGGACACACCCCCAAAAAGAAACAAAACAGATATATAATACGTCTAATTGCGAGGGAGTCTCATACTCTCCACCATACACTGTAGACATCCAAAAACCAGGTAGACTTCCACAGGGCACTAATGAAGGTGACAAACACTACAGAGGTGGAATCGTCCACTAACTCTCGCATTTAAGAACCCAAAGAAACCACAACACAAATATCTCGAGATTTGGCTCGACAGATTATACTTGACATTACCGAACTCAAGACGCAGTTGATCAACCTCTAGGAGGAATTTACAGTCCTAGATAAATTCTAACGCGCTAAATAACGAAACCTAAAACATGCATAACCCTCATTAAGACATACCAGGAACAATTAACCAAAACCAGACAAAACCGGGCTTTCCAAGACAACACCTTACAACAACAAAGGATCGTTGAGACGATTAAGCATAACAGTGATTTGGAAGAATAAGCACAGAGAATTTAAAGAACATGAAAGTATAGTCGTTACCATCAGATCGGACAAAGAGAAATGAGAGGAAGACCACCACTTGCCTTGGTTTTACCAAAAAAGTCCTTTGAATCGCTCCACGTCGTATATCGGGGCAAAAGACTGCGGGAGGAGTTGAAATCTAGACAAAAAGGTCAAAATAGAGATTAGGGCCGAAAAATCCTAACCAGAAATCTCAAGAAACGTGGAAGATATTACCACGATGGCGTAGCTCTCGGCGATAGCTTTCCAGATCTATGCTCGGATGAAGATTTCGAGCACTGGAGCACCGTCGGTGGCCACCGGAAAGTTCACGGAATATTTCTCTCCCACACTCACGCTGCTCTCTAGTTCGGGAAGAAAAAAAGAATCGGAGAAGATGATGGCGTTTTCTCTGATATAAATATGCGGGTGCGCGGAAGACGAAAATAAAGGTTTGGATGGCTTCAAATCGAAAAGTATCCAACACGAAAGTTGTAGATCTCGTCGATACGCACAAATTTCATGTTAACCATTTTTCCATACGACATCGTTTTGACCCTCAAAAAGACTCACGAACTAAAACTGCAGCGGACTACACGAGAACAAGCCTACGGGTACTCGAGAGGTAGAAGACGGCTACTCGAGTAGTTCGGAAAGGCTACTCGAGTAGTTCGGAAAGGCTACTCAAGTAGTTCGGAAAGGCTACTCGGGTAGTTCAGAAAGGCTACTCGAGTAGTTCAGAAAGGCTACTCGAGTAGTTCAAGTGACTACTCGAGTAGTTCAAAAAATTCACTCGTGTAGGTCAGAAATGTTACTCGAGTAAGAGGAAAAAGGCACTCGTGCAGATTCAGAACAACACTCGAGTAAGAATCAAATTCACTCGAGAGGCAGCAATCAGGAATTGCAAAATCTGTAAATTCTTTACAAATATATTCAAGAAAAATTGGACGAAGTCAAAACCAAAATCCGACGAGCCATTCCCGAGATATTAACCGCCAAAACATGCGGCGAACAAAAACAAAACTCAAAACTTCGATCGCGCGCCGAGACTCCAAAAACGCTCGGGTTGCGACGAAACTGGACGAGCACGTCCAAAACTACTCAAATCCAACACTCGACGTTAAAAGTAACTCCACGACGTCATAAATCTGACATTTCCCAAACAAATAAAATCATCGAAAAATTGGTGGCATTACAGTCACTCCCCGTAAAAAGAAGTTTCGTCCCGAAACTTATCACAACCCTAAAATCAACCCAAAACCAAACCAAAATTGATAAAACCATGCATAACTGAAAACATAACGACACACCGAAACTAAGAGAATAGGTGCGAATGAGATTCCCTCATTGCTGATTCCAATTCCCACATCGCGCTCTCGACGTCTTGATTTCTCAAAAGAATCTTGACCATATGGATGGTCTTTCTCCACAACACACGCTCTTGAGAATCCAGAACACGAATAGGTTCTTCCACATATGTAAGGTTAGGCTGAATCTGGGGTATCGATTCGAGGACTTGACGAACATTACGAACACACTTCCGCAACTGGCTCGCATGGAACACATCATGGACACCAGGGAAGGTCGCAGGCAAATCCAGCCTATAAGCTGACACTCCGATGCGCTCAAGAATCTGGAAAGGTCCCACGTACCGGGGGTCTAACTTGTGGTTCCTTCCAAACCTTTTAACGCCAGACATCGGAGAAACATTCAGAAAAACCAAGTCTCCAACCGCAAACTCCAGATCGACCCTTCGTTGATAAGCATACTTCTCATAGCGCTCTTGATCCACACGAAGCTTTTCCCGAATATGAGTCACGACACAATTCATCTCTTCAAGGGCTTCCGGACCTAACAACGGTCTCTCACCAACTTTAGCCCAAAACAATGGAGTCCTACAACGCCTCCCATACAAGGCCTCAAACGTAGCCATCTGTAGACTCTCTTGATAACTATTATTGTAAGCAAACTCCATGAGTCTGAGATGCTCATCCCAAGCACCACCATGATCCAAAACATAACACCTGATCATATCCTCTACGATCTGATTTACCCTTTCCGTCTGACCATTAGTCTGCGGATGATAGGCGGTGAAATACCTTAAATCAGTACCCAACCCCTCTTGTAAAATCTTCCAAAAACGAGACGTAAATCTAGAGTCCCGATCTGATACGATGCTAGCAGGCACACCACGTAACCTGATGACCTCTTCAAGATATAACTTAGCTATCTTCTTCATCGAGTACCCAATCTTAAATGGAACAAAGTGAGCACACTTTGTCAGTTTGTCGACTATCACCCAAACAGAGTCGTGCCCACAGGGAGATTTTGGTAGACCAGTGATGAAATCCATTGAGATACTCTCCCATTTCCAACTTGGAATATCAAGTGGTGTCAATTTACCACCAGGCCTTCTGTGATCAGCTTTAACACACTGACAAGTATAACATTCTGATACAAACCTTGCGATGTCATTCTTCATCCCTGACCACCAAACAATTTGCTTTAGATCTTTATACATCTTAGTGGAACCAGGGTGGTAGGCTACACTGGAACCATGAGCTTCAGCACAGATCTTAGCTTGAATATCGCCAAAGGCGGGGACGCAAAATCTACCCCGATACTTCAGGGTGTCCAACTCGTCCACAGAGAAATCAGGAAGCTCTTCCTTCAAAGTTCTATTCCGGAGGTGCAGCAAATCAGGATCATCCTTCTGATGTGCTAGAGTAAGGGAAATCCAAGAGGGTTCTTCTATTTCTAGACTAGCAGGCACGGTACTACTCCCAACCTCAATATCCATCAACAAAAATTCTTCTACCAAGGACTGCACCGATAGATTAAAAATCTTAGCGGTCTTTCAACTCAAGGCATCGACTACTACATTAGCCTTTCCTGGATGATAAAGAATTTCCACTTCATAATCCGCCACATATTCTAACCACCGATGTTGGCCCAGATTTAGTTCTTTCTGAGTGAAAACGTACTTCAAACTCTTATGGTCAGTATAGATCTTGCACATCGCGCCATATAATAAGTGTCTCCAAAGCTTCAGCGCATAAATTATGGCAGCAAACTCCAAATCATGCATGGGATAGTTTCTCTTGTGGATCTTTAGTTGCCTCGATCCATACGCGATCACCTTGCCATCTTGCATTAAAACACAACCAAGTACGATGTGTGACGCGTCAACATACACAGCATACTCAACTCGTTCCGTAGGTAAGGTTAAAATCGGAGCAGTACAAAATCTCTTCTTCAACTCTTGGAAAGCCTCTTCGCACTTATCGCTCCAAATGAAAGCAGTATTCTTCTGAGTAAGTCTAGTTAGAGGAGCAGACAACACTGAAAACCCCTCCACAAATCTTCTATAATAGCCAGCCATGCCCAAGAAACTCCTAATCTTCTTGGGTGTAGAAGGTCTCTCCCATTCCATCACAACAGAAATCTTGGTCGGATCTACCGAAATACCATCCTTGCTTACAACATGACCAAGAAAGGACACCTGGGGTAGCAACAACTCACACTTGCTCAACTTCGCATATAACTTATGCTCCGTTAGGGTCGACAAGACCGGACACAAATGCTGAGTATGCTCCTCAACATTGCGGGAATACACCAAGACATCATCCTCTATAAATACAATCACAAAATGGTCCAGACCTAGGACGAACTCTATGTCCCTCACAGGAGGAAGACAAGGAAGATTAGATAGGAAAACATCCAAACACTCACGCACTATATAGATCTCCTCTAGACATGGTAAACCTACCTTGGTTTCCAGAACTGGAACCAAATAAGAAAAACACCCAGAAGCTAAAAGCTTCCGAGCACATACCGCAGAAATAACTGGAGAAGCCTGGCGCGGATAACCATAACCACTCCTGGGTTGACCATCATCCATCTTGAAGTCCAAGCGCTTAACCTTACACTGGGTGACAGAGTCATGCCTAGACAACCTGTGCAGGCCCAAGACTACACAAAACCTTCCATGTCTATCACCTTTAAATTAGCAACCACTAGAAAAATACATAACCGAATCGGACAACCCTGAATATCTTCGTCCAATACCACAGAATCACCAGAAGGAAACTTGACACAAAACACGTCACCAACCTGATCGAGGGTCAAACCATGACGCTCTACAAAGGGCCTAGCCACGAACGGGTGGGTAGCGACACGATCAAAAGGAACACGCGCCCAACGGTTCTTTACCTTAATTTACTTATAAAATCGTATACATAACTTATTCAATCAATAACAAAACCAGATAGAACCTAACCTGAAATCACTTGGGTTGAAGACTGAGTTTCTTCTTTGGTTGTCGCGATCAGTTTACCTTTTCCTTTGTCCTAGTTTGGTGGCAGTGGTAGAGCCCGAGGCGGGGCCGGCTGCAGTGGGGACTGAGCCTGGGGACACGAAGTCTTCAGGTGTCCCTTCTGCCCGCAATGGAAGCAAGTCTTTTCCTTCAACCAGCAATGACTCACGTCATGTCCCTTCTTTGAACAGAACGTGCACACCCGATCTCCCTTGGGTACTCCTTGGATGGCGAGCACCCGCTGCTTCATTTGAGTGGCACTTCTCTTGAAACACCTTTCGAAAAGGTGGCGAGGTCGACCACAGAAGCTACATATTTCTCCACTTTTCTTTTTCGAAGAAGGGACGGATGCCCCAGAGCTTCCATGCTCAACACCCTTCATCTTCTCTTTCCTCGGTATCATATCACGATCCTTAGCATATCCAAAGGTCTGAACTTCAAGAGAAACTTCTACTATCATTAGTCTCGGACTGGTATGTATTGGCAAACTGCTGAATGTCATTTTGGAGACCGCCCAAGAAACCTTTAACCCTGCGCTCCTCAGCAGCTCTCAACTTAGAAGCAAACTTATTAAATTTACTGATCTCACTCTCATACCCAATCACTACGGGGGTTTGCTCAGTAGGATGCTGTCCTAAGGTTTTAGCCAATAATGCCTGCAACTGTGCTTGCATTGCTACGATCTGACCTGCCAGGGTCTCCATGCTCTGGCGTAGTTCAACAATCATCGCCTCACCCTGCGTACCTGACGACTCACCCTCAAACTGGGGAGTCAACCTGGTCGTAACACGCTCATGCAACATTCTAAAAAAACACATAACACCTCATTAAAACTCTAGCTTAAACTAGGACGACACCACTTAGTTCAGAACATACTTAAAAGACACTTGCTTACGCTACAACTTGCTCTGAGATTTTTTATAATGATGTTATGTCCTACTTAGGATGATATCTTCTCATCCAATTGACTCTTGTGTCTATGACATGAATGCATGTATTCTTTATTCTTTTTCTGATTTAAACCATGTGTGTACATATGTCATCCTGCAAATCTTTTGCTTGGCATGTTGTGCTTATGCAATGTTATGTTATGCATGATTGTGCTATGCATTCTAAAAAGGCCCTAATGCGTGTTATGAGCGGCGTTGGCATGAAAATGTTATGCATCCCATACTACATGACAATCTCATGCAACGAAAAAAGAAACGTGCTAGTCGCATTCATGTGGTGAGGTTATGCATCCCATACTACATAACCCTCACATGTTGCCCCAATGGTGGATCCATATACAAACACATATTATGCATCTCATACTACATTATATGCCCCGTATACTTCATGTTATGCTATGAGTGTAGTGTTCGTGCTTCAGCCAAGACGTGCTGATGACATATCAGTGTATGTATGATATGATGTTAAACAACTAATACCAAAAAGGAAAGGTTGCCCAACAAATTGTCAAGCAACCTCCCTCTGATACCAATTGTCACAACCCGCATTTTCACCGCATAAAAGGTTATTAGAGTAAGGGAAAATGCGCGTCATGATGCCACGTTAGCAGGGGATATCTGCGGATGCTCAGGCAGACACCAAACTAATCATGAAAAAAGGTTCCTTTTAAGTTATTTTAAGGAAATTCAGTTAAGTGCAGGAGTTAGCCGTATCCCTCGGCTTAGTGCCTCATCTAGTCCACGAATCAAAATATATTATACGCTGCGGAAAAATACTTGATTAGATTAACTCAAACATCTTATATGAGTAAAAACGTCCCTAAAGGACAACTCATGCTATGCAAGACTCTAAATTTATTATAGTAGGAAAGATAGCTTTTACGGTCGTCAAAAATAACAAGTTAGAGTTTCAAATTATGCAATGCATGAAGTAATAGTAGTAGGTTTTATAGTTGAAAATACCTAACATGTATTCCTAGAATAAATCCTCCCAGAGAACAAGTAATCCACTTCCACATTTAAAGAAATGTGCAGCTAGTAAGTATCAAGCAACTAACAAAATCAGTGGGCGCCAACAAACTGACACGAACCCACGAACAAAAGTATGTCTGAACTAGCAAAACTAAACAAATAACAAACTACCTCGCTGAGACGACGTAACAAACACGGACAATGTTGTCGCCCAGAAAACTCCAAAACCAGCACTGCTAACCGCTACTACTCTGAACCTGAGGCATTCCAAAAATAGAACACCTCAGCAAGAAAGTATAAGTAGTGGCAGGAAGAGTAATAAGTCCAAAATAAGCAAAGGTAAACAGGAGTACCAACCCAATACCAAACACACTGAAGTAAAGTACGAAAGAAACAGGCTATCAATAGGAGAAGAACTCCTACGTGATTTGCCACGTTCCACAAGAGTGCACCAGACGCACAAGGCTATAAGGTGGCTACATGATTATTTCACCAGAAAGAAAAATACAAAACCTTTATTAGGCACCTGTGGTCGACTCTACCCGAACACACGGGCAAAGTGGTCACTCTTGGACACAACACCCAAAAACACGGGCGAAGTGGTCGCTCTTGGACACCCCCCCCAAAAACAAGGGCGAAGTGGTCGCACTTGGACACACCCCCCCAAAATACGGGTGAAGTGGTCGCTCTTGGAAAAACCCCCCAAAAGAAACAAAACAGATATATAATCCGTCTAATTGTTAGGGAGTCTCATACTCTCCATCATACACTGTAGACATCCAAAAACCAGGTAGACTTTCACAGGGCACTAATGAAGGTGACAAACACTATAGAGGTGGAATCGTACACTAACTCTCGTATTTAAAAACCCAAAGAAACCACAACACAAATATCTCGAGATTTGGGTCGACAGATTCTACTTGACATTACCGAACTCAAGACGCGGTTGATCAACCTCTAGGAGGAATTTACAGACATAGATAAATTCTAACGCGCTAAATAACGAAACCTAAAACATGCATAGCCCTCATTAAGACATACCAGGAACAATTAACCAAAATCAGACAAAACCAGGCTTTCCAAGACAACACCTTATAACAACAAAGGATCGTTGAGACGATTAAGCATAACAGTGATTTGGAAGAATAAGCACAGAGAATTTAAAGAACATGAAAGTATAGTCGTTACCATCAGATCGGACAAAGAGAAACGAGAGGAAGACCACCACTTGCCTTGGTTTTATCGGAAAAGTCCTCTGAATCGCTCCACGTCGTAGAGCGGGGCAAAAGACTGCGGGAGGAGTTGTAATTTAGACAAAAAGGTCAAAATAGAGATTAGTGCCGAAAACCACTAACGAGAAATCTCAAGAAACGGGGAAGATATTACCACGATGGCGTAGCTCTCGGCGAGAGCTTTTTGGATCTATGCTCGGATGAAGATTTCGAGCACTGGAGCACCGTCGGCGGCCACCAGAAAGTTCACGGAATATTTCTCTCCCACGCTCACGCCGCTCTCTGGTTCGGGAAGAAAAAAAGAGTCGGAGAAGATGATGACGTTTTCTCTGATATAAATATGTATATATATATATATAAAGATATATAAATATATATATAAAGATATATAAATATATACATTTATAAAATTTTCTGTCTAAAAGATCTGACTGAAAACGTGCGGGTCCGCGGAAGACGAAAATAAAGGTTTAGGATCACTTCAAATCGAAAGTATCTGACACGAAAGTTGTAGATCTCGTCGATACGCACAAATTTCATGTTAACCATTTTTCCATACGACATCGTTTTGACACTCAAAAAGTCTCTCGAACAAAAACTGCAGTGGACTACACGAGAACAAGCCTACGAGTACTCGAGAGGTAGTAGACGACTACTCGAGTAGTTCGGAAAGGCTACTCAAGTAGTTCGGAAAGGCTACTCGGGTAGTTCGGAAAGGCTACTCGAGTAGTTAAAGTGACTACTCGAGTAGTTCAGAAAGGCTACTCAGGTAGTTCAAGTGACTACTCGAGTAGTTTAGAAAATTCACTCGTGTAGGTCAGAAATGTTACTCGAGTAAGAGGAAAAAGGCACTCGTGTAGATTCAGAACAGCACTTGAGTAAGAATCAAATTCACTCGAGAGGCAGCAATCAGGAATTGCATAATCTGTAAATTCTTTACAAATATATCCAAGAAATTGAACTATACAAATGAATAGTAAAAGACATTTTTGAATAGTATTATAATATTAAAATAATCATATTTATATATGTTTTAATAAGCAAACTACGAGGTCAAAACGGAGGCCCGAACGAGCGCCGAATTAAATGAAACTCACGTCGTAGGCGAATACTGACGCTACGAACACAACGACGAAGTCAAAACCAAAATCCGACGAGCCATTCCCGAGATATTAACCGCCAAAACATGCGGCGAACAAAAACAAAACCTAAAACTTCGATCGCGCGCCGAGACTCTAAAAAGGCTCGGGTTGCGACGAAACTGGACGAGCACGTCCAAAACTACTCAAATCCAACACTCGACGTTAAAAGTAACGTCACGACGTCATAAATCTGACGTTGCCAAACAAATAAAATCATCGAAAAATCGGGGGCATTACAGGACCGCAGGGCTCGCTACCATGCTAGAACAAAAGTGGTCCATACTATGTGGACATAGGGTGTCTTACATGGCTGTGAATGGCTGCGGTGTGTGTACGCGACTGTGAATGACTACGAATAGATACGTGTTGCAAATACCTGATGCGTCAATGTGCTTATGGGACCCGTGCTATTGCAGTTATTTTATTTTCGGCTATATTGTACTGCCTTGTCATTTATACTCCTAGCTTAAAATATGAAATATTGTGCTAATTCTCTCATACTTCAGCTACTTTATTCTACTGGGTGCATGTGTGCTCATCCCCAGGATATGTATCCGGGGAGTGAATTTAACTATACTTAGCTCTGTGACTAATGGTTATTTAATTAACCATTCACAGGAAATGGAGCGTCGTAGTGACCCGCTGCCGCAAGAGATTGCGCCAGCAGATAGGACCACTCGAGCAGAAGCACCCCCGATGTCTACAGAATTTCGAGACGTGAGTACTAACGAGCTGATTAATGGGAGGGAGTGAGGAGTTATATACTGTACTTGTACAGCCTGTAGGCTTATACATATATATTGGCTACGACCTTATGATCGTGTAATCTTATATGATGATATGTACACATACGTGGTACTGGTTTCCTGTTAATGCTCCCACATATTTTTATGACGTGAGGTGAACGTTGTGATTCAAGCCGAGGAAGACGACCAACTAGTGCTTGGCAGATTGGGTCGTTACCCCTTAAAGAGCACTGGGTGGACGTCTTGGGCATTAGAATCCCCTCCGGCCCAACCCGTGTAAAAGTTGGGGGGGGGGGCTCACAAATGTATCAGAGGGATCACGATTCATTCTTGTGGAGCAGTCTCAGGAATTCCCCATCTCTCGCTTCATTTCTCAGTTCGGGACGAACCTTGCAGCGAAAGCTTGGTGGACCCTAGTGTAGAGGCTTAGGGATTCTAGACTGCACGTTAGTATGTCCGTACACCGATGTTTCTGCTTCTTCAGTCATTTTTGCAAATTTTCCCTACTTTTGCAAAGTACTGACACTTTTCCTGTTACTCCTGCAGATACCAGAGTACAGTAACTGGGGGTCTTCTTATAGAGGATATGTTCCCGCCACCCCACCTCCAGACCCGTTCGCCGCCGCGGCTGTACCATTTGCCGAGCCTGACTTGGGATAGACATTAACAGCCATTCTGGCCACGTTTCGGACAACATTGGCACAATCACCACGAGAGATGATATCACCTACCGATTTACTGACGACCTTTCGAGGACTGTGGCCGCCTGCTTTTAGAGGTATAGAGACTGTCATCCAGGCAGAGGTGTGGGTGGAGCATGTGGAAGAGCTGCTGGTATGAATGATGTGCCCAGCAGTGGCTGCAGTTTCTCTAGTGGTGACTTTTTTAGAAGGATATGCTAGGTATTGGTGGAGAGCGGCTAGTCGCACTACTTTTAGATGACGACCGTTGAGCGCTATCCTTTGGCGGGAGTTCTCTAAGGCTCTACAGGAGTTCTTCATCTCAGATGCAGACCGAGCGGCTTTGCAGGAGAGATTGCTGCACATTCGACAGGGAAACCGCACAGTGGCAGAGTGCGAGAGAGAGTTCATACACTTGGAACGCTTCGCCGAATATTTGGCTGCCTCTGACAGGGATAGAGCTTCCCGCGTCTACCGGGGATTACGTGATGACTTGAGTAAGGCTCTGATTATGATCTCTCAATCTACCTTCCAAACCATATCCTCTCACGCAGCAGCACTTGAGTTGGACCAGCTGATGGTAGCCCAGTAGCACAGAATATAGGTCGATGCCCCTAGAGATCTCAGACGAGACAGGGGAGCTGCTCCCCACCGACAGGATAGAGACCGCAGGCATAGACGCTGCAAATAGCCTTATAGGCGCCCACCAGCACCCCCAGCAGCCCGTGTTAGTGGTCCGACGTGATGTTCCCTTCACAGGGAACTGTTTCTTGTGTCAAAAACCAGGGCATATGAGGGCCTTCTGCCCACAAGCAACAGGAAGGCCAGGACTAGGAGCAGTACAGGGTGGGCAACCGGCACAGGGACATTGCCAGAGAGTGCGCAGAGCTAGAGCTGGCAGGAGAGGCCAGCAGGGCTGTGCATCGACTTTGGAGACCTATGCACTGGACTTACAGCACGGACCAGCCCCTGATGTAGTCATAAGTATATATACTCGGCAATAAAATATATCAAATATTGTGAAAGTGCAAGTTAGATCTGATATACTTTAGAGGGGGGTGAATAGAGTATGGTGTTTGGTAAAAACTTTTTACAACAGTTGTTGTATTCCTAAGTGAACAGGGAAGCAAATAATAAATAGTAAATCTAAACACAGCAACTATCTAATCACAGAGCAAACTAGTCACAAACCACAACCAGAAACAAAAAGAAAGATAAGCAACCAGAAGACACAAGGAGCTATAGTGGTTCCCCAATCAACCTGGGTACATCTACTCTTCTACCACCCTAGGTAGGAATCCACTGCAGGATGAGTTGATCAGGTGTCCTGGGCACCAATGAGCTTTTGATAAGGTGCTCAAAAACCAAATCAAATTTTTTGATCAGGTGTCTTGCCACCAATGAGCTTTTGATAAGGTGCTCAAAAACCAAACACAAACTTTTGAAGGGAGTTTGAAAAGCCCTTTACAGAAGAGAGAGAGAGAGAGAGAGAGAGAGAGAGAGGGAAAGAGATGATCTTCTTTGTCAACAGTCAGAGAGAAGATAGTGGATGTTGTCAAAGCTCCCCCTGAGATCTGTAGTTGTTCAGGAAGTGAAGCTTTGCAGTAGGGTGATAGGACTTCAAATGATTGATCTCCAGCAAATGATGATTTCAGCAACAACTCAAATGTGAGGTGTCTGGAGTCTTGAATGATGATGGCCTTTGAACACTTGAATCAAGAGAGATCTGAAGATTTAAGTTTGTTGATCTCCTTTGGTGATGATGTTCTTGTATGAATCTTTGAGACTGAGAATGTTCGCAACTCTTTCTCTTTCTCTTGTGTAATTGTTGTTGTGAGAGCTGTTGTTACAGAGAATATTTTTCTAACTTCTTGTTCTTCTGCTGCAGGAATAATGAAAAAATCTTATCTTTTATTCCTTTTTGTCTGAATATAAATGATCCACTGTCAAGATAGTCGTTGGCCTGTCATAAATGACTTCCTTAATTGCTTTTGTCTTCTGGAGGAAAGTCCAATAAAACATTCCTTGATAATTCCTTGAAACTTGCTCCAGATTAAATGAAAAACGGCTACAAGATCTCTGAATTAAATGCTGACAATAATTCCTTAACTGTCTGAATTTAAATCTTGAAAATCGTTGAACTCTTCAGAAAATCGTCGAACTGAGCTCCACTATCGTTGAACTGAGCTCAGAGATTTGGACTTAGATAGAAACAGAGATCGTCGATCTGAGCTCAACTATCGTCAAACTGAGCTCAGAGATTGAGAACCAAACTGAAGTCAAGATCGTCGATCTGAGCTCGAAGATCGTCAAATGGAGTTCGACGACTTGTTGAAGTTGAGCTCAGCGATCGTCGAATGGAGTTCGACGATCCATCGAAGTGAGCTAAACTATCATCGAATGGAGTTCGACGATTCTTCGTACTGAGCTCGACGAAATGACTTAGTTTTCTGAAACTGAAAATCCTGGTCTTGAGGGCAGCTTCCAAACCTAAGAACTAACACTTAGACTCAATTCTAATTGACCTTTAGATCTATACAATGAGGTCAAAACAGGTTTCCTAAGAGACATAGTGATCCTGACCCAAATCAATAATAGGGTGTTCCAACAATCTCCCCCTATTTGGGTTAGGATTACTATTTACAGACATTGGAAATTTAAAAACATACACAACAACAATATAACAACAAAACAATGCAGAATCACAGATATTATCTCAGACAGATCATAAAACAGCATATATTGTCACCTTACAGAATTACTCCTTTTCCTTGCTCTTTATAAGTACTATTTCCCTATTTGGATTAAGAGCTTCCTTTTTAAATCTTTTGTCATCAGCTACACCTAAAGAGGTTTGTTGCTTAGGCCTGGGCACTACAGCTTCAGGATGCAGCTTCATGTAGCTTTCAGAATCAAAAAACTTGCTGGAAGCATATCTTTCAAGTTCCTTTTTCCTTTGATCTGATAATGTAGTAATACTGGAAGTGTCTTTGCCTTGTTCTCTGCCTTTCTTAATTTGATCCAAAGCAGCTAATTCCTTCATCCTGGCTGTCCATGAAGTTGGATTGTTCTCTGGATCCTTAAAAGGAACCAAAGGCTCATATCTGTTGGAGGGATTGTCTGGAGGAGCTCTGGATGAGACTAACTCTTTAAGCTTGTAGGGAAAGGGACCTGAAGTAGTATCAGAGGAAGCTTGTCCTTGCCTTGAATAAGGGTGTTGCCTGGAATAGCCTTCTGAGTATACTTGAAATTCTCTTTGGTTTCCTCTATAGTTTCCTCTCCTTGATTGGTAGCCTCTGGATTGGCTTCCCCTATGTTGAGATCTTCCTTGAGGCTGATAAGGGGTTTGGCTTCTGGCAGAGGATTGAGCAGCAGAGCTACCACCTGCACCTGCATCAGGAGGAGGAGGAGGATGATGGAACTGAGAGAAACCTTTCTCATACTTTTTCTTTTTCTTCATGGCCTTCAATTGATTCTTGGAGTATTGCATCCAGTGTTCAGTGATGGGGCAGTTATGCAATATGTAGTAAGGAATATCATTGGTATCTTTGACTTTTGCTGGAGGAACCCTTTTCATAGCCTTGCTTCTGGCCTTTCTTTTCCTTGAAATAGTTGCAGAGGAGTCATCTGAATCAGTCCTACATTGATCACTTTCTGAGCTTTGTTCATCATACAGTGCATCAATCCTTTTAAGATAGTCTATTTGTTGTTGGGATTGAGTAGAGATAACAATAGTGACAGCAGTTGTGGTAGCAACAGTAGAAGGAGGAATAGAAGCAACACTAGCAGAGGAGATTACATCAACAGATACAAAACTTTCAGAAGTAACACTCTCAGAAATGGAAGGTACAGCAGCAGTAGATACTGCAGTAACTGGGGCAGCAACAGATACAGATAAAATACTTTCAGATACAACAGGTTCAGTAACAAAAATAACATCAGTAGTAATAGCAGGCTCAAATTCAAATTCCTCTGTCATATGTATGTCCTCAGATACTGAAACATCAGAATTATCCGCAATATCAGCAATATCATTAGAAGCAACAGCAACAGAAACAGCAGGGGCAGTAACAGAAAGGGACTGTACAAAAGAATAAATTAAGCTGGTGTCACAGCTTGAAATGGGCATAATGGCCTTAGATAGATCTTCAGATGGCTGTACTGCAGTGCTCTCTGGAAGACAGCTGAAATAAACTGAATCAAAATCTGATAATAATGACCTGAGGTCCATTGAGAAAACTGCAACTTGTGCTGTTGAGGCTTGAGCTTGAATTGAGGTAATAGCAGCAGCAGGCAATCTAACCACTTCATGAGGCATCTCCCCCTGCCTAGATTCATTCAGGACTAGATCAAGGCACCCAGATGAAGGGATTTCCTGAGGAGGAATGAGGGAGGAGAGCCTGGCAGACAGGTCTGCAACTGACTTTAAAAGTGGAGCCAAGGAGGTCTCCAACAAGAGGGATAGCCTGGGAGCTATCAGCTCATAAAGTCTGTCTGCTAAGGCTGGAAGATCTACATGTTCAATAGGGACTTGAGCAGAGGTAGAGAATGAAGGTGGAACAGCTGGAGAGATTGGTGGAGAGCTGGTGGATGGTGGAAATGAGGGTTGAGATATGGGGATTGTGGAAATTCAAGATAATGGAATGGAAACAGAGGGTGTGAAGGAGGGTTGTGCAATGATGTCTTGAAGAAATTGTTGATAGGATGTGGAAGAAGAGGGTAGATCAGGAGGGGATGAAGGGGAATCATCCATAAAGGAATCATCTATCAGATTGAAGGATGGAATGTTGGATGATGAATCAATGTCTTGGTGAGGGTTGTGATGTAAAGGGTGGAAGATTTCTTCTATTAGTGGAAGAGTTGGAGAATGGATAGAAGTTGGAGATGGGGTTGAAATTATGATGGTGGAGGAAACTATAATGATGGATGTGACTGGTGGAGATGAAATAAGAGGTGGAGGAGGAGGAGAAGCAGCAGTCAAGTCTTCTGCAGGGGCAGAGACTTGAGGGGAAGAGACTGCAACAGTCCTTGTGCCTGAAGTGGTAGATGATGAGGGCCTTCTGGGCTTCACTATTTTCCTGTCCCACTTTCCAAACAGGGCACATGAGAGCCTCTTAGATGCATTGATGTGCATCCCATTTGAGACTAGCAGTGCAGGGCATCTGTTTTGAAGAAATAGCCATGGTATCCTTCCAAAGTTGACAAAATTCTTGTTGATCTTTTTCTTAATCAGATCAAAGAAGATTTCTCCCCAGTTTAACTGTTTCTTATCTACAAGAGCACCCATCAAACATAGCTGATACCTGGAGATGGTATCATGGGCTGAGTGCTTGGCCAGCAGTACCTTTCCTACAACATCAGCCAAAAATCTATACTCCATAGATAGATTTTTCTTCAGCAGCTTGCTAGTGTTTGCATCTGAATGTCCCATTCTATCAAGCATAGTAGAAAATTCTTCTCCAGACAATTCAACAGAATCCTCTCCAGAATTTAATCCAAAAATTTCTGTCAGGGCAGCAGGTGTTAGATATACCTGGGTTCTTGAAATTGTTCCAACATCTGTGTTTTGATCCTGATTGTGGGCAGTATAGACCCACTCCTTTATTTCATCAGCAGCCAATTTGATTCTGTTGGACATTATAGTAACTAGATTTTGCTCCTTGTAAAGTTTTAGAATGTCTTTGAAAATCTGATCACTGTTGTTGAACGAATCCATATCTATATCAAATCCTGCATCAAATTTCATGGCGGCCAGGACGACAACTGAGACAGTCATTGATTCCTGCAAAAATCAACAAACAAACGATCAAGTGTAGAGAAGTTTGGAGGGAAATAGGAAATTTTGCAGAGAGATTGAAAGCGCAAAAGGAGAACGACGGCCGAAAAATGAATTTTATATTAGGGTTCGACGCAGAAAAGGAAAGATCGTTGAACTCAGGTCGACGATCGGGGCTGCTAAGGGAAACTGAAAGGTCATCAATAGCGTCAATCTCCGTTCGACGATATTGGAGAGCGTCGAGCTCCGTTCGATGATAGTTCAGAAAACAAAATCGTCGAGCTTCGTTCGACGATCGCTGACCTGGAGAGATAGTTTAGACTATCTGAAAAGCGCTGAACTCTGGTCGACGATTTCGGAAAGCGTTGATCTCCGTTCGATGATCAGAGGGAAAATCGTCGAGCGCAATTCAGAGACCAGAAACACTCTATACACTAGAAAAATTAAAATGTTTGCCTAGTCTTGGTCATTTTTAGAGTTTTAAAATCTTGGAACTTATTTTAAACTTCCTCCATCTAACATTCCTAACTGATTTAGGAAGAAGGTATGTTTCTTTTCATCTAAGGGTTTGGTGAAAATATCTCCCATTTGCAAATCAGTTGGGATATATTGAAGTTCAATTTTATTTTTCTCAACATTATCGCTTAAGAAGTGATGCCTAATTTCTATATGTTTTGTCCTACTATGGAGGACTGGATTTTGGGCTATAGAAATAGCACTGGTATTATCACAAAAGATTTTTGACTTCTCTAATTTGTAACCATAGTCTAGGAGTTGGTTTTGAATCCACAAGATTTGTGAACAATAACTACCTGCAGCCATATATTCAGCTTCAGCAGTTGAAGTTGACACATATGTTTGTTTCTTGCAAAACTAGGAGACAAGTTTGTCACCAAGAAACTGACAGGCTCCACTGGTGCTTTTCCTGTCTATTCTGCATCCAGCATAATCAGCATCAGAAAATCCAGTTAAGTCAAATGCTGAGTCTTTTGGATACCAGAGACCTAGATTTGGACAACTTTTAACATACCTGAGAATCCTTTTTACTAATGTTAGGTGTGACTCTCTAGGGCTCACTTGGAATGTAGCACAGATACATGTAGCAAACATTATGTCAGGTCTACTAGCTGTAAGGTATAATAAAGAGCCAATCATTGCTCTATATGTTGTCTGATCAACAGGTTTCCCATGTTCATCAGCATCTAATACAGCATTAGTAGGCATAGGTGTTTTCATACAAGATGCTTCAGACATACCAAATTTCTTGACCAATTCCTTTGCATACTTGGTTTGAGAAATAAATATGCCTTCAGCATATTGTTTGACTTGCAATCCTAGAAAGAAGGATAGCTCACCCATGCTACTCATTTCAAATTTAGAATGAATTAGATTGGAGAACCTTCTGCACAAATTTGAATCAGTAGAACCAAAAATAATATCATCTACATAGATTTGTACTAGTAGGGTATGGGACTTATGAGTTCTAATAAAAAGAGTTTGGTCTACTCTACCCCTTATAAACTCATTTTTCAGGAGAAAACATGCTAGGGTCTCATACCATGCTCTAAGAGCTTGCTTGAGACCATATAATGTTTTATTCAATTTAAAAACATAATCAGGATGAGATGAAGAGATAAAACCTGGAGGTTGTCTGACATAGACTTCTTCTTTGATGTCTCCATTGAGAAAAGCACTCTTTACATCCATCTGGTATACTTTGAAACCTTTGTGTGCTGCATATGCTAAGAAGATTCTTATAGCCTCCAACCTTGCAACTGGTGCAAAAGTCTGGTCATAATCTATTCCTTCTTCTTGAGAGTACCCTTAAGCAACTAGCCTTGCCTTATTCCTTACAATGACTCCTTGATCATCCAACTTGTTTCTGAACACCCACTTTGTTCCAACAATGGAGTGATCCTTAGGCCTTGGTACTAGTTCTAAAACTTTGTTCATTTCAAATTGATGCAACTCTTCTTGCATTGCAATGATCCAGTGTGGATCTTGCTCAACATCTTGAATGGATTGAGGTTCAATTTGAGAAAGGAAGCAAGTGTGCATCAGGTTTTGGTTGACCTGATTTCTGGTTTGCACACTAGCTGAGATGTCTCCAATCACTTGGAAAATTGGATGGTCTCTTGATGTTACTAAATCAATAGGAGGTGTTGATTGTTCACCAACCTGTGTTGTTGTTTCCTCTTGTGGTACAATAACTGACTCTTCAAGAGGTTTCTCTTCAAGATGTTGATTGTCTTCTTCATCTTCACTGCTTTCCTCTTTTTGAATGATTTGTAATTTGTCCAAGTGTTCAGCAAGAGAATGTACCTACAAAGGTACTATGGTAGAAGTATTCTTCTCCTTGAAAGACTTGTTAGTTTCATCAAAAGATATGTGAACAGATTCTTCAATTTTAAGAGTTGATTTATTATATGCCCTATAAGCCTTACTGATCATGGAGTATCCCAGAAACACTCCTTCATCAGCTTTAGCTTGAAATTTTGCTAAGTACTTCTTGTCATTATTGTGTATGTAATAGATACAACCAAAAATTCTAAAGTAATCTACTTTAGGTTTCTTCCCTTTGAGTAATTCATAGGGAGTCTTCCCATTCAGTTTGTGTATTAGACTTCTGTTCAGCACATAGTTGGAGGTGTTCACTGCCTCTGCCCAAAAGGATAGAGGAAGGTGAGCATCTGACAGCAATGTAGTGGCATATTAAATAAGGGTTCTGTTTTTCCTTTCAGCTACCCCATTTTGTTGAGGAATTCTAGGAGCTGAGAAAGTGTGCCTGATCCCTTCACTCTGACAAAACTCTTGCATAAGAAGAGAATCAAACTCTGTCCCATAATCACTTCTGATCAGGGCAATGTGAGTATTGAACTCAGTCTGTATGCATTTGAGAAACTCTGTCAAACATTTAAAGTTATCAGACTTCTTCCTCAGAAAGAACACCCATGTGAATCTAGAGAAGTCATCTACAACTACTAAAGTGTAAGATTTCCCTCCTAAGTTTTGTACTGTAATGGGTCTAAAAAGATCCATGTGTAATAGATACAAAATCTTAGGTGAATCACTCTTATTAAGTGACTTGAAACTATTTTTAGTTTGCTTGCCTAATTGACAAGCCCTGCAGAGTCCTTCCTTCTTGTAGGGGCCAGAAGGTAGTCCTCTAACAAGGTTGTCCTTGGATAGCCTAGCAATGGTTCTAAGGTTTATATGCCCTAATCTCTTATGTCATAATACATTAGGTCTACTAACAGAGTTATACTGACAAATATCTACTACAGTTGAAAGAAAGTCTACTAAATAGATGTTACCTTTCCTTTTACCTATCAACATAGTTGTGTTGTCCTCTGATTTGATCCAGCATAAGGACTTGCTGAAAGTCACCTGGTAGCCTTCATCACATAGCTGACTGATGCTGATCAGGTTGTGCTTCAGTCGTTCCACATAGGTTACCTTCTTGAATGTGACTGTCCCAATTTGGACTGCACCATATTCTTTTGTTAGTCCAAAGTTTGGATCACCAAATATGACTTTGGGTCCAAGCTTGGCTTTAAAGGATGTGAGATTGTCCTTGCTTCCTGTCATGTGCTTTGAGCACCCACTATCCAAATACCATTGTTGGTTTGATGTTGGATAGGTCTTCACCTGCACATAAAATAATTTACTTGTTTTTGACCCAGTTTACCTTGGGCCTAGGTTGATAACCTTTAAATTCAGAAATAAATGATACCCCTGGTTGACTCTTATAACCTTCAGGATGATATCTCCTTGGAGGTATTATCCATTCAGTATAAGGGTTAAATCTGGATTAAGGACCCCTAGGATTGGAATTTGATTTACCCTTGAAGAAGTTTTCAAATCTCTGATCTCTGCTCAACGATCGTTGAGCTGCATTCGACGATCTTGGGTCAGATAGTCGAGCTCCGTTCGACAATCGACTGTGGCAGAGTTCAGGGTTTAGAGATCATCGACCTGAGTTCGATGATTTTGCCTGAGATCGTCGATCTGCATTCGACGATCGTCTAGCTCCGTTCGACGATTTCTGTTGAACACTTGATTTCTTGGGTAAGTCAGAATTTTTCCTAGCTACCTGAAAGAAACAGTCCTAATCACCTAGAGGGGGGGGGGTGAATAGGTGCACTTAATCTTTTTAACTTTAAAGGCAAAAACTCTAATATATTAGACCTATTTATGCAATTCTCTACAGCAATTCAGCACATATAACACAACAATCACAGAATGAATTACACACAGAGTACACACAGCCTTTATAGTGGTTCCCTAATGTCTGGGTACATCCACTTTCCCCCTTCACCTATCTAGTAGTGTACTAGATTCGGGCTAACTTCTCCACTACTTCTCAGATCCTCAGATCTTACAACTCAGAACCCCAAACAGGTTCCTACAACTCAGAGTGATCCCACTCCTACAACTCAGGCTCAATAGCCCTACCACTCAGTCTTCACCAAGACTTACACTCAGAGAACAAGGTCTCCTACAACTCAGGCCCTAGGCCCTACCTCAGTCTTCAACAAGACCTACACTCAGAGCACACTGTCTCCTACACTCAGCCTTTATAATATAGGCTTACAGCTCAGATCCCTAAGGATCCAACAGAAAATAAAGAGTATAAAGATTAATAACCATAACTCTAATGGAGAGAGATGAGTTGACTGGCTTCTTGATGAGTTCTTGGAAGAACTTGGCTGAGATCATCCTTCCTTGGCTTTCTTCAAAGCTTCTTGAATTAGAAAACAGTACGGTTGTATCTCTATGCAGATGATCTTCAATCAACTGCTGACTTGTGAATCAGATCTCAATCTGAAACTTTCTTATTAGCCTGGTTCAATAGCTGTCTTCTTAGAAGGAGTTCTCTCTCTCCAACTACTTAGATCTTCACCTGTAGGTATTCTTCTTGTTGTGTTGTTTTTCACTTCATTGATTGATGCAATCGATCCCTTCTGCTGAAGAAATAAGCCTTTATATAAGCTTTCTTCATGGTGACCGGGTGATCCGGTTTCTAACAATCTTCTGACAGCTCTGACAGTAGCAGTTGACCGGTTGAATTGGCAGCTGTCAAGTCATCCAGTCACTTCTTGAAATCTCTGTCACTGTCTGAAAGTGTCGAGACAGATAGTCTTTATGTGTCGACACAAATAAACCAAGTGTCGACACAAATAGACTAAGTGTCAACACTAGCCTTCATGGTGTCGACACAACTCCTTGTGTTGTAGAAAATGCTTCTCGACACTGCTTCTTCAGAATGTGTCGACACTGATCATGTGTGTTGAAACAAGTCCTTCTTCTTCAATACTTAGTTGATTTCTGCTAAGTGTCGACACAACTCCTTTGTGTCGACACATCTTCTTGTGTTGAAACTTGCTAAGTGTCGACATATCTTCTTTGTGTCGACACATGCCTTCTGTGTTGAAACTTTTGCTGAGTGTCGACACATCTCCTTTGTGTCGACACATTCTTCATGTGTTGAGACTTTGCTGAGTGTCAACACATCTCCTTTGTGTCGACACTTGTACTTAAACTTTGTTGAAGTTTGCTGAGTGTCGACACAGCCTCCTAGTGTCGACACTTTTGATGTCGACAAAGTTCCTCTGGGTGTCGACACTGCTTCTAAGTGTCGACACTAATACTTTAGACAATTCTTCACTCTGTGTCGACACTGCCTGTATGTGTCGGCACTTTGCTTCTGGTGTCGACTCTGCCTTCCTGGTGTCGACACAATTACTCGAAGTGTCGACACAGCTCCTCTAGGTGTCGACACAAGCCTTCTTAAGTGTCAACACTTTTCTTCTAGGTGTCGACACATGGACTTAGAATCTTTTATGCTTTCCCTGCAATTACTTAACCTGCACATACAAACTCAAAACACATCAAATACATCTTGATGTATATCATTGAGTAGGGTGAGGCTTCTTCAAATCAGGTACATATATTCCAATATACCCAACAATCTCCCCCTATTTGGAGATGTCATAACCCTTAGTCAATGATATACACCATACATAACAAATTTTCAATATGATGTATAACAGTATTATATGACAGGGAAAATACTTAAACATGCATGAACAGAACATGTATAAACAATTATCTCAGAACAATTGATGTAATAGATTTAAACCATGACACAATGTTCTTACAAATTCCAATATTTTCATTAGTCAAAAGTTTACATCGAATTTAATGTAAATGATTACAATTTGTAAACTTAAGAAAATGTTATCCTATGACTGCTCTGGTTCCTTGATTACAATCCCCTTTCCAGATTGAATCTTTGCTTGAACTGGAGCTTCATTATCATCAGCAGCAGCAGGCTTCTTCCCTTTGAGATCTTTCTTCTTCAGCTCTTCAGCCTTTATCTTCTGCCTTTCAAAATAGTGATAAGGCTTAGGGAAATACTTGCTAGGCTCCTGTGCATTAGGAGGTAGCTTCCCTAACTTAGCTTTCTTCTATATTGCACAATGGCTTCTTGCCTATTCTCATGTTTTCTCCACTCCAGGTCAGAATACCACTTACCTCTATCCAGGACATTGTCCTTAGCAGCCTTCCAAGCAGTCAAGATGATATTCCTGGAAGTGGGGCTCCATTGTTCAAAATCAGGCCTTGGTTCAGCTTGCTCTCTGAACTTTTTCTTAGATAATTGAGCCTCTTGTTCTTTTAGAATTGCCTCTGGCACAGGCTGGACAACTTTCTCAAGAATGATATTTTGATTTCCCTTAGGAGGACTATACATAGACTGTATCTCTTGATGTTTCATGTCAAAGTATGGTGGAGGGTATATCACTTGAGCTACTTCAGCTTGCTCTCCTCCATGGTATGCAGGATTGATTTCAGACTCTGCAACATTGTCATCATCACATAAGGGTGGATATCCAAGGGTGGCTCTGATGGAATTTGAAATCCATTTGGCATGATCAGAGCCTGCCTTGACTAATACCCTCTCCCCCTTTATGACTTCTCTCTCGATGTGATCCCTCAGATCATCTTTTTGAAACCTGATCTGGGTATTCAGATAGTTAACTCCATCTTTATAAAAAAGTTTAAACTTTTGAAGCTGTTGAGCAATAGCCTTCTGTGAATCTTCAAGCACAGTTTTAAAAGCAGTAAGGCTCTCTTGTAACTTCTTATCAAAATCTTCTTTGGCAGTTGCACTTTCTGCAGGTTGTGCAGTGGCTATGGTTTTCAGTTCAGTGACAATGGCATTATGAGATGCTGTCAGATTATCATTAATTCTGATTTGATTTTCCAGTACATATCCTTGTTTTAGTGCCAGATCATCAAGTTATTTCTTGAGATTCTCTTGATGTGTAGCCAGATAGACCACTGCATTTCCTCCCTTATGGAAGCAGTCAGTCATTTCCTTTTTGTTTTGATTGACTTCAAATCTGATAGACTTGATGTCTTGTGCCAGATCAAATTACAGGGATTTATGCCCTTCATCCATATATTTTTCCAAAGCTTTTCTTTGTTCATCCATCTTAATCTGTAAAGCCACCATCAGGGAACTATAGTCAGTAGATGGGGCAGGCTGTTGATCAATTGTCTGTAGGGCTTTCTTATAGTTCTGGCTCCTTCTTTTGAAGACTTGGAACTTCCTCTTTTTGGCTCTAGCAGCCTCTTCATCTTCTGAAGCAGAAGTGCTGACTATGTCCACTCTATCCTTAGGACTAAGAGGTAACTCCTTCTCAGTCCTTTGTGGTTCCTCAGCATCCTTTAGCTTCTCTGGCTCTTGTGTAGCAGTTTCCTCTACATTCTCCATATGCTCCCCCTCAATATGGGCCTTCTCCCCCTCAACGGCAGCTATATCTCTCTCAAGATCTGTCTGTACAAGATCAGGGAATAGCTCCTCTAAGGTAAATTCCTGTTGAGAATGTGTTGGAAAATCTCTGATCTCATCAACCACTTTATCAGCAACAGATGTGTCCTCCATGACAACATCTTGGGGTTGAGGTTGTATCTGTGTTTGCTAATGAACATCAGGTAATGAATCAGTCAAAACTTCATCCTCAATAGGAAAATCTAATTGATTAATTTCAGTGATTACCTCCAGAATGGTTTGGGTAGCCCTTTCACTCTCTAGAGGAGTTGGCTCTTCCACAAGTAGAGGCTACCCCTGGAGTGATTCCAGGTGAATTGGGCTAGCTGAGGGTAGCTCCCCCTGCCTCTGGGCATCTTCTTGTCTTGCGGGAGACTGTCCAGCATTTCCTATCTCTTCATCATCAGGAGTAAAGATCACTTGCTCTTTAGAGCTGCTGGAGGAGCCTTGAGCCACAATGGCTGTCTTCTTCTTCTTCTTCTGAGGTGTGTCCTTTACTGGAGATGGCAGTTCCTTTGTCAGCACCCTATCCCATCTTGAGAAAATTCTGACATCCATTCTCCTCATGTGGTTGATCTTTGAACCAGCAGCTTGATTCATCACCTCAGGTATACTTCCTGCTAGGTATAGACTTAGAATTCTACCCAGATTGGGCTTCTTCAGGTTCTCTTTTATCTTATCAAACAGAACTACTGACCAGTCAGTCTTAAGTTTGAAGATAATCCTTGTCATCAAACTGAACATATGGGCTGAAATTCTGTCATGTCCTCTAGACTTGCTCAGGATGACCTTGACAACTATTTCAGACAAGAATTTTCCTTGGATGTTCATCCCTTTTCTGTTGAAAACAGATCCAATTTTCAGGTTTGAATCCATTCCACACCATCTCAATGCCTCTCTAGTCTTAGAAGCAGATACATCTTCTTCTTCTTTTGTTCTTGGTAGATGGAGTACCTTCCATAGACTTTTCTGTGAGACCTTGACTTTGGTCCCATGAACTCTGGACTTAATCTTGAGTCCAGTATCATCAAGTGATGCTGTACTCAAAAATTCAAGGACCTCCTTCTTCCAGATCTTGATCGGTTCTGATACAAGATATTCCAATCCAGTCTCGGTAATTAGGGTTACCACACCTTTGATTTCGGGTTCCGTGTCATCAAAGGCGTGTCACACGAGCTCATATCCTTCATTAATGTTCTCCTCTAGCTTGGGCGCCATTAGGGTTTGAAGAAACTTTGAATTTAGAGAAGAGAGATGTCGACACACAAGTTTGGTCTCGAAAGTTTAGTGAGCGTGTCGACAAACACTGGGGAAAACCTATTTATACCTTTCTAGAATCGAAGGTGAAAAGGCGCGTCAAAATACTTAAATTGTGTCGACACTGTTGAAAAGTGTCGACACTTACTTGTAATGTCTCGACCACTATGTGTCGACACAAGTATAGTCGACAGAATATATGTGTCGACACCACTCAGCTCGACACTTAGTCGAGACTCTACTAGACTAATTCTGTGTAAATCCTAAGTGTCGACACCACCCTGGATGTGTCGACACCTACACTGCATGTGTCGACACTAATTCTCTGAAGTGTCGACACAGACTTCCTAGATGTGTCGACACCATTTCTCTGAAATGTCGACACCACTCCTATGTGTCGACACAGACAACTCTGTGTGTCGACACCATTTTACTTAGCCAATTTTGTAAACTATTCTAAGTTTATCATCCCTAATTCAATTTTAAATTTATTGAATTTGGTTTCATCTAAGGGCTTAGTATACATATCAGCTAGCTGATTATCTGTATTAGTATACTCTAGTGAAATATCTCCTTTTTCCACATGTTCTCTTAGAAAATGGTACTTTATTTCTATGTGCTTAGTCCTACTATGGGAGACATGATTATTTGCAATAGAAATTGCACTTGTAGAATCACAAAATAAAGGTGTTCTACTTACTTGAATAACATAATCTTCTAGCTGATGTTGTATCCATAGTAGTTGTGCACAGCAGCTTCCTGCAGCAACATACTCTGACTCAGCCGTGGAGATAGCCACACTGGTCTGCTTCTTGATACTCCAAGACACCAGCCTCCCACCTAAAAATTGATAGGATCCAGTTGTACTCTTCCTATCTTCCTTGCAGCTTGCAAAATCTACATCTGAATAACCTGTCAGTACAAAGTCTTCATTCCTAGGGTACCAAAGGCCTAGATAAGGAGTGCCCTTTAGATATCTCAAAATTCTTTTGACTGCTGTCAAATGAGATTCTTTAGGGCAAGCTTGGTACCTAGCATAGACACATGTAGCATACATGATATCTGGTCTACTAGCAGTCAAATATAGTAGGGAGCCAACTATCCCTCTATACAAAGTTTCATCTACATGTTTCCCTGCATCATCTTTGCTTAGAGACATGCTTGACCCCATAGGAGTTTTCATGGTACTGGATGACTCCATACCATACTTCCTTATCAACTCTAGGGTGAACTTAGACTGGCATATGGATAAACCATCCACAGTCTGTCTAACTTGGAGACCCAAGAAGAACTTAAGTTCCCCCATACTGCTCATTTCAAATTGTCCTTGCATTAGTTTTGCAAACTTTTTGTAAAGACTACTTTCTGTATACCCAAATATTATGTCATCTACATATATTTGGACTAAGATAATCTTGCCTCTGGATTCCCTAAGTAATAGAGTCTTGTCTATTTTCCCCCTTATGAATTTATTCTCAATGAGGAAACTAGACAGGGTTTCATACCAAGCCCTAGGGGCTTGTTTTAACCCATACAAAGCCTTCCTAAGTCTATAAACATAATTAGGTTTAGTAGAATCAATAAAATCTGATGGCGATTCTACATAGACTTCTTCTTTCAGATTTTCATTCAGAAAAGCTGACTTAACATCCATTTGGTATACCTTGAACCCTTGAAATGTTGCATAGGCAAGGAACATCCTTATTGCTTCCAGTCTTGCTACTGGAGCAAAGGTTTGATCAAAATCAATACCTTCTTCCTGTCTATATCCTTTTGCAACAAGTCTAGCTTTGTTCTTTATAATTACTCCATGTTCATCCAACTTGTTCCTAAAGATCCACTTAGTCCCAATAATGTTGTGGTCTTTTGGTTTAGGAACTAGTTCCCAGACTTTGCATCTTTTGAACTGGTTCAGCTCCTCTTGCATAGCCTCAATCCAATGAGGGTCTAGGATGGCTTCTTCAAATTTCTTTGGCTCTACTTGGGATAGAAAGCTGGAGTAGAGAACTGAACTTAGATTCCTGCTCCTTGTTTGTACCCCTTGTCTGAGATCTCCAATAATTTGATTGGCTGGATGATCTTTTAAATGCCTATTTGCTAGAGGCAACCTATCTTCAGGTTGTACACCTTCAGCTTCTTCATTCAGCAACTCCCCTTGGTCTTCTTCAGCAACAGGAGTATCTTGTACTCCCCCTGGACAGCAGCCATTATCTTCCACTTGCTGACTTGCAGTAGGACCTTCTACAATAGTAAGCTAGTCCATCTTCTCAGTTACACCTGTAGAGCTGCAAACACTTCTAGACAATTCATTGTTAATGAGTCTAGCTTCATCAAAAACTACATGAATTGACTCTTCTACAACTTGAGTAATCAAGTTGTAGACCGTATAAGCCTTACTATTGTTGTTGTACCCAACAAAGATCCCCTCTTGTGATTTGGCAGAAAATTTAGTTAGATAAGACTTACCATTGTTTAGTATATAACATTTACAACCAAAGATCCTGAAATATGATAGATTTGATTTTCTGCCCTTCACAATCTCATAGGGGGTCTTTTTGTGGCTCTTGGTGATGGTAGCCCTATTGATTACATGACATGCAGTGTTTACTGCCTCAGCCCAGAAATATTCTGGGAGAGATGTGTCACTCAATAGGGTTCTACCAGCCTCTATCAAGGTTCTATTTTTCCTTTCAGCAATACCATTTTGCTGAGGTGTTCTTGGTGAGGAAAATTCCTGAAAAATACCAAACTCTTCACACAGTTTTGTCATACTTTCAGACTGAAATTCAGTACCATGGTCACTTCTGATTTTGACCACTGTACTGTTCAATTCATTCTGAATTTGTTTAACAAAACTATACAAGATACTTGGTGTTTCAGATTTTTGCCTTAGGAAGAACACCCAGGAAAACCTTGAATAATCATCTACAACCATAAATGTGTAGACCTTCCTACCTAGGCTGTGAACTGGCATAGGACCAAAAAGATCCATATGCAAGAGATATAAGCACCTCACAGCATCTTTGTTCTCAATGCTATTAAAGGTGGATCTGGTCTGCTTGCCCTTTTGACAAGCTGAGCATATCCCATCCTTAATACACTTAACCTGAGGACCATTCCTCACTAACTCTTTGCTAAAGAGTTGGCCAATTGTCTTATAGTTAAGATGAGCCAGCCTCTTGTGCCATTTAACACAATGTGAGACTTTCTCATCAGCTACAAGACAAATAGGAGAAACAAAGTTCTCACACATAATGTCTAGACAATAGACATTTCTCTTCCTATATCCTGTCAGAATGATCTTTTGATCACTTGGCCTACTGATATGACAACCATCCTTGACAAATGAGATGTCATATCCTAAATCACTCAGCTGACTTATGCTAATGAGGTTATGTTTCAAACCCTTTACATAAGCCACTGGAGTAATTATAATAAGGTTGCTAGAGATGTTACCAAAACCTTTGATGATTACTTTTTCTGAACCACCAAAGGTAACTTTAGGACCATCCTTGATTGGTGTATAGTCCTTCAGCAATCTCCTAGTTCCAGTCATGTGCCTGGAACATCCACTGTCCAAGTACCATATTGGGGCATGACCACTTGGACTCACCTGCAAAACAGATTACTTAACCTTAGAACCCAAATAATTCTTGGGTCCTTGGTGCAAGTTAGTCTGACTCTTAACAAAACTACCTGTAGCTTTTCTAGCAGACAGTTTGCTACTCACCTTGGCACTTGAATTGTGCCAACAATCTAGGGCAAAGTGGCCTACCTTGCCATAACACCAGCACTCAAATCTGTTGTACCTTTGTTTAGGTACAACCCTGGCTGTTTTATCTACAGCAGGCTCCTTGTTGAGTACTGGGGATTTGCCCATAGACTTGGACTTTACTGTCCAGGCAGGTTTTGTAAACCCCAATCCAGTTTTACCCTTTTGATGTATAAATTCATCTATCAAAGGTAAAACAGATTTTGGTTTAGAAAAACTTGCAACAATATCTCTCTCCTTCTGAAGACTAATCTCCAGATTTCTAATTTAATCATTTTTAGATGTAATAGTCCCCATCTGAGTAACTGTGATATTCTTCAGTCTAGCTATTTCATTTAGTTTCTGATCAAGCAACTTGTCAAAATCTATTGCAGCCACTTTGAGACTAGCAATCTCCTTAGCCTGAGTTTTGGCCAAGAATTTGCTTTTCTTCAAAGCCTGCAACAATACTCTATATTCATCAATCAACTGATGAATGTCTCCTTCAGATTCAGATCAACTCACATCACTTGATGCTGATGTATCTGAATCTGACTCAGTACAAGAAATTGAACTTGAAGAACAATTTTGTACCTGACTTGGTCCAGGCTGATCCTGGATTTTGTCTCCTTCTGATAAGGTCATCAGTCCCTTGCACTGATTGTCCTCATGCTCATATATTGAGTTCATTAGCTGTATGAACTCATTTTCTTCTTCTTCAGTAAACAAGCCAATATAGGCTTCAGCTTCTGAATCTGTTTCTGAAGATGACATATCAGTCAGGCTTTTATCCTTCTTAGCAACAAAGGAATTTTCCTTTTTGCCCTTAAATTGAGTCTTCTTCTCGTCAGTTGACCCTTTCCTCTTTTCTGGACAATCAGCTATTACATGTGCTTGTCTATTGCAACAATAACATACTTTCTTTGAGGATGTGGTTTTACTAGACTTGGACTTTCTCCTGTCATTCCTTGATGACTTCCTGTTCTGATAATAGTCATCTTTTGTCTGTGAAGTGGATGGCTTGGACCTCCACTACTTCTTCTTTAGAAACTTCTGAAAGTGCCTAGTAAATGCAGCAAAGTCTTCATCACTTTCACTACTTTCTGACTTTTTGCTATCTGAAGTATCTGTCTCAGCCTCAGCAACTTTTTGAGATGGAGATGGATACTTGCTCTTATATTTCCTAGTGGCTTCAGTCTTGAAGGCCACAGCTCTTTCCTTGTGCTCAACTCTTGTAGTCTTTTCTTCCTCCTTTCTAACCATTAACTGCATCTCATAAGATAATAGTTTTCCAAACAAAGTTGGAGGAGGAATGTCTGCTAATTTGGCCATTTCCCTTATGATACAATTCTTGGTGTCCCAGTCCTTTGTCAGGGATCTCAAGAACTTATCATTCAATTCATAATTGCTGAATTCTCTTCCATATGACATCAATTCATTGACTATCCTATAGAATTTCTTGTAGCATTCAGTTATGCTATCAGACCTGCCTTGTCTGAAGCTTTCATACTCTTGATTTAACAAAGAATTCCTATCTTGTCTTACCTCTTCTGATCCCTCCATATAGACTATCAGTGTGTCCCACATTTCTTTTGATGTTTTACAATGAATCAGATTCTGAAATGTGGCATCATCAATTGCACTTACAATAATATTCTGGGCCTTCTTGTCCATAGTAACCAGAATTATTTCATCCTTGGTCATTTCTGAATATTCTTTGGGAGTTCTCTGATTGGCATCTAGAACAGATACTTTCATTGGCACATATGACCCTTCGTTGACTGTAATGTAAATTCTTGGGTCAGAGGCTTCCATAAAAAGTCTAACCCTTTCTTTCCATATGCCAAAGATCTCCTTTCTGCAGATTGGCAATTTCATGGATCCTAGCTCTTTGTGATTCTCAGTTTAACCCATTTTCTTGATTCTTGATTATGATGATTCTGCCTACATGATCTTTACTCAGACTGTTTTGTTCTTTTTGAGTAACCTCCCTCTGATACGACTTGAAAGAAACAGTCCTAATCACCTAGAGGGGGGGGGGGGGTGAATAGGTGCACTTAATCTTTTTAACTTTAAAGGAAGAAACTCTGATATATTAGACCTTTTTATGCAATTCTCTATAGTAATTCAGCACATATAACACAGCAATCATAGAATGAATCACACACAGAGTACACACAGCTTTTATAGCGATTCCCCAAGGTCTGGGTACATCCACTTTCCCCCTTCGCCTATCTAGTAGTGTACTAGATTCGGCCTAACTTCTCCACTACTTCTCAGATCCTCAGATCTTACAACTCAGAACCCCAAATAGGTTCCTACAACTCAGAGTGATCCCACTCCTACAACTCAGGCTCAATAGCCCTACCACTCAGTCTTCACCAAGACTTACACTTAGAGAACAAGGTCTCCTACAACTCAGGCCTTAGGCCCTACCTCAGTCTTCAACAAGACCTACACTCAGAGCACACTGTCTCCTACACTCAGCCTTTATAATATAGGCTTATAGCTCAGATCCCTAAGGATCCTACAGAAAATAAAGAGTACAAAGATTAATAACCACAACTCTGATGGAGAGAGATGAGTTGACTGGCTTGTTAATGAGTTCTTGGAAGAACTTGGCTGGGATGAACCTTCCTTGGCTTTCTTCAAAGCTTCTTGAATTAGAACACAGTATGGTTGTATCTCTATGCAGATGATCTTCAATCAACTGCTGACTTGTGAATCATATCTCAATCTGAAACTTTCTTATCAGCCTGGTTCAATAGCTATCTTCTTAGAAGGAGCTCTCTCTCTCCAACTACTTAGATCTTCACTTGAAGGTCTTCTTCTTGTTGTGTTGTTTTTCACTTCATTTATTGATGCAATCGATCCCTTCTGCTGAAGGAATAAGCCTTTATATAAGCTTTCTTCATGGTGACCGGCTGATCTGGTTTCTAACAATCTTCTGACAGCTCTTACAGTAGTAGTTGACCGGTTTAATTGGCAGCTGTCAAGTCATCCAGTCACTTCTTGAAATCTCTGTCACTGTTTGAAAGTGTCGAGACAGATAGTCTTTATGTGTCGACACAAATAGACCAAGTGTCGACATAAATAGACTAAGTGTCGACACTAGCCTTCATGGTGTCGACACAACTCCTTGTGTTGTAGAAAATGCTTCTCGACACTGCTTCTTCAGAATGTGTCGACACTGATCATGTGTGTCGACACAAGTCCTTCTTCAATACTTAGTTGATTTCTGCTAAGTGTCGACACAACTCCTTTGTGTCGACACATCTTCTTGTGTTGAAGCTTGCTAAGTGTCGACATATCTTCTTTGTGTCGACACATGCCTTCTGTGTTGAAACTTTTGCTGAGTGTCGACACATCTCCTTTGTGTCGACACATTCTTCATGTGTTGAGACTTTGCTGAGTTTTGACACATCTCCTTTGTGTTGACACTTGTACTTAAACTTTGTTGAAGTTTTCTGAGTGTCGACACAGCCTCCTAGTGTCGACACTTTTGATGTCGACAAAGTTCCTCTAGATGTCGACACTGCTTCTAAGTGTCGACACTGATACTTTAGACAATTCTTCACTATGTGTCGACACTGCCTGTATGTGTCGACACTTTGCTTCTAGTGTCGACTCTGCCTTCCTGGTGTTGACACAATTACTCCAAGTGTCGACACAGCTCCTCTAGGTGTCGACACAAGCCTTCTTAAGTGTCGACACTTTTCTTCTAGGTGTCGACACATGGACTTAGAATCTTTTATGCTTTCCCTGCAATTACTTAACCTGTACATACAAACTCAAAACACATCAAATACATCTTGTATATCATTGAGTAGGGTGAGGCTTCTTCAAATCAGGTACATATATTTCAATATACCCAACACTACCTCTACAACTCCATTCCCTTTATCAGAGATAAACTTAATTGGGGTTGTTAGTACTATAGGTTGGCTTGATGAAGCACCCAAGCCCAGTGTACTGTTGAATCTAGAGTTCACTATGCTTGTGATGTCCATTAGCTTGATACTTCTCCCATTAAGGGATTCTTCAAGCTTTTTAGCCTCTGATAGCTCACTTTTCAATGAATCTATCCGCTCCCTAAAGCACTCCAACTCCTTAGAGAGTTTGAGGTTTTCTGATTTTAAGGAACTGTGTTCAGACAATTGATTTCTAAGAGAAATGATTTCCTTCTCAGATTTTAATAAGTCTAAGCACAGTGCTTTAAATTCATACTTAAAGTCCTCAGAATTGAAATCAAAAGAACTTATTACCTGGTCCTCTTCAAGTTGAGTCTCTGAGTCTAACTCTGACTCTTCTGCATCTGAATTGTGTTGTGAGGCATTGATAGCCATCATGCAGAATTCCTTCTCTTCAGCATCATCCTCATCATCACTTGAGCTGGAAGAGGTTTCAGATTCCTCTTCTGTCTCACTCCAAGATTCAGCAACAAATCCCTTCCTTGTGTGTTTGTTCTTGCTTGAGGAGGGTTTGCCATTGCTGTTCTTCTTGAAGTCCTTATCTTTTCTTCTTTCTCTCTTGTCCTTTCTGTCCTTGTTTTTGTTCTCTGGACAGTCAGGCACAATGTGGACTGGTTTCCTGCAGCCAAAGCAAATAATTTCTTTATTATTTGATTTATCATACCTTGGCTTGTCATGTTCTTTGTATGATCTCTTCCTGAAGTCCTTTCTGGCCATTTTGTAAAATATTTTGCCGAGTAGACTAAGCAGCTCATCATTGCCTATGAACTTGTCTTCAGGCTGATCTTCAGTGGCTTTGAAAGCTATTGACTTCTACTTTCTTGAGGCTGGTGAGGCAGCCTTCTGCTCTTCTTCTCTGTTCTTAATGAGCAGCTCATAAGACTTGAGCTTGCCCAAGAGAGCTTCTGTGGTGATCTCATTGAGACGTCTGTCATCCTTGATTGGTCAGATCCTTGAGTCCCAAGTGCTTGGGAAGCACATTAGGATTTTGTCATTTAGCTCAGTCAATGAGATCTCTTTATCCAAAGTTTTCAGTTCATTGACTATCAGGCTGAGTCTATTGTACATGTCTGCTACTGACTCAGCTTTTCCTTTCTTGAAGTTCTCATATTGGGTTATGAGGTGAGATCTTCTATCCTTTCTCTCATCAGCTGATCCTGAGACTATTTCAGATAGCTTGTCCCAGATGTCCTTTGCTGAGTTGCATTCAGCTACCTTTTGGAAAATTTCATCAGACATAGTCTGGGCTAGAATGTCCATAGCCTTTGCATCTGCAACTTTCCATTTCTTGATGTCAGCATCTGTTCCTGAGGGGGGTGGAACAACATTTGTACTTGTATTCTCTGGAGGTCTTGGACACACTGTCAAAACAGAATTGAATATGTCCTCATTAATAGAATTCATGTAGAGTCTAATCCTTGCCTTCCAAAGTGCAAACTTAGACAGATTGCACACTGGAGGTCTGTTGCTAGCATAATCTTTGTTTTGGGCCATGTTTTGTGAAGAAATAATCCTAATAACAAAATCAAAACAAGCAGATCTAACAATAGGGATCTTTGGGTTCAGGTGTTAGCCTGTGCAACCACTAAGGTGGTATTTTTAACCAACCTCCCTCTGATACCAATTTAAAGTGCAAGTTAGATCTGATATACTCTAGAGGGGGGTTGAATAGTGTATGGTGCTTGGTAAATACTTTTTACAATAGTTGTTGTATTTCTAAGTGAACAGGGAAGCAAATAATAAATAGTAAATCTACACACAACAACTATCTAATCACAGAGCAAACTAGTCACAAACCACAGCCAGAAACAAAAAGAAAGACAAGCAACCAGAAGACACAAGGAGCTATAGTGGTTCCCCAATCAACTGGGTACATCCACTCTTCTACCACCCTAGGTAGGAATCCACTGCAGGATGAGTTAATCAGGTGTCCTGGGCACCAATGAGCTTTTGATAATGTGCTCAAAAACCAAATCAGATTTTTTGATCAGGTGTCTTGCCACCAATGAGCTTTTGATAAGGTGCTCAAAAACCAAACACAAACTTTTGAAGGGAGTTTGAAAAGCCCTTTACAGCAGAGAGAGAGAGAGAGAGAGGGAAAGAGATGATCTTCTCTGTCAATAGTCAGATAGAAGATAGTGGATGTTGTCAAAGCTCCCCCTGAGATCTGTAGTTGTTCAGGAAGTGAAGCTTTGCAGTAGGGTGATAGGCCTTCAAATGATTGATCTCCAGCAAATGATGATTTCAACAACAACTGAAATGTGAGGCGTCTGAAGTCTTGAATGATGATGGCCTTTGAACACTTGAATTAAGAGAGATCTGAAGATTTTAGTTTGTTGATCTCCTTTGGTGATGGTGTTCTTGTATGAATCTTTGAGACTGAGAATGTCTGCAACTCTTTTTCTTTCTCTTGTGTAATTGTTGTTGTGAGAGTTGTTGTTGCAGAGAATATTTTTCTAACTTCTTGTTCTTCTGCTGCAGGAATAATGAAAAAATCTTATCTTTTATTCCTTTTTGTCTGAATAGAAATGATCCACTGTCAAGATAGCCGTTGGCCTGTCATAAATGACTTCCTTAATTTCTTTTGTCTTCTGGAGGAAAGTACAATAAAACATTCCTTGATAATTCCTTGAAACTTGCTCCAGATTAAATGAAAAACGGCTACAAGATCTCTGAATTAAATGCTGACAATAATTCCTTAACTGTCTGAATTTGAATCTTGAAAATCGTTGAACTCTTCAGAAAATCGTCGAACTGAGCTCCACTATCGTTGAACTGAGCTCAGAGATTTGGACTTAGACAGAAATAGAGATTGTCGATCTGAGCTCAACTATCGTCGAACTGAGCTCAGAGATTGAGAACCAAACTGAAGTCAAGATCGTCGATCTGAGCTCGAAGATCGTCGAATGGAGTTCGAAGACTTGTTGAAGTTGAGCTCAGCGATCGTCGAATGGAGTTCGACGATCCGTCGAAGTGAGCTAAACGATCGTCGAATGGAGTTCGACGATTGGTCGTACTGAGCTCGACGAAATGACTTAGTTTTCTGAAACTGAAAATCCTGATCTTGAGGGCAGCTTCCAAACCTAAGAACTAACCCTTAGATTCAATTCTAATTGACCTTTAGATCTATACAATGAGGTCAAAATAGATTTCCTAAGAGACATATTGATCCTGACCCAAATCAGTAATAGGGTGTTCCAACATATTGCTACTTATGTTATGTACAGGTTATGCATGTATGCCTACACCTTATATGATAGTTATATTATACTTATACTTTATATCGTCAGGAATCCTGTTGGTAGAAGGACATTCCGCCAAGACCCTCTTCGATACAGGAGCGACACACTCCTTTGCGTCCTACGAATTTATTGCAACAAAAGAGCACGTTATCCACACAACTGGACTAGCTATACGAATCCGTTTTCCGGATGGATCAGATATGACATTTACAGAAAATCACTTGTTCCAAGCGATGCTAGGAGGAGTATAATTCAAGGTCTACGCAATCATCTTGGCAATAAATGGATTCATTATTATACTGGGAATGGACTGACTAGCCGAGCACAAGGCATAAATAAAATGTTCAACGCGAGAAGTCCGCTTGCAGAACAAAAATGACCAGGACGTTAAGTTGACAGGTGCGCCCTCGCTCTCGCGTATTATTTGAACTTCTGCGCAAATGGTAAGGCCAGTGCGACAGAGGAGTGAGGTATACCTTATCTACTTCGAAATGGAGGACAAAACTCAAGTACTCGCCAAGGTACCAGTGGTGCGCAATTTCCCAGACATTTTTCCCAAGTCCCTCCCAGGATTTCCACCCCAGTGAGAGGTCGACTTCCAGATCGAGCTCATGACCTTAGCACGACCGGTGTCATGGGCACCCTACCAGATGGCCCCAAGAGAACTGGATGAATTAAAATTAAACTGCAGGAGCTAATAGATGCCGTATTCGACCGTCCCAGTTCCACACCCTGGGGAGCCCCGATGTTATTCGTAAAGAAGAAAGACAGAACATTACGTCTGTGCATAGACTACAGGGAGCAAAATAAGCTTACTATATGAAACACATACCCCGTACCTAGGATCGATGAACTGTTCGATCAATTATAAGGTGAGTCCATGTTTTCCAAGATGGAGTTGAGATCAGGCTACTATCAGCTTCAAATCCGGGAAGAAGACATTCCCAAGATTGCCTTCAGCTCCCGATATGGTCTCTATGAGTTTCTGGTAATGCCTTATGGGCTCACCAATGCACCCTCCGCCTTTATGGCCCTGATAAATAGAGTCTTCATGACCATCTTCATTGATGATATTTTGATCTACTCAAAGACCAAAGCAGACCATTCTAGACACCTGCAGATGGTGCTACTAAAACTACGAGAACACTCCCTCTTCGCCAAATTCGGTAAGTGCGAGTTTTGGATGGAAGAAGTTGGATTCTTGGGCCACACAATAAACCACAAAGGGGTAGCGGTGGATCAAACCAAGATCCAGGCAGTGCAAAATTGGCCACCGCTCAGGACAGCGGCAGATATCCGAAGTTTTCTAGGTCTTGTCGGATATTATAGGATGTTCGTAGAGGGATTCTCCAAAATTACTTTACCCCTAACTGCCCTCACCAAAAAGGATGTTACGTTTCGATCGACACCAGAATGTGAGACCGCTTTCATCGAATTAAAGAAGCGGTTAGCCTCTGCGCCAATCTTTACGATTCCCACAGGAACCAAAGGATTTCAGGTCTACACTGATGCCTCCCTAAAAGGATTAGGAGCGGTCCTAATGTAGCATGGCAAGGTGGTGGCCTATGCATCTCGATAATTTAAACCACATGAATTAAATTACACAACTCACGATCTAAAATTGGGCGCTGTCTTATTCGCCCTTAAAATATGGAGGCATTACTTGTACGAGGTAAGATGTGAGATCTTCTCCGACCATAAAAGCCTCAAATACATCTTCCATCAGAAGGAGCTAAATCTTATGCAGCGCCGATGGTTAGAATTCCTATGCGACTATGATTTTGCTCTCCAATATCACCCTGGAAAAGCTAATAGAGTCACTGACGCTTTGAGCTGCCAGCCTCCGATAGCTGGGAGTTGGATGGAGCAAATCCCTAAGAAGCTATTCCAGTCTTTAATAGACTTTGAGATTACCCTGATCGCCCGAAGAGAACTGGAAGAATATAAGTCTCAGCTGTATTGGATGGAGATCCAATGCAACATCCGAGATCGGATACGAGAAGCTCAGAAGATCGACCCAGAGTTGGTTCCAATCTTTCGATCTCTTCAAGATGCAGCGCATGAGGATTATAATCTGCATGACGGAATTCTACAATTCAAGCATCGCATAATTATTCCCTCTATCAGAGGAATTCACGAAGAAATTATGCAAGAAGCACACCAATCAAGGTACTCTATTCACCTTGGTGTGGTTAAAATGTACGTGGACCTGCGCCAGACCATTTATTGGCCTGGGATTAAAAAGGACGTTACCAACTTCGTGGCCCAATGTCAAATATGCCAAAGGGTTAAAGCTGAATGTCGCAGCTCGGGAGGTCTGATGCAGCCCCTGCCTATACCTGAATGGAAGTTCGAGGACATTTACATGGACTTTGTTCACAGCTTAGCTCGATCATGTACCGGAAACGACTCCATATGGGTTGTTGTGGATCGACTCACCAAAGTGGCCCGGTTCATTCCAAATCGATAGAGAGACGGTGTTGATATTCTGGCCAGGATTTTCATAGAGCAAGTTGTCCATTTCCAAGGGGTACCAAAGTCCATCGTGTCAGATCGTGACGGGCGTTTCACATCTAAGGAGTGGAGGAGGGTGAAGGCATACTTGGGAACCAAGTTGGCTTTTAGCACTGCTTTCCACTCGCAGACAGATGGACAGACAAAAAGAACAAATCGGACGATGGAGGATCTACTTCGACTATGCATAATAGAACATAATGAGCCATGGGAACAGTTGTTACCTCTGGTTGAGTTTTCTTACAATAACAGCAACCAGGCCAGCATCAAGATGGCACCATACGAGGCATTGTATGGGAGACGTTGTCGAACCCCATTGACTTGGGCTCAGGAGGAGGACCCAGAAGCCTTAGGAGTGGCATACATTGATGACACTACGACGACAATACGACTAATACAGGAACAGATGCGGGAGGCGCAGAGCCAACAGGCCAAATATTATGATGCGCAACACCAACCGGCGGAGTTCCGCGTAGGAGAGATGGTGTTCCTAAAAATCAAGCCCATGCATGGCGTCACCCGGTTGAGGAAGCAAAAGAAGCTAGATCCCCGCTACCCGGGCCCCTATCAGGTGATAAAGCGCATTGGTCCTGTTGCCTATTAATTAGCACTGCCTCCAGAACTGGGAAACCTTCATGATGTATTCCATGTCTCCTCCTTGAGACGAGTCCTCCGACAACCAGAGCAACATCTACCTACACCACAAGTACAACTGCGGTTAGACAGATCCGTGCAACTCGAACCAATCAGGATCATAAATTGTAAAGTGAAGAACCTGCGTAACAAGTCCATCCCAATGGTCAAAATATTATGGTCAAACTGCGGACGAGATGAGTATATGTGGGAACCTGAAGCACTGGTCTGAGAAAAGCACACATAGCTCTTTCCCTATGTATGTTACTTTTTTCCCCCTACTTCGAGCAAATTCAGGTATGTTACTTTTCCCCCTACTTCGAGCAAATTTTCAGGGACGAAAATCATTTTATTTTTATTGGATTGTAACATCCCGACTTTTATTGGTCCACCAGAACCCTAGTGGGCCCAATAAAAGTGACCCGAACCCCTACCCGTGATCTGGTAGAGGTAACCCAAGGCTGGAAATAAAGCTGGAGAACTCCGATTTGAGTTCTATTAGTTCCTGTGGTCTCGTAAGACCCATACGAGCACAGTAGAACTCATCACGTCGCAATCTGGTGTCTAACGACGAATATAAATGTTTTGACCGTGTTAGTGCAATGCGACGCGCAGATTTTGGACTTTTGTCAAACGAACTCCGATTCAACCTCAGTCAGAGGCGTTTGACTCATGTGATCAATATAAAGTCAACAGAAGTGGTATCGGGAAATTTTGGCGAAAATGGTCAACCCATGGTCAAATCGAGCGCAACCATGCACTGAAAAGCGTGCGCACACCAAATGTGACACAACACTTCAACTTTGACCCGATCCCGATGACATGGACTCACTTTGTCTTTGACCCACATGGGGGACCCACCCCTTGGTTGACTTAGTCAAACCCCCCTAAAAATCCAATTTTTGGGTTAGTTTTCTCAAAGAGGTGCTCAACTTCCCCTCACTAATGGATAAGGCTCTACCCCCTCTCACTCCTTAAGCCGCCTAGACCAGCAAGGCATGGTTAAATGGGCCCAAGATAAAAGCCCAAGAACTCTCTCTCTCTCTTTCCCTTCTCCTTTCTCCAAACCCAATCCTATTTTAGGCAAGTCCAAGAGAATTCCACCTGGCTACCCTTGACCTCTTAGGATGTGCCACCTGGCCGACCAAGTGGATGGGAGGAGAAGAGCTCCTCCCCTCATGGGAATTAATCCCACACCGGCTAGCAGGAGGAATGGACACCCTCCCCGGCCTATAAAAAGCCCTTGCCAGCCCTCTCCCCTCCACACCAACTCAAACCGAGCCAGGGACCCCTCTACCGGAGCTGCCCTCGCCGGAAACCTCCACCCTCGAGCTCCACCACCGCCACCTTTAATGGAGGATCATGCTAGACCCTCCCAGGCTCCTCCTCCTCAGGTAGAATCTTCTCCCCTCCTCCTTCCCTTCCTCTTGAACGACCTGCATGGACCCTCCGGCGGCCGGAGCGCCGCCGGCACCACCCGACCATTGCTCTAGGTTGGGTGGCTGCTGTAGGGAGGCTGGACCTTTCCTCGCACCAGCGGTGGTGCTGTGGAAGGCTCGACCCTCGGTGATGATTTTTTGGTGGGGAGAAAGCCGGGGTGCTACTGGAAAATGCCACTCCGGAGGCACCCAAAGAACAAAGCATTTGCTCTGTTTTTATCTCCGGCGGCGGATGGTCGTTGGACCACCACCGAAGAAGAGCCCACCACCGACATACCAACCGGGGGTGGTCCCGAGGATGGGTTCAACCTCGTGAAGGCGGGGTGGCGTGCTGGCGCTGGGAACAAATATCCTGCCAACCCGCTCTTGGGTTGGCCGAACCAGGCGGTGGCCGGCGGCGGCAGGACGCCGGGCCACCACCCAGGATGTTGTCGGCTTCCGAACCGTCTGAGGGCAGTGCCGACACCGGACAATGACTTGCTGGTGGTGGCAGCAAGCATAGCCGCTTGCTGCTGGCGAATAGCAGCTGCCGTCAGATCCCTGATAGGGATTGGACGGCTAGGATCATCTTAAATCCTGCCCGTGCATCAACATCAGCGCCACCCATAGCGGATCCGTGGCCGATTCGCTATGGGGATAGAAGGCTCAATTCTCTGGTCCGGCTCGATCTCAGCCGCGGGATCAAAGTGATTTGGCTATCTGTAGACCATATATATTGACAGAACCTAGAATTAAATCTAGAAAATAATTGGAGCCTCTGAGGGCAAATTGGGTAACAGGAAAAATGTTTCCCATAATGAAAGCTATCACCACAAAAAATTGGAAAATTTTTGGAGTTGATTTGGTATTTTTAAAAACCCAAATAAAATTTATTTTGTCAAATTTAAGACCGAAATTTCTTCAAAAATTATGGAAATTTTTCTAGGCTCACTTTAGACCTCCTTAAAGGCTGTATCAAAATTTGAGAAGTTTGGAGATCAAAATTGATTCTCCCACTTTTTCTTAAAACCTAGAACTGCACACGGAAAATTATTGCGAAAATGAAAATTTAGAACGCGCAACTTTTCTCTCTAAATTAAAGAATAAATCCAAAATTGTCTTATCAATAAAAGTGGCCGGGCCAAATATCCAAGCTTCGTGTGCTCCAAGATTTTGTGAGCCCATCAAGCGTCTCAACTCTCGGGTGGTGCGGGCACACTCGGAAGATAAGTATACGAGTGATACAGAACAAGATTGTTCTTGACAGATATTTATGAAGTAACTCCTAATAATCCCCGACCCGATTAAGCTGTAATTAATAGGGTGCAACCAAACTGTTATCAGATCTTAGTGATGGCTAAAATCCAAGGAACCCTCCTGAAAATGGAGATGGAACTAAACATACCTCCTGAGAACGGAGATGGAACTGAAGCCCCTGAATGGAGTGATTGGACTACTAACCATTTTCTTTATGACCATTCCAGTCTTGCACTAGTCATATACCTTTATTTAGTTCAATTCAGTACTTTCAATTCAGTACTACTCCAGTTCCATACTGGTCAAGTTCAATTCAGTAATACTCTAGTTTTTTACTGGTCAAATTCAATTCAGTACCTTCAATTCAGTACCTTCAATTCAGTACTACTCTAGTTTCGTACTAGTCAAGTTCAATTCAGTACTTTCAATTCAATACTACTCCAGTTTCATACTGGTCGAGTCCAATTCTGTACTTTTAATTCAGTACTACTCCAATTCCATACTAGTCAAGTTCAATTCAGTACTACTCCAGTTTCGTACTGGTCGAGTTCAATTAAGTACCTTCAATTCAGTACTACTCCGGTTTCGTACTGGTCGAGTTCAATTAAGTACCTTCAATTCAGTACTACTCCGGTTTTGTACTAGTCAAGTTCAATTCAGTACTTTCAATTCAGTACTACTCCAGTTTCGTACTAGTTGAGTTCAATTCAGTACTACTCCAGTTTCGTACTAGTTGAGTTCAATTCAGTACCTTCAATTCAGTAATACTGCAGTTTCGTACTGGTCAAGTTCAATTCAGTACTACTCCAGTTTCGTACTAGTCAAGTTCATTTTGGTTCAGTACTTTTATTTCGGTACTACTTCAGTTTCGTACTGGTCACATCTCATTAGGCAGCATTTATTAGCAGCAGCTTAAATTACTGCACTCTAGTTACTGCAAATTACTATTATAAGTACAGTTCCTGCTTTAATTAGCAGTAGTTGGTTATGGTTGAGCCTTAGTTGGGGATAATTGGAGTTGAGATGTACCTCCAGGTTTAGCCTCAAATAAGTACTCTCATGCTCCTTCTCGAAAGTAGAGTTGAGCATTTCTGCATCAAGGATAACAAATAGTAGGGCAGGCCGCCACAGACTCGGTGTATATTAACATGATTATTTGGTTGATTGCTTTTGGTAAGCTGTGGCGGGTCAGTCACTTCCGCAGAATGTTCGTACTGGTGCGAAAAGTTCGAAGACTCAAGGCGACAGGGGGATAAGTACCATGAGTGACCTGCCTTTATGTTTTCCCCGTCAGGTTTCGAACTCTGTTAGGTTAAAATGTTAAAACACCGATTGTCGCTCACATCCAAGAATATACAGGGATGTACGTTAGGGACTTGGGCGGTGCGGTATGACCACCCACCTAGAAGTGGCAGGACTGGCCACTGTCACTGATGGCCACATCGGTGAGGCCCGCAGGGCTCGCTACCCTGCTGGAACAAAAGCGGTCCATACTATGTCGACATAGGATGTCTGGAATGGCTGTGAATGCCTGCGGTGTGTCTACGCGGCTGTGAATGCCTGCGAATAGAAACAGGTTGCAAATACCTGATGCTTCAATATGCTCGTGGGACCTGTGCTATTGCTGTTATTTTATTTTCAGTTATATTGTACTGCCTTGTCATTTATACTCCTAGCTTAAAATATGAAATATTGTGCTAATTCTCTCATACATCAGCTACCTTATTCTGCTGGGTGCGTGTGTGCTCGTCCCCAGGATATGGATCCTGGGAGGGAATTTAACTTTACTTATCTCTCTGACTAACAGTTATTTAATTAACCATTCACAGGAAATGGAGCGTCGTAGTGACCCGCTGCCGCAAGAGATTATGCCAGCAGATAGGACCACTCGAGCAGAAGCACCCCCGACGTCTGCAGAATTTCAAGACGTGAGTACCGAGAAGCTGATTAAGGGGAGGGAGTGAGGAGTTGTATACAGTACTTGTACAGCTTGTAGGCTTATACATTTATATTGGCTACGGCCTTATGATCTTGTAATCTTATATGATAATATGTTCATATATGTGGTACTGGTTTCCTGTTAATGCTCCCACATATGTTTATGACGTGAGGTGAATGTTGTGATTCAAGCCGAGCAAGATAGTCAACTAGTGCTTGGCAGAGTGGGTCGTTACCAATCTGAAAGTAAAGGTTAGATCTGAAATACTCTAGAGGGGGGGGGGGAGAATAGAGTATCTTGAAAACTTAAAAACTTTTGCTGTAAATAAAAAACAGACCTAAGATGAATTAATCTAGCACTATCACATGCACAGCAAAACCTAACTATCACAAACACAGCAACCTAGCTAACACAGCCACAACAAGAACAAAAGAAAAAGTGCAACCAGATAACACAAGAATTTTATAGTGGTTCCCCAACCTAGGTACATTCACTCTTCTACCACCCTCGTAGGAATCCACTCAGGTTTTTGATCAGGTGACTTGCCACCAATGAGCTTTTGATCAGGTGCTTAAAAACTAACCCAAGTCTTTTGATCAGGAGACTTGCAACCAAGAATAACTTTTGAAGGGAGTTAAAGAACCTTTTTTATAGTGGGGGTGAGAGAGTGATTATGTCTTCTCTTTCTCAAATACAACTGAGAAGACTTAGTGGATATATGTTGTTAGCAAAATCTCCCCCTGAGATATTGAACTCTGGATGATTTGAGCCTTGCTGCAGGGTGAGTAGGCCTTCAACATTTCATCCTTGACCAGCAGGTATCCAGGAGCTTCTTGACAGATAGAGTGTTTGTTGTACTTTGAAGAATCCTGAGATGAAGAGGGAAGAAGACTCTTGATTTGAATGTATATTCTTCTTCTTCTTCAGCTTGCTGTAATTTCTCTGGTCAAGGGCTAGGGCTTCTGGTTTCTTACTATGATTGCTCTGTGTATGTTGTTCTCTGTGTTCAGTCGAGAAGGAAGAAGAAAAGTCCTATGCACTGTCTTGTCTGCTGGAAGAAAGAGGAAAAATCCTTTTTATATTTTCCATGAAATCTTCCTTTTGAATTTTGAATTTCTTCCTTCATTCAATGTTGATGGCCTGGAGAATATTTGCATTGATTGATTTCCCCAACTATCCCATTAAAAAACGACAAGCAATAATCCTGATGAAGTCCATAATCAATGTTGCGTCTAACGGTAATATTCAGAGAATGTTAAGCATTGATTACTCAAGAACTATCGCAAAAAACTAAGGGACAGAGGGAGGGAAAGTCCATATCTGGATCTGCAAAGAAATCGTCGAGCAGAGAACAGAATTCGTCGAGCTGGGTCCAGAGTTTGTCGAGCTTAGAAGATATATTCGTCGACCAGATAATCTTTGTTCGTCAAGCTGAGATCCAAGATCGTCATCCTGAGAACATATAACTGCTTTCTCTGCAACCTTGCCAATTGTGTGATTTGATTTCGTCGAGCTGAGAATTGATTTCGTCGACCTGAGAATTAAGTTCATCGGCCTGAGAATTGCTAACCACTACTTGATAAAACTTGTCAGGATTGTGGTCTAAGTTCGTCGAACTGAGAAAATGAATTCGTCGATTGAAGTATGATTCAGGACTTAGAATATTTAAGTGTTTCTGGTCTTAAAATGTTGAAGTAGATGATCCAAAAATCGTCGACCTAAGATCCAAGTTCGTCGAGCTGATATTCTAAGTTTGTCGACTGGAGTTTAGTGAGAAGAATTCTGGACTTGGAATGTTGAAGTATAGTGTCCATAGATCGTCGATTTGAGAACCATGTTTGTTGAGCTCAGCTCAGAGAATTTTCTCTGAGTTCGTCGAGTTGAGCATAACTATCGTCGACCTGAGTTCGACAAACGTCGAACTCATTTTCCGAGTCTTTGAAATCTCTCCAAGTCTTGAATCTTTTGCAGTTTGTAGATGGCTGGTCCATGTAGTGTTGACTCTAAGGACATGGCTTATACTCTAGGACTCATACATGACCCTGGCTATACATGTTGGGTCAAACATCCTAGTTTCGTGAACCTAGCCAAAATCCAACTAGGGATCCCACAATCTCCCCTTATTTGGGTAATGTCACTAATTATAGACTCACATTGATAATAAAGCAAGAAATATATATCTTGCAGGAATTTTAACATATGCAACAAATATATATATATATACACAAAGAGCTTTGTATCAAAATATAAACAGACAATTTTAAAATAATCAAAGAGACTTAAATAGTTGAAAAGTTTATTTCTTCTTGTTGGGATCCTTGTGCTTCTCCTCTTTAGCATTTTCACCTGGCTGAGTAAACTTGATCTCCCTGTTTGGAATAGTTGTTGGTGTCTTTGTCATTGTCATGTCAGCAGCTCCAATGATATTAAGGGAGGTAGCCCTTGGCACTATCACTTCTGGATGCAGTTTCATATAATCATCAACATTAAAGAATTTATTAGCTTTAGCAAACCTATTGAGTTCCTCCTTCCTGTATTTGGACATGGTTGAATATTGAGAAGGATCCTTTCCTTCAGCTTTTGCTTTATTAATCATGGATAAGCCAACCAGTTCCTGGAATCTGGCCATCCTAGCAGTTGTAGCTGTTTTTGGATCTTCAAAAGGTACAGGAGGGGAGGCAGGTCTCTTTAGGCTTTCAGCTTTTTGTTCAGTAATGTGTTGCTGCTGTTGTTGATGTTGCTGTTGTTGTTGCTGTCTGCCTGATGAATAATGCCCCTGCTGGGTGCTTCCTGAAGAATAGGAGGACCTACTCTGATGCCTCTGATAGGTTTGATACTGGGTAGTCCTCTGAGTTGAAGAACCTTAAGCACCAACAGCAGATAGAGGAGGAGGATCCTTTCTATATCTCTAAGAATGTGGGGAGTACTTCCTGTTTTTTTCTTTCTTTTTGTTGGTTCTTGGACAGCCACATCCATGCTGGCATGCCCTTATATTGTGTGATCTTCTGCAGTATATAATATGGAGTGTCATTTGCTGGATTTGGTTTTGGAGAAGGAGTTGGAGGAGCCTTTCTTTTCTTGGAGACTTTCTTTTTCTTAGGCTCATCATCATAGTCCTCTTCATCATCATCCTCATCATCAGAGTCTTGAGGAGCATCATATAAAGCATCAATAACTCTTAGTATATATTTATCAATGGGCTTTTCAGCCTGACTAGGAGTTGGAGAAAGAACTGGAGCTGGAACAGGAGAACTGCATATATCAGTACTTTCAACAACTGATTTATTTTCTTCTTCTATGTCAGCCATGATCAGTTCATCTAGATCAGGCATTGGGGAATCATCCATGATAAAAGTTGGAGCAGGAGGGGATGCAACAGTGAGGGGATCACCTCTGGGTGGAGATGAAGTAGTGAGGGAAGCATCTTTTGGTGGAGATGGAATGTCTGGAGCCTCTATTATAGCAAAACTGGCCTTTAGTTGCCTGACAACCTTGGGGCTTATGGGAGATGTATAAGGGACTATAGCAAAAGATGGCTTTGTACTATACTCTGAAAGTTCACTCAAATAAACTGTATAAAAAACTTTCAACAAATTCATCAAATCAACTATGAGATTTATAATGTAATCAACAGCAGTGTTTATTTCCTCTGGAACTTGCTCATCTAGGTCCATATCAGACTCAATAAAATTAATGAAATCAATTAAATCATCAGCATCTGCATCTGCTGTTACTTCTGCTTCTGCTGCTTCTTTTTCTGATATTACTGTTATTATTGCTACTTCTGCTGTTGCTTCTGCTACTGTTACTACTACGTCTGCTGTTACTACTGCTTCTGCTGCTACTTCTTCATAGAGTATCTCCCCCTGGCTAGTTTCAGTGGGAACTGGAGCCAGGCCCCTTACTGAAGATGGACAAGCAGAGACAGTAGATATCTGAGCAGCAAGAGAGGATATGGAAGAAGCAAGAGGTGTAATAGCCTCTGCTATAATGCTTTTGAGGAGGGGAGTGAGAAGTGCAATGAGATATGGAATGCTGGAGGGGTCTAATGGTAGAGATGCAGAGGATGTGGTAGTGAAAGAAAACGGTTGTCTACCTAAATCACCTAGCGGGGGGTGAATATGTGAGTTGTGCATCTTTTGCGGAATAAAAAATATTTAGAGCACAACACAGAACTATCTACCAATATCACAGAAGACACAAGATTTATAGTGGTTCCCCTACCTTGGGTACATCCACTTTCCCTCACCGATCTAGCAATCAACTAGACTCGGCTACTCCACTATCTCGAATCGAAAAATCGATCCTACCCTCGGAACAAAGTTCCTACAAACTCGATCCAAACAACGGGATCTACACCTCGGAAGATAACACTCCCTACAAACTCGGAGTGAAAAACTCCTACACTCGGAGAAACTTTCTCCTACAAGATTAATAAAGTTTTTAGAAAAATTATACAAACAGTAAATCCAATCAGATCTGATGAAACGACCAGAATCTTCTTCTTATGAACTTTGCAGCACTTTCAGAAATTGGTGAAGAAAATCTCGGCCCAGATCTGGATCTTCTTTGCTTTTAGAGAATCAGAGAGAGAAGACGAGCAGTGAGGTCGATCTCGATCTGTAACTTTCTTCAGAATGAATCCTCTGAAATTAGAAGCAGTGGCCGGAGAAGATGGTGGCGACGACGGCTTCCGTTCCGTGAAAACAGAGAGGAGTCGGCTGAAAAACTTTCTTAAAGTAGATTGATAATGAAAGCTTAGAGAATACTTAGGGTTTGTCATTTTCTGATAAGACTTTATATAGGAGAGAATAACGGTCATAATCGGTCATAATGATGTACACGTGGACCAGTCATGTCGCGTGATTTGAAAATCCCGTCAGAAAAAGACTTAGACAAAATTTCAGGAAAGTTCAGCCATATACACGAGTAAGAGAAGAGCTACTCGAGTAGTTGAATAACTACTCGAGTACATGAAGGAGAACATACTCGGGTATATAAAGATAGACTATTCGAGTAGGTAGAAATCAACTACTCGAGTAAGCAGATAGAACTACTCGAGTTTGTATAGTGACTTACTCGAGTACATGAAGGATCTACTCGAGTACAAGAAAGACTACTCGAGTATATTACATAAACTACTCGAGTACATGAAGGACTACTCGAGTGGAATACTTGGAATAATTTCTGAAGACGTCAGCAAGCAGCTACTCGAGTAGTTGAACTAAACTACTCGAGAGGAAGTGATCTACTCGAGTAAGTGAAAGTTCTACTCGAGTAAAAGACTTAGAAAATTCTGGAGTTAGGAAAATTACAAAGTACACGAGTGAAACACGATCTACTCGAGTAGGTATAATGAACTACTCGAGTATGATTCTATCTACTCGAGTATGTGAGTATACTTACTCGAGTATATGAGTGTATTTACTCGAGTCCATGACTTAGACGAATTTTGACGAGTGAAGCCTTGAATACTCGGGTATAATAAATGATCTACTCGAGTATATAAACATGCTACTCGAGTATATGACTAAATCTACTCGAGTACATGACTTAGATACACGAGAGATACACTTAAGCACTCGAGTATAAAGCTTCTTTACTCGAGTAAATTATAACCAATCTACTCGAGTAGTTATGGGCGTACTCGAGCAAAAGACTTAGAGAAATTTTATTGTTGGAAACTCTTTCTTCTAATGTAGTCAACTTCCAATTCTTTTCCCAAGGTCCAATATCTTGAATATGAAGTGTATCCCAATAGAGAGACCACACATGAGTCAACACCTTGGAACATGCAATGAGGGATTACATTGCATAGTTCCTGTGTTTGGTGACCCAATGTGGACTGACATTGGTCTACACTTCCCAGTGAAACTCCTGCAAACATATAACTTAAACCAAGCATCAAATACAACTTAATTCTTCTTAGTTCCAGGGTGACTTCATCAAATCTGGGTTAGTGTGGATGTAATACCCAACAATCTCCCCCTATTTGTTGAAGTCAGAACCCTTTACACTAAGGTGAATTATAGACATAAAAGAAACTAAGTAGAAAAACATGAACAGGTAAGCAATAGACAATGAAAAAGATAATTAGACAGAAATTTAGAATTGTATATATGTAAATTTCCAAAAACATCAGGTCTACAACTTGTCATTTCAATCTCTCAACATCTTTTAGGTTTAGGCTTAGGTTTGCTACTTTTCCATCTTTTCTTGCTGTCTTCTTAGATAGTTGAAAGGCTTGGGGAAATATTTAGGAGGCCTTGGAGGAGCAGCAGGATTATTTCTCCCAAACTCTCTGTCATGGATCTTCCTTTTTAGCATTGATTTCTCATATAACTCCCATTCCTGGGAACTGTAATGAATGTTCATGTTCTCATTAAGATCCATAACTAGTCTGAATGTGTCCAAAATTAGAGACTTGGAAGTTGGAGACCAAGCTGCAGCATGTTCAGTGGCTTTGGAAGGAGCAGTCCTGCTAGCAGAGGGGCCTTCACCATACTTCCTTTTCTTCTTGTAGGTTCTGATTTCTGGAGGAGCTTGAAGGAAGATATCAGCAGGGCTTCTTCTTCCCAGCCTGGAACATAAGTATCTGGAGGAGCAACTGAGTCTCCAGGCTTGGGAGAGAAGGTAGGTTGCAGAGGAACAGCTGGGGCAGTGACATCTGTAGCTAGAGGGTTGAGATGATGGGGAATGATGTTGGGGTCAACTACAAGGTCTGGCAAAATCTGATTGTGCATCCAGACAGCAGTGTCATAGGTGTGAAATTTGACACTCTGTATCTGGGCTAGCACATCATCATGAATGGTCTTCACATGAGCTTCCCATACATCTGTCTTCTGAGCAGCAGATTTTTCTACAAATTCTTTGCGTTCTTTGACCAATCCATCCCCCTTTCTGATTTCAACAGATAGCTGGGCCATAGCATCATCTTTGAAAATACCCACTTCTTCACAGATTTTCATTTTGTTAGCTTCATTCCTCTTGTCTAGCTCTATCTGATTGTTTGCCAGGGTGACACCTTGTTCCATAACATTGCCAACACTAGTGATAGTGTGGTCACGGGCTTTGCCACCAAGTTGAAATAAATACTTGAGCTAGTCAGTGTTATGCTGAATTTCAGCAAAGCCTCTGCTCATCTCAGTCTCAAGAGCAGTTACCTTGTCAGTTATTATCTTTAGAGAAGAGTCAAAATAGTGTCTTTGTTCTTGAAGAAGAGTTGTAATATGTTGCAGCAAATCTGAGGAGGAAGAGATTGTAACAGCAGTAGTAGAGGGAGCAGCAGTAGGGAGAGAAGGAATTACCCAAGGAGTTATTTCTGCAATTATCACAGAGCTGTGAGCTCTGGTGGTAGGAATGAGAGCAACCCCTTCTTCTGTATCCTGAGGAAGAGAGAATTCTAGATTTCTGAGAGGGGCCTCAGCTGGCTCAGGAGAAGGCTCATCAGAAATAAGAATGGTGTCTTGCTGGTCTTGGAGGGCATCTAGAGATTTGGCTGTAGTTCTGGTTGGAGAATGTACAGGAGATTGTGCTGGAGTGCAGTCCTTGTGACATTCAAAGGATGGAGCTGGAGGAGATATAGGAGGAATGGGCATCACCTCTTCAGAGAGCTCTGCAATCATAGCATCTATAGCAGCAGCTGTGGACAGAAGAGAGTCTTGGGGTATTTGATCCGAAGGAGTGAGTGGACTCTATGGAGTATGAGGTAGGGAAGGAATTTCTAGCTGAGGAGAGGGTTGCCTGACTTGACTAGAAGGAGCAGGCTCCCTGTTAAATTCTGTGAAGTGAAAGTGGGTGAATGGAAGGCTTGGGAAACCTATCCGCGCAGACTACGCGGACTGGGTTGGCGGACTGCTAGGTCGGCAGGGATGTTGCAGACGGTTTGCTCTGTGGCGGCCTGGGCGGTCTGTTCGCGCGGACTGCGCGGACAGCAGCGGCGGTCTGACAGGCCAGTGTATGCTCAGCAGGCGGTCTACTCCCAGGAAGTAACCGGGCGGATAGGAATGTTATCCGCGGAGTCCGGCATGAAGCGGACTGAAGAACTGGAGCTCGGCAGACCGGTTTGGCAGATGCCTTGGTCTTGCTCTAGTGAAGCAGCAAGTGGAAGCCGTGGAGACCGCCGGTCAGCGCGGACAGGAACTGGAGGTCGCCCGGTATGGCGGGCTAGATCCAGTGTCCGCCTGTAAGTGCGGACTGGCCCTTGCGGCCAGTGGGCTGGCTTGGTGGGAATTGAACCAAGTCCAGGATGGCCCAGTCCGGGGAGATCGCGCAGTGGAGCGCGGGCTGGTTTCTCAGTCCGCCAAGCGTAGTAGAAGTGCAGTTGCCTTGTTTGCTAGCTTGGGGAAATGCGGACTGGAGAATTGCTTGTGCAGGAGCGTGCGGACTGGAGCCGGAGTCCGCTGAGTCCGGTTGAGCCTTGTGATGAGGTTATGGACTCAGGGAAGCGGACTGGAGTTCGCTGTATACGCGGACTGGGGTCTGCTGTTAGCGGACTGGATTGGCGTGTCCGCTAAGTCCGGAGGTGCCTTGGAGTTGAGGTAATGGACTTGGGATATGCGGACGATAGCCGGGTATCCGCTGAGTCCGGCAGGTGCCTTGATGGCGCGGTTGCGGGCTCGGGTTTTGCGGGCTGATGCCTTATCCGCAGAATGGCGGATACGGCTGTTGTGGAGTCCGGCTGTGGTGGTCCTGGCTTGGTCTCTGGCGTCAAGGCGGACTGGATATTGGAGTCCGGCCTTGGAGAAGCTGGGGCGGACTGGCTATCTGCACAGGGCGGCGAACTGGCATGTGTGTCTGCGGGCTGGCGGACACATAAGTTCTTGCTGCGGGATGTGGCGGTGATCCTATCGGGAAGGGCGGTGACCATACTCATCGTCGTGCCTATAAATAGGACCCATGTCACATCAGGAACAACCAACCGGAACCTGGACCGAAGTAAGTGAACAGTATCTGAGCTCGCGTAAGTTGCTGCGGCCTGGACTTTGTGTCCGCGCGGATAGAGTTGACCCGGTTGTGCTGTGCAGGTTGTGCGGATAGCGCTGGAAAGCCAGGACTTGGCTCTGATTGCGGTCAGGGACAGTGCGGACTCTGCGGTTAAGCAACAGGCGGTAAACAGCAGGTCGCGGATAGCGACCAGGCGGTCTTCTCTTTGGCGACTTGGTTCGGGGTTCAGGAGGTCGCCTGCATCAGGCGGACTATTCCATTCGGTGGCGCAGCTTGTGCGGTCTGGCGGCGTGCAAACCGGCGGTGAAGAGCTAAGCATTGGAGTAAGGGTGAGTCCGCGCGGCTTGGGTTGCGGTCTGGCGACCTGGCGGACTGAGCGGACTCCACAGCAGTAGGTCGGCGGCTTGATTGTTTGAGTCCGCGCGGCTTGTTTTTTGTTCTTGTCTTTGTAACTGTCTCTGCTCTCCCGGTGTTGGGTTTTGGTGAAGCATGTCTCGCCATGTATGTCTCGCCTTGTAAAGAAGTTTGCTCTTGATCAATAAAGAAGCTTGTGATGCATGTGTTGCTGGTTGTTACTGCTTTGTTGAGATAACCACTGTTAACTCCACGATCTGGGAAAACTTTCAACATATAAGTGGGTGTATTCTCCTTCGGTTTGTTGAGTTTTCAGCAGGGTATCCAAGGGGGCGTCTGCGGTTTGTTGAATTTTAACATGGTATCAGAGCCAGGTTGTTGGAGTGGTCAAGCAGTGCTCAATGGAAGTAGTTGATCTTCTGAAGAGGAAACCAGTGGTAGAACCATGGCAGTGGAGGATGCAAGTTGTCTTGGTATTGATCTTCTTACAGAGGCGAACTGTGAACGGTGGAAGTCCTGTATGAAGAGCTTTCTTCTTGGCGAGGACCTTTGGGAGGTTGTATGCGGAGCAGGAAGACAAGAGGATACTGCTGGCAATGCTGCGACGATGAGAGCTTGGAAGGAGGCAAATGCGAAAGCGGAGTCTATTCTCAGGCAGGTGATCTCATCGGAGCTCTTGGACCACATCAGTGGATGTCGGTCAGCTGCGGAGGTTTGGACTTCCCTTGATGGGTTGTTCAGGAAGAAGGTGAAGGAGGTTGCTGCTGATGATGGTCCCTCTACTTCATATCAGGAAGAAAGGAGTGTTACTCCTAGGCGTGATAGGAAGAGGAAGGAAGGACCACGGTGCTATAAATGCAAGCAGCAAGGTCATCTTCGGAAGGAGTGCAAGGTTACCTTGCTCTCGGCGAACGTTGCTCAGGTAGGGAGGAAGGAGAAGAACGTAGTTGGGACTTCAACTAGTTCTGGATCTGATCGGCTGGATGCCACTGATAGTTCAGCTATCTGGCATGAAAGACTGGGGCATGTAGGGATGGACAAGCTGAAAGCAATGGCGGAAAGAAGACTCGTAAGAGGCTTGCCTAGATTGTCATCCTATGGCGATGGTCGGGGGTGTGCGGAATGTCAGGAAAGTGGAGCCTATCGCTTCATGGTCGACAAAGCACAATCCATGAGTAAAGCACCATTGGCGGTTGTCCATTGTGCTCTGGTGGGACCGACCGTCACGGCCAGTCTTGGAGGCAGCAGGTTCATGCTGATATTGGTTGATGACTATTCTGGGTATACTTGGGTATACTTTATGAAGACGAAGTCCAACATGGTACGCTTGTTTGTGGAGTTCAAGAAGCTTGTCGAAGGCCAGCTTGGCCGGAGGATCAAGGTGTTGAGGACAAGTTTCGGTGGTGAGTTTGCCTCAACCGAGTTCTCACGCTTTTGCAGGAAGCAAGGGATCCGGATGGAGCTTTCTTGTGGACATACTTCACAACAGGGTAGTGTTGCAGCTCGGATGATCCGTTGGTTAACGGAGACCTGCAAGTGTTGGCTTCGGAGTAAAGGCATTCCAAAGGCTCTTTGGGCGGAGGGAATAGCCTGTGCTACTCATGTCATCAACCGGATGCCTCTTAGTCCGATCATAGTAAAGACTCCTTATGAGCTAATGTTCGGAGTGAAGCCCTCAGTGAAGCACCTTCGGGTGTTTGGATCTACCTGCTATATACACTCTCCGGGTGCTCTCAAAACAAAGCTAGTCTTTGTTGGGTATGATGAGCAGAAAAGAAGATGGAGGTGTATGGATCCTGCGACGAAGAAACTCATAGTGTCGAGAGACATTGTTTTCGATGAGTTGACGTCGTATTGGGGTAGCTCTTATGTGGAGCTAGAGATAAGCAGGTTAGATGGTGGGCTGAAGGAGGCTGCTGCTAAGGAAGTGGAGTTGCCTGAGTCACCAGGTGCTCCAGGTTGTTCTAGCTCCGGGGCAAAGGCGTCAGAGTCGGGAAGAAGGGGGAGCGATGCTCCAGGACCTTCTGGCTCAAAGGCGGAGGCTTCCTGTTCAGGAAGCAAGGGGAGCGATGTTCCAGGCTGTTCATGTTCAAGAGGGGAGTCTTCTGGTTCAGGTAGCAGGGGGAGCGTTGCTCCAGGTGCTCTTGGTTCCAGTAAGGAGGCGTCTTGTTCAGGGAACAAAGGGAGCATTGTTCCGGGTTTGCCCGGGAACGGAGCTGGTTCAAAAGCAGCGGAGGTGGTTAGCCATGATCAGGTTCTTCGGAGATCGAAGAGGATCAGTAAGCCACCAGCTCGATATAGCGAAGGGAACACGACGGACTTGGTCCCGTGTTTCCTTGTTAGCCCTCAGATCGAGCAAGGGACTTCTGGCTGTGATGACCCCACTAGAATCAAGGAGGTGGTTGACACCAAGTCTGATGAGGTGACTTCTCTCAGAGGCAACGAGGCTTGGGCTTCTGGGTCCAAGGAAGTTGGTGATACTCCTATGATACATGAGTGGAGGTTGAAGCTGAAGAAGGCAGAGGGAAGCATGACTCCTTTTGGGAGATGCTGGAGGGCTCCCTCATGGTCCATGATATGCGGGGCGAGGACTATGTCTTGGACATCTCTTCGTAGATGCTATCGGAAGGACCAGGTGCAAGGTTACGGGAGCTGCTGGAGTTATTCACCACTTCTCACTTCAAGGGGGAGTGTTAAATTCTGTGAAGTGAAAGTGGGTGAATGGAAGGCTTGGGAAACCTATCCGCGCAGACTACGCGGACTGGGTTGGCGGACTGCTAGGTCGGCAGGGATGTTGCAGACGGTTTGCTCTGTGGCGGCCTGGGCGGTCTGTTCGCGCGGACTGCGCGGACAGCAGCGGCAGTCTGACAGGCCAGTGTATGCTCAGCAGGCGGTCTACTCCCAGGAAGTAACCGGGCGGATAGGAATGTTATCTGCGGAGTCCGGCATGAAGCGGACTGAAGAACTGGAGCTCGGCAGACCGGTTTGGCAGATGCCTTGGTCTTGCTCTAGTGAAGCGGCAAGTGGAAGTCGTGGAGACCGCCGGTCAGCGCGGACAGGAACTGGAGGTCGCCCGGTATGGCGGGCTAGATCCAGTGTCCGCCTGTAAGTGCGGACTGGCCCTTGCGGCCAGTGGGCTGGCTTGGTGGGAATTGAACCAAGTCCAGGATGGCCCAGTCCGGGGAGATCGCGCAGTGGAGCGCGGGCTGGTTTCTCAGTCCGCCAAGCGTAGTAGAAGTGCAGTTGCCTTGTTTGCTAGCTTGGGGAAATGCGGACTGGAGAATTTCTTGTGCAGGAGCGTGCGGACTGGAGCCGGAGTCCGCTGAGTCCGGTTGAGCCTTGTGATGAGGTTATGGACTCAGGGAAGCGGACTGGAGTTCGCTGTATACGCGGACTGGGGTCTGCTGTTAGCGGACTGGATTGGCATGTCCGCTAAGTCCGGAGGTGCCTTGGAGTTGAGGTAATGGACTTGGGATATGCGGACGATAGCCGGGTATCCGCTGAGTCCGGCAGGTGCCTTGATGGCGCGGTTGCGGGCTCGGGTTTTGCGGGCTGATGCCTTGTCCGCAGAATGGCGGATACGGCTGTTGTGGAGTCCGGCTGTGGTGGTCCTGGCTTGGTCTCTGGCGGCAAGGCGGACTGGATATTGGAGTCCGGCCTTGGAGAAGCTGGGGCGGACTGGCTATCTGCACAGGGCGGCGAACTGGCATGTGTGTCCGCGGGCTGGCGGACACATAAGTTCTTGCTGCGGGATGTGGCGGTGATCCTATCGGGAAGGGCGGTGACCATACTCATCGTCGTGCCTATAAATAGGACCCATGTCACATCAGGAACAACCAACCGGAACCTGGACCGAAGTAAGTGAACAGTATCTGAGCTCGCGTAAGTTGCTGCGGCCTGGACTTTGTGTCCGCGCGGATAGAGTTGACCCGGTTGTGCTGTGCAGGTTGTGCGGATAGCGCTAGAAAGCCAGGACTTGGCTCTGATTGCGGTCAGGGACAGTGCGGACTCTGCGGTTAAGCAACAGGCGGTAAACAGCAGGTCGCGGATAGCGACCAGGCGGTCTTCTCTTTGGCGACTTGGTTCGGGGTTCAGGAGGTCGCCTGCATCAGGCGGACTGTTCCATTCGGTGGCGCAGCTTGTGCGGTCTGGCGGCGTGCAGACCGGCGGTGAAGAGCTAAGCATTGTAGTAAGGGTGAGTCCGCGCGGCTTGGGTTGCGGTCTGGCGACCTGGCGGACTGAGCGGACTCCACAACAGTAGGTCGACGGCTTGATTGTTTGAGTCCGCGCGGCTTGTTTTTTGTTCTTGTCTTTGTAACTGTCTCTGCTCTCCCGGTGTTGGGTTTTGGTGAAGCATGTCTCGCCATGTATGTCTCGCCTTGTAAAGAAGTTTGCTCTTGATCAATAAAGAAGCTTGTGCTGCATGTGTTGCTGGTTGTTACTGCTTTGTTGAGATAACCACTGTTAACTCCACGATCCGGGAAAACTTTCAACATATAAGTGGGCGTATTCTCCTTCGGTTTGTTGAGTTTTCAGCAGTGTATCCAAGGGGGCGTCTGCGGTTTGTTGAATTTTAACACTCCCACTAACTTAGTGCACCAGAGGAGCTGGCCACATGATGAGGAGAGGGAGATGGAGTCCTGTCCTCTATAGCTGGAACCTCTGGAACTTCTGAGATCTTTGCAGCTTGGGCAGAATTTTTTAGCTTGAGATCCCATCTCTGAATGGAAGAGATGGAGACCTTCTTCATGTGGTGAAGAGGGGTCCCTTTGGAGAAGTTGAAGACCTCAGGATTTATTTCATGGAGGAGCAGAGAGATAATTCTGGCGTAGTTGGGGGATTTGAACTGTCCTTGATTTTATCCAGAATCAGCATACCAAATTGGTATTTCTTACGACAGACAATTGCTTGCATTATGTCGAAGAAATATGATGGAATGTCTCTGATGGAGTGTGTCTTTCACAGTAAAATTTTCCCAATAACATCAACCAAAAATTTGCCTTCTGCATTCATGTCTGACCTTTTGAAGTACTGAGCATCAGTTGAAAAGCCACAGAATAGGGCTGTTCTGTCAGATTCTTCAGCAACTAAGTGATCTTCTTCATCGACAAGCGTCAATCGGAGAAGCTGAGAGACAGATGTCTTGGTGAACTTAATTTTCAAACCCTTCACTTTGGATTTCAGGACTTTTCCATTCCTTTTGACCTTTAGATTGGAGAAGAATTCGGCAACTTCTGGGAATAAAATCCGGCAGGGTTCCTCGAGGAAGAAGGAGAGGCCGGCGGTGTCGAGAAGGATGAGAAGGTTGTGGAAGTCATCTGAGAGCTCTGCAATACCTGCGGTAACGAGTTCTGATACGACGCCTATCTTGGAATAAGCGGCCATGGCTGCGGTTGACTGGAAGTGGTGAGGAGGGAAGCGGCTCTGCAACAGCGGCGGAGGAGGCGAAACGACAGAGGGTACTCAAGAGAAGGAAATAATTTCGTGTAGGTTTGGGTTTTCAGAAATTCATATATATAACCCTAAATTACATCTAATTAATTTAAAGGAAATTAACTAAATAGAGGGAAGAGGCAGCATTTAGCCTTAGGTGGCGAATAGAACAAATTTCAAAATCTGGCAAACATTACACGAGAGATATATAGACTACTCGAGTAGGTAAGTGGTTACTCGAGTAGGTCTTAAGAAATTACTCGAGTAGGTCTTCAGAAAGTACTCGAGTAGGTCTTCAGAAATTACTCGAGTAGGAAGAGAAGAGTACTCGAGTAGGTAAGTCGGCAGTGACTCGAGTAGGTGAATTAACATACTCGAGTAAGTCTTATACATCTCGAGTTAAACTTTGAAAATTTTTGGAAAATATAAATTTTGATTAACCCCTGATGTTTCTTGCCTGTTTGTCATTCCATCTTATTTAGTCCTCCTTGTTGAGCATCCCAAGCTCAGTCTTGAAGAACGAGAACTTGGTCTCGTCCAGTGGCTTTGTGAAAATGTCTGCAATTTGCATATCTGTAGGCACATATTGCAGATCTATGTCTCCATGCTCCACATGCTCCCGGATGAAGTGATACATTAGCTCGATGTGCTTTGTCCGGCTGTGGGAGACTGGATTGTTGGCGATTGCGATTGCGCTGGAGGAGTCATAGTACAAAGGAATATCCTTGAACTGCAGGTTGTAGTCCTCGAACTGATTCTTTATCCATAGCAACTGTGCGCAACAACTGCCTGCAGAGATATACTCTGACACGGCCGTTGAGATTGCGACACATTTCTGCTTCTTGCTACTCCAGGAGATTAGCCTTCTTCCGAAGAATTGGCAAGTCCCTGAGGTGCTTTTTCCGATCGCCTTTGCTACCTGCAAAATCTGCATCTGAATACCCAATTAGTTCGCTGTCATTACTTCTTGGGTACCATAAGTCAAGATTTGGTGTGTCTTTAAGGTATCTCAGGATCCGCTTTGCAGCAGCGTAATGAGATTCCTTAGAGTTCACCTGAAATCTAGCACAGACACATGTTGAAAACATTATGTCAGGCCTACTGGTAGTAAGGTAGAGCAAGGATCCAATTATGCTTCTGTACTTGGTTTCATCAAAAGGTTTCCCTTTTTCATCCTTGTCCAGAGACATAGTTGAGCCCATTGGAGTCCTCATAGAGGTTGCATTCTCCATTCCGAATTTCTTAATTAGCTCTTTGGTGAATTGGTCTGTGAGATGAAAATTCCATTTTCAGATTGTTTCACCTGAAGCCCTAAGAAATACTTCAGCTCGCCCATACTGCTCATTTCAAACTTCCCTTGCATAAGTTTTGTGAACTTTTTGCAGATGTTGTCATCTGTAGAGCCAAAAATAATATCGTCGACATAGATTTGCACCAGTAAAATCTTGCCTTTTATTTCCCTAAGAAATAATGTCTTCTCTATCTTTCCCCTTGTGAACTTGTTCTCAAGTAGAAAGGTAGACAACGTTTCATACCAAGCTCGAGGAGCTTGTTTCAGACCATATAGGGCCTTGTGCAGAAAATAGACATAATCAGGAATGTTAGGATCAATGAAACATGGAGGTTGTTCCACATACACTTCCTCCTTTATGTTACCATTTAGGAAGGCCGACTTCACGTCCATCTGATAGACGGTGAAGTCTCTAAAAGCAGCATATGCTAGGAACAACCTTATTGCTTCCAGCCTCGCCACTGGAGCATATGTCTGGTCGAAGTCGATTCCTTCTTCTTGACGATAGCCATTAGCGACGAGTCTGGCCTTGTTCTTTATGATGGTTCCGTCTTCGTCCATCTTGTTCCTATAGACCCATTTTGTTCCAATGATGTTCTTTCCTTTGGGTCTTGGAACAAGCTTCCACACATTGCAGCGCTTGAACTGATTTAGCTCTTCTTCCATTGCCATTATCCATGATGCGTGTAACACCTCACCTATAATGACCGTATAATATGGGTCCGGCCGGGGCCCCACAACATACGGATGCCACAGCTTTAGTATTATAAGTTGATATAGCTACCCACACTCAAAACACTTTGCACAACACAGCGGAAACAAAAGCAAGACTAGAAGTTATCCACTACTACAAGAGTAAAACAAATGGCCTTATGGCCTTACAACAAGTGTCCAAACTCAAATAATACAACAGTCAAGAAAGTGCATAGCACTCCTAGTCTACCTCGGCATGCAAGCCGGACAACATAAATCTCAAACATGCGATCCTTGCCCTGTAAAATTTATTAGTAACGTGGGTCAGCAAACGCTGACCTCAAACTGTATAACAACACATCTCCTCCCGGCCGCCCCTAACGGACCCCGGGGTACCCCTCCAACCTGCAAGTTAGCACTTCGTATGCAATAATCATAAGCATGAAAAGCAGCTACAGAAACAGGCTTGGATGTCACACACATCATACATGTTCTCTACTGGTTGAGCATATAATAAAAAGGGCCTACTTATGCAATCATGTATGCAATAACCCGGGTTTCACCCAAGGCACCCTATCGCGTATGCATCTAACACATCATCACATCATATGGGTACTCATCGATTCCCCATTGGCATAAAGCCGCAAACAAAGGGGGGTAACACCATTCCCCCAAACGGCGCACAGGTCGCCACATGGAACTCTTGCAAAGGCCCTACTCGCTCAAGGTCATAGACCCGGGCTTGCCTACAAGCTCTGACGTCTCATGTCAGGATTCCAATAAACACAAACTGACTGATTCTGAGATGCCTTGCCGGACCCCACCCGCTCATGGCCTCATTGCCCGGGCTTGCCCCCATTCTTAGCATTCTTGTCAGTCTCACAGAAGGGGACTAGTCTCGCCAGGACACTCTCCACACATGACATGAACGTCACGGGATAGCCAGCCGACCACGGAGACATAGCCACGCCTTGGCACATCACAAACCAAGACAATTCCACCCTAAACCCTCATTTGTACTGCAGCGTCCCCGCGCACCAAGGAAACCATCTCCAACTCATGCAGAGCTAACCTTGTCCTCCAAGGAAACCATCTACCTCCACGAGGAGCTAACCTTGTCCGGTTCCGACTACATGTACTCATTCGAGAAAAAGGGGAAAACACCACCACATCACAAACAGCATCTTGCCGCAACGGAATCTCTATGAATCCCTAAAGTTCGTATGCAACATCACCGAGTCGGACTAACAGTCGCGACTACGGCTTCACCCACCATGCCTAATCCACTAACGGAGCGGATCTCTAATACAAATCATGCCGGAGACGGACTCAATCGACCCGGAGGTTCCTCTTGAACCTTGGCGACCCAAAACCCCTCTCATTTGAGTGTTTGGTGCCCAAAACTAGAAAAGAAATGATGCTAAAGACATGCATCCTAAGACCGAGAGGAGAAGTGTCGTTATGTTCCGACTCCTCTTCCTTGCCATGGCAAAATAACCGGATGAAAACCTTCGCAAAGATCTAGCCTCCACAGATCTGGACTCGGCTCGCGATTTGGAGCACCGAAACCTCTCCTACAGCCCAAACCCTCCTTCTACTTCTTCCTTTCTCTCACTTCTCTCTAGATCTTTAGTAAGAGAAAGCTTGGAGAAGAATGAGGGTTTTCAACCCTATTCTCGGACTTAACTCCCCAAGAACAGTCCTGAACCATCAGATCCTAAAATCAGGGAAAGAATGGCCACGATACGCCTGAAAAATAAAAGACCTGGGTCGAACACGGCCTGGCACACGCCCGTGTCCAGGGCCGTGTGCCTCATTCGCCGTCTCAAATCGACGCGCCTGGAACAGCACACGGGCATCCGACACGCCCGTGTTCGACCCGACACGCCCGTGTCCCCAGTGACACGGCCGTGTGGTCGGCCGTGTGCCTCCATCGACACGGCCCCGAAACCAACCCGAGAAGGGACACGGCCTGGGACACGCCCGTGTCCCAAGCCGTGTGCCAAGTCTCGACACTCGTCGACAGCCTTTGTGTCGACACCGCGGAAAATGTCAAGCGAAGATCGTCGACCAAGCGGGACACGTCCTTTGACACGCCCGTGTCACAGGCCGTGTGTCCAAGTCTCGACACTCGACACTCGACACTCGACACTCGTCGAGTGAACATTGTCGACTGAAGATCGTTGATAGACCCACACGGCCTTGGACACGCCTGTTTCCTAGGCCGTGTGCCTTGTCTCGACACGCTGTCGAGCGAAAGTGTCGAAACCCCGGGCCGAGTGTCGGCACGGGCTCGACACGCCCTGCGACACGCCAGTGTCGCAGGCCGTGTGCCCCAATCTCGACACAATGTCGAGCTAAAGTGTCGACACCCATGGCCGAGTGTCGACACGGGCTCGACACGCCCTGCGACACGCCCATGTCGTAGGCCGTGTGCCCCCTGCCAGAAACCAAAAATTGGCCAGAAACGCAATTCGACCCTCTCTCAAATTCTGGGGTGTTACAACTCTCCCCCCCCCCCTTAACAGAATTTCGTCCCGAAATTACAAAACAAAGGGAACAAAACTTAAATGGTACCTGAAATGAAGAGTTCTGGATACTCTTCTAGCATGTCTTGTTCTCGTTCCCAAGATTGCTCCTCACGACCGCAGTTGTCCCATCGGACTCGCACGAGTTTAACCTCTTTATTCCGCAACTGCCGAGTCTCCGAATCCTCTAAAGCGATTGGACGGACTCGTGTCCTCAAGTCTTCCTCTATCGGCACCGCTATCGGCTCAATCACCACACTAGCCTCCACCAAAGCTTTCCTCAAGACGGAGACATGGAAGACGTCATGCAATCCACTCAGCTCCGCGGACCACGCCAACCTATAGGCTGCTTCTCCCACTCGTTCAACAACTTCAAAAGGCCCCAAAAACCTTGGACTCAACTTCTTGAGTCGGAGAATCCGTGAGACGCCTTTGAACGGTTTGATCTTCAAATAGACCCAATCACCTACCGCAAACTCCAACTTCCGATGATGAGCATTAAAGTATTTTGCTTGTCGGTCTTGCGCCACCTTCATACGCTCTTGTATGGTCCGTACCATCTCACAAGCGTCAACTACCACCTCCTTTCCCAAAATTTTGGTGTCTCCCGCCTCTGCCCAAGACATCGGTGTTCGACACTGTCTTCCATACAAAGCTTCGTATGGCGCTGTTTTTATACTTGCTTGGTAACTGTTATTATACGCGAATTCTACCATGAAGAGGTGATCCTCCCACTTCTTGCCGAAGTCAAGAACGCACATTCTCAACATATCTTCCATAGTACGGTTTGTTATTTCAGTTTGCCCATCAGTTTGAGGATGGAACGTCGTACTGAACTTTAGCTTCGTGCCCAGACTCTTTTGAACCAATCTCCAGTCCTTGGACGTAAACCGTCCATCTCGATCGCTGACTATGCTCTTAGGAATCCCATACAGTCGCACAATATTGCGAACATACAACTCCACCAGCTTCTCCACGTTGTCCTCTTTTCGATTTGGGATGAAGTGGGCCACCTTGGTTAAGCGGTCCACGATCACCCAAATAGCATCATTACCCTGCTGCGATCTAGGCAACTCATGCACAAAATCTATGGAGATGTCATCAAATTTCCATTCAGGGATTGGAAGGGGCTTCAGGAACCCGCCCGGCTTCTGACACTCGGCCTTCACCAAGGCACAAGTTTGGCAACGATTCACATACAAAGCTACGTCCCGCTTCAGCCCCGGCCACCAAAAGGATTTCTTCATATCCAAGTACATCTTTGTACTGCCCGGGTGAATGAAGTACTTTGCGAAGTGAGCCTCAAACATCAACTCCTCACGGAGTTTGCCGAACTGCGGTATACAAACCATTCCGTCCTTCCTCAGAATCCCATCCATCATCTCCCAGGCGCTTCTCTCGCCCGTTTGAGCCTCCAACACAAATGGTTGAAACTCCACATCCAACTGAGTCGCTTCCCGAATGCGATCGGTCAAGTCGTTTTGCACTTCAATCAAGTTCAACCGAGCCACGCTGGACTCGCCTCTCGCCACACATTCCAAACCAAGGGACTCTCATTCCCGTACCAACCGCTCATCATGAGCTTCGATCCAATTCCCTTGCCCCGAGTACTTTCTACTCAAGGCATCCGCCACCACATTGGCTTTACCTGGCGTATACTGAATCGACACCTCGTAGTCTCCAAGAAAATCAACCCACCTACGTTGCCGCATGTTCAAGTCCTTTTGATCCAAGAGATACTTCAGGCTTTTATGATCCGTGAAGATCTCCACCTTTGCACCATAAACATAATGCCGCCATATCTTCAACGCGAAAATTACCGCGCCAACTCCATGTCATGAACAGGGTAATTACTCTCATGAGGCTTCAGTTGTCTAGACCCAAAAGCTATCACCTTGCCATGTTGCACCAAACCGCATCCCGATGCGTCACTGAAGATCTGAAATCCCTCGGTCCCTTGCGGTAGACTTAGGATTGGAGCCATCATCAGTCTCTCCTTCATTGCCTCAAATGCTTGGCTGCACTCTTGAGTCCACACAAACTTATGATCTTTACAAGTGAGTGAGGTGAGGGGTAGAGCTATTCTCGAGAAATTCTCCACGAATCTCCTATAATACCCGGCTAGTCCAAGAAAACTTCGGACTTCCGCCACGGTCCTCAAGACTGGCCAATCTCTGATGGCCTCCACATTTGTTGGATCCACTGCCACCCCATCCCCACTAATCACGTGACCCAAAAATGTCACCTTCTCTAACCAGAACTCGCACTTGGAGAACTTTGCATACAACTGATTCTCCCTCAACACTTGCAAGACCACTCTCAAGTGGGTCTCATACTCCACTTCCGATTTGGAATACACTAAGATGTCATCAATGAAGACAACCACAAAAGAATCCAAGTATTCCCGAAATACTCGATTCATAAGATCCATGAACACAGATGGTGCGTTCGTCAGCCCGAACGGCATCACCGTAAACTCAAAGTGTCCATACCTTGTACCAAAAGGCAGTCTTGGGGATGTCCTCGTCCCGAATTCGCAACTGATAATAGCCTGACTTCAAGTCCAATTTGGAGTACACCACTGACCCCACCAGCTGGTCGAACAAGTCGTCTATCCGAGGAATCAGATACTTATTCTTGACGGTCAATTTATTCAGCTCTCGGTAGTCTATGTATAGCCGCATGCTACCGTCTTTCTTCTTTACAAACAACACCGGCGCGCTCCACGGTGAAGAACTGGGTCTAATATACCCTTGCTCCAACAGTTTCTGTAGCTGTACCTTAAGTTCAGCCAACTCCTTTGTTGCCATCCTAAATGGAGGACGTGACACCGGCCTAGCCTCCAGCACTAACTCGATCGAGAAGTCGATCTCCCTCCGAGGAGGCGCTCCAGGAAGTTCATCCGGAAACACATCCTTGAACTCTGCCACTACGGGCACTTCCTCAAAAGACAGCTGGGAGAGACGAACCTCCAATAACGCTACAAGCACTACAATACCCTGGTTAACCGCCCGCATCAACTGCATGGCCGAAATCAGGGAACAGACCACTCCACAAAGGCCCTCAAATTTGACTTATGCCTGCCCTTTTCTCCTTAGGGTCCCCACCTTAGATAGGCAATAAATACTGGCGCGCTGCTCTGCAAGCCATTCCATGCCCAAAATGACATCGAACTCCACCAATGGCAAAATTTTCGCTACCAAAACGAAGTCAACTCCGTCCAGCTCCCAACAAATGCACCCTCTGGCCCCGGTGGTCATGGATGACCCATTGGGCATGCGCAATTTCAGCTCTGCGCCCGATGAGAAAGACTCAACTCCTATTCTCCGGATGAAGCTCTCCGCAAGAAAGGAGTGCGATGCTCCCGTATCAAACAATACCCTAGCGGGGTATCCGGAAACTAAAACGAAGCCTGTCACCACATCGGTTTGGCGGATCGCTTCTTGCTGTCCAAGGTTGTAAGCCCTTGGTTGTACCGGTTGGAACCGAGAAGCTCTCGACTCCGCCATCTTCCCTTTCTCTGCAGCACTGGGGCCGGAGCGCACAGTTTGCTCCTGCCTTGCCTCTTACCCCGCTCGTCCTTGGGGACAAACACGAGCTATGTGCCCCACCTTACCGCAGTTGTAGCACGTCGGCGGTCCCCTAGATTGTGAACCTCCAGGCGTCCACTTGCTCTTCTCACCGGACCAGGATGTGTGAGGCTTATTCCTCCACCTACTCCCTTCAGACTTTCCATGGGATTGGGAAGGCTTCCCTTCCCCTTGCTTGGGAGTAAAACCCTTACGATGCTGGGTTCGCTCCAGAGCGCTCTCCAACATCCTGGCAGCCTCAACTAGTTCATTAAAATCAACCCTCTTCATGGAAATGAGGGGTTGTCTCAGGTTCCCCCTCAGCCCCTAGTAGAAGAGGTTGTCCCTCTCTACATCATCTGCCATCGTCGTTCCCGCATAACGACCGAAATGGGTGAACTCCTGCACATACTCATCCACCGTCTTGTCTCGCTGCATTAAATGCAGAAACTGTCTCTGAAGGGCCAACCGTGTCGAAACGGGAAAGTACCTCTTAAGAAAAGCATCGCCAAATTCCTCCATCGACGGGGTGCGTCCAGGGAACTGGCGGCCGCTATGGCTCACCCACCACAACTTGGCCTCTCCTTCCAACATGCGCCGCATACTCAGCTTTCTAGACTTAAACATAAGGACACTCATGGTCCCGCGTTACTCTTATGTGGATAACTTCTCTACGCATTGACCTTGAATCTAACCTGGCTCTGATACCAAATTGTAACATCTCCCCTGTAATGACCGTATAATATGGGTTCGGCCGGGGCCCCACAACATACGGACGCCACAACTTTAGTATTATAAGTTGATATAGCTACCCACACTCAAAACACTTTGCACAACACAGCGGAAACATAAGCAAGACTAGAAGTTATCCACTACTACAAGAGTAAAACAAATGGCCTTATAGTCTTACAACAAGTGTCCAAACTCAAATAATACAACAGTCAAGAAAGTGCATAGCACTCCTAGTCTACCTCGGCATGCAAGCCGGACAACATGAATCTCAAACCTACAACATCATAAAAGTAGAACTACAAAAGAGAGAAGCACTTCATGAAGCTTAGGCCTTTCTGGCCGGCGAGCTAGCTCCTGCATGCGATCCTTGCCCTGTAAAATTTATTAGTAACGTGGGTCAGCAAAGGCTGACCTCAAACTGTGTAACAACACATCTCCTCCCGGCCGCCCCTAACGGATCCCGGGGTACCCCTCCAACCTGTAAGTTAGCACTTCGTATGCAATAATCATAAGCAAGAAAAGCAGCTACAGAAACAGACTTGGATGTCACACACATCATACATGTTCTCTACTGGTTGTGCATATAATAAAAAGGGCCTACTTATGCAATCATGTGTGCAACAACCTGGGTTTCACCCAAGTCACTCTATCGGGTATGCATCTAGCACATCATCACATCATATGGGTACTCATCGATTCCCCATTGGCATAAAGCCGCAAACAAAGGGGGGTAACACCATTCACCAAAACGGCGCACAGGCCGCCACATGGAACTCTTGCAAAGGCCCCACCCGCTCAAGGTCTTAGACCCGGGCTTGCCTACAAGCTCTGATGTCTCATGTCAGGATTCCAACAAACACAAACTGACCGATTTTGAGAAGCCTTGCCGGACCCCACCCGCTCATGGCCTCATTGCCCGGGCTTGCCCCCATGCTTGGCATTCTCGTCAGTCTCACAGAAGGGGACTAGTCTCGCCGGGACACTCTCCACACATGACGTGAACGTCACGGGATAGCCAGCCGACCACGGAGACATAGCCACGCCTTGGCACATCACAAACCAAGACAATTCCACCCTAAACCCTCATTTGTACTGCAGCGTTCCCGCGCACCAAGGAAACCATCTCCAACTCATGCGGAGCTATCCTTGTCCACCAATGAAACCATCTACCGCCACGAGGAGCTAACATTGTCCGGTTCCGACTACATGTACTAATTCGAGAAAAAAGGGGAAAACACCACCACATCACAAACGGCATCTTGGCGCAATGGAATCTCTACGAATCCCTAAAGTTCATATGCAATATCACCGAGTCGGACTAACGGTCGCGACTACGGCTTCACCCACCATGCCTAACCACTAACGGAGCGGATCTCTAATGCAAATCATGCCGGGGACGGACTCAATCGACCAGTAGGTTCCTCTTGAACCTTGGCGACCCAAAACCCCTCTCATTTGAGTGTTTGGTGCCCAAATCTAGAAAAGAAATGATGCTAAAGACATGCATCCTAAGACCGAGAGGAGAAGTGTCGTTACGTTCCGACTCCTCTTCCTTGCCATGGCAAAATAAACGGATGAAAACCTTCGCAAAGATCTAGCCTCCACGGATCTGGACTCGGCTCGCGATTTGGAGCACCGAAACCTCTTCTACAGCCCAAACCCTCCTTCTCCTTCTTCCTTGCTCTCACATCTCTTTAGATCTTTAGTAAGAGAAAGCTTGGAGAAGAATGAGGGTTTTCAACCCTATTCTCGGACTTAACTCCCCAAGAACAGTCCTGAACCATCAGATCCTAAAATCAGGGAAAGAATGGCCACGATCCGCCTGGAAAATAAAAGACCTGGGCCGAACACGGCCTGGCACACGCCCGTGTCCAGGGTCGTGTGCCTCATTCGCCATCTCAAATCGACGTGCCTGGAACAGCACACGGGCATCCGTCACGCCCGTGTTCGACCCGACACGACCGTGTCCCCAGTGACACGGCCTTGTGGTCGGCCGTGTGCCTCCATCGACACGGCCCCGAAACCAACCCGAGAAGGGACACGGCCTGGGACACGCCCGTGTCCCAAGCCGTGTGCCAAGTCTCGACACTCGTCGACAGCCTTTGTGTCGACACCGCGGAAAATGTCAAGCAAAGATCGTCGACCAAGCGGGACACGCCCTTTGAAACGCCCGTGTCACAGGCCGTGTGTCCAAGTCTCGACACTCGACACTCGACACTCGTCGAGTGAACATTGTCGACTAAAGATCGTCGACAGACCCACACGGCCTTGGACATGCCTGTGTCCTAGGCCGTGTGCCTTGTCTCGACACGCTGTCGAGCGAAAGTGTCGAAACCCCGGGCCGAGTGTCGGCACGGGCTCGACACGCCCTGCGACACGGCAGTGTCGCAGGCCGTGTGCCCCAGTCTCGACACAATGTCGAGCTAAAGTGTCGACACCCCTGGCCGAGTGTCGACACGGGCTCGACACGCCCTGCGACACGCCTATGTCGCAGGCCGTGTGCCCCCTGCCAGAAACCAAAAATTGGCCAGAAACGCAAATCGACCCTCTCTCAAATTCTGGGGTGTTACAACTCTCCCCCCTTAACAGAATTTCGTCCCGAAATTACAAAACAAAGGGAACAAAACTTAAATGGTACCTGAAATGAAGAGTTCTGGATACTCTTCTAGCATGTCTTGTTCTCGTTCCCAAGATTGCTCCTCACGACCGCAGTTGTCCCATCGGACTCGCACGAGTTTAACCTCTTTATTCCGCAACTGCCGAGTCTTCGAATCCTTTAAAGCGATTGGACGGACTCGTGTCCTCAAGTCTTCCTCTATCGGCACCGCTGTCAGCTCAATCACCACACTAGCCTCCACCAAAGCTTTCCTCAAGACGGAGACATGGAAGACGTCATGCAATCCACTCAGCTCCGCGGACCACGGCAACCTATACGCTGCTTCTCCCACTCGTTCAACAACTTCAAAAGGCCCCAAAAACCTTGGACTCAACTTCTTGAGTCGGCAAATCCGTGAGACGCCTTTGAACGGTTTGATCTTCAAATAGACCCAATCACCTACCGCAAACTACAACTTCCGTTGACGAGCATTAAAGTATTTTGCTTGTCGGTCTTGCGCCACCTTCATACGCTCTTGTATGGTCCGTACCATCTCACAAGCGTCAACTACCACCTCCTTTCCCAAAATTTTGGTGTCTCCCGCCTCTGCCCAAGACATCGGTGTTCGACACTGTCTTCCATACAAAGCTTCGTATGGCGCCATTTTTATACTTGCTTGGTAACTGTTATTGTACGCGAATTCTACCATGAAGAGGTGATCCTCCAACTTCTTGCCGAAGTCAAGAACGCACATTCTCAACATATCTTCCATAGTACGGTTTGTTATTTCAGTTTGCCCATCAGTTTGAGGATGGAACGTCGTACTGAACTTTAGCTTCGTGCCCAGACTCTTTTGAACCAATCTCCAGTCCTTGGACGTAAACCGTCCATCTCGATCGCTGACTATGCTCTTAGGAATCCCATGCAGTAGCACAATATTGCGAACATACAACTCCACCAGCTTCTCCACGCTGTCCTCTTTCCGATTTGGGATGAAGTGGGCCACCTTGGTTAAGCGGTCCACGATCACCCAAATAGCATCATTACCCTGCTGCGATCTAGGCAACCCATGCACAAAATCCATGGAGATGTCATCAAATTTCCATTCAGGGATTGGAAGGGGCTTCAGGAACCCGCCCGGCTTCTGACACTCGGCCTTCACCAAGGCACAAGTTTTGCAACGATTCACATACAAAGCTACGTCCCGCTTCAGCCCCGGCCACCAAAAGGATTTCTTCATATCCAAGTACATCTTTGTACTGCCCGGGTAAATGGAGTACTTTGCGAAGTGAGCCTCAAACATCAACTCCTCACGGAGTTTGCCGAACTGTGGTATACAAACCCTTCCGTCCTTCCTCAGAATCACATCCATCATCTCCCAGGCGCTTCTCTCGCCCGTTTGAGCCTCCAACACAAATGGTTGAAACTCCACATCCAACTGAGTTGCTTCCCGAATTCGATCGGTCAAGTCATTTTGCACTTCAATCAAGTTCAACCGAGCCATGCTGGACTCGCCTCTCGCCACACATTCCAAACCAAGGGACTCCCATTTCCGTACCAACCGCTCATCATGAGCTTCGATCCAATTCCCTTGCCCCGAGTACTTTCTACTCAAAGCATCTGCCACCACATTGGCTTTACCTGGCGTATACTGAATCGACACCTCGTAGTCTCCAAGAAAATCAACCCACCTGCGTTGCCGCATGTTCAAGTCCTTTTGATCCAAGAGATACTTCAGGATTTTATGATCCGTGAAGATCTCCACCTTTGCACCATAAACATAATGCTGTCATATCTTCAACGCGAAAATTACCGCGCCAACTCCAAGTCATGAACGGGGTTATTACTCTCATGAGGCTTCAGTTGTCTAGATCCAAAAGCTATCACCTTGCCATGTTGCACCAAACCGCATCCCGATGCGTCACTGAAGATCTGAAATCCCTCGGTCCCTTGCGGTAGACTTAGGATTGGAACCATCATCAGTCTCTCCTTCATTGCCTCAAATGCTTGGCTGCACTCTTGAGTCCACACAAACTTATGATCTTTACGAGTGAGTGAGGTGAGGGGTAGAGCTATCCTCGAGAAATTCTCCACGAATCTCCTATAATACCCGGCTAGTCCAAGAAAACATCGGACTTCCGCCACGGTCCTCAAGAATGGCCAATCTCTGATGGCCTCCACATTTGTTGGATCCACTGCCACCCCATCCCCAATAATCACGTGGCCCAAAAATGCCACCTTCTCTAACCAGAAATCGCACTTGGAGAACTTTGCATACAACTGATTCTCCCTCAACACTTACAAGACCACTCTCAAGTGGGTCTCATGCTCCACTTCCGATTTGGAATACACTAAGATGTCATCAATGAAGACAGCCACAAAAGAATCCAAGTATTCCCGAAATACTCGATTCATAAGATCCATGAACACAGATGGTGCGTTCGTCAGCCCGAACGACATCACCGTAAACTCAAAGTGTCCATACCTTGTACCAAAAGGCAGTCTTGGGGATGTCCTCGTCCCGAATTTGCAACTGATAATAGCCTGACTTCAAGTCCAATTTGGAGTACACCACTGACCCCACCAGCTGGTCGAACAAGTCGTCTATCCGAGGAATCAGATACTTATTCTTGACGGTCAATTTATTCAGCTCTCGGTAGTCTATGCATAGCCGCATGCTACCGTCTTTCTTCTTTACAAACAACACCGGCGCGCTCCACGGTGAAGAACTGGGTCTAATATACCCTTGCTCCAACAGTTTCTGTAGCTGTACCTTACGTTCAGCCAACTCCTTTGTTGCCATCCTAAATGGAGGACGTGACACCGGCCTAGCCTCCGGCACTAACTCGATCGAGAAGTCGATCTCCCTCCGAGGAGGCGCTCCAGGAAGTTCATCCGGAAACACATCCTTGAACTCTGCCACTACGGGCACTTCCTCAAAAGACAGCTGGGAGAGACGAACCTCCAATAACGCTACAAGCGCTACAATACCCTGGTTAACCGCCCGCATCAACTGCATGGCCGAAATCAGGGAACAGGCCACTCCACAAAGGCCCTCAAATTTGACTTCTGCCTGCCCTTTTCTCCTTAGGGTCCCCACCTTAGATAGGCAATCAATACTGGCGTGCTGCTCTACAAGCCAGTCCATGCACAAAATGACATCGAACTCCACCAATGGCAAAATTTCCGCTACCAAAAGGAAGTCAACTCCGTCCAGCTCCCAACAAATGCACCCTCTGGCCCCGGTGGTCATGGATGACCCATTGGGCATGCGCAATTTCAGCTCTGCACCCGATGAGAAAGACTCAACTCCTATTCTCCGGATGAAGCTCTCCGCAAAAAAGGAGTGTGATGCTCCCGTATCAAACAATACCCTAGCGGGGTATCTGGAAACTAAAATGAAGCCTGTCACCACATCGGTTTGGCGGATCGCTTCTTGCTGTCCAAGGTTGTAAGCCCTTGGTTGTACCGGTTGGAACCGAGAAGCGCTCGACTCCGCCATCTTCCCTTTCTCTACAGCACTGGGGCCGGAGCGCACAGTCTGCTCCTGCCTTGCCTCTTGCCCCGCTCCTTCTTGGGGACAAACACGAGCTATGTGCCCCACCTTACAGCAGTTGTAGCACGTCGGCGGTCCCCCAGAGTGTGAAACTCCAGGCGTCCACTTGCTCTTCTCACCGGACCAGGATGTGTGAGGCTTATTCCTCCACCTACTCCCTTCAGACTTTCCAAGGGATTGGGAAGGCTTCCCTTCCCCTTGCTTGGGAGTAAAACCCTTACGATGCTGGGTTCGCTCCAGATCGCTCTCCAACATCCTGGCAGCCTCAACTAGTTCATTAAAACCAGCCCTCTTCATGGAAATGAGGGGTTGTCTCAGGTTCCCCCTCAGCCCCTGGTAGAAGAGATTGTCCCTCTCTACATCATCTGCCATCGTCGTTCCCGCATAACGACCGAAACAGGTGAACTCCTGCACATACTCATCCACCGTCTTGTCTCGCTGCATTAAATGCAGAAACTGTCTCTGAAGGGCCAACCGTGTCAAAACGGGAAAGTACCTCTTAAGAAAAGCATCGCCAAATTCCTCCTTCGACGAGGTGCGTCCAGGGAACTAGCGGCCGCTATGGCTCACCCACCACAACTTGGCCTCTCTTTCCAACATGCGCCGCATACTCAGCTTTCTAGACTTAAACATAAGGACACTCATGGTCCCGCGTTACTCTTATGTGGATAACTTCTCTACGCATTGACCTTGAATCTAACCTGGCTCTGATACCAAATTGTAACACCTCCCCTGTAATGACCGTATAATATGGGTCCGGCCGGGGCCCCACAACATACGGACGCCACAACTTTAGTATTATAAGTTGATATAGCTACCCACACTCAAAACACTTTGCACAACACAGCGGAATCATAAGCAAGACTAGAAGTTATCCACTACTACAAGAGTAAAACAAATGGCCTTATGGTATTACAACAAGTGTCCAAACTCAAATAATACAACAGTCAAGAAAGTGCATAGCACTCCTAGTCTACCTCGGCATGCAAGCCGGACAACATGAATCTCAAACATACAACATCGTAAAAGTAGAACTACAAAAGAGAGAAGCACTTCATGAAGCTTAGGCCTTTCTGGCCGACGAGCTAGCTCCTGCATGCGATCCTTGCCCTGTAAAATTTATTAGTAACGTGGGTCAGCAAAGGCTGACCTCAAAATGTGTAACAACACATCTCCTCCCAGCCGCCCCTAACGGATCCCGGGGTACCCCTCTAACCTGCAAGTTAGCACTTCGTATGCAATAATCATAAGCAAGAAAAGCAGCTACAGAAACAGGCTTGGATGTCACACACATCATACATGTTCTCTACTGGTTGAGCATATAATAAAAAGGGCCTACTTATGCAATCATGTATGCAACAACCCGGGTTTCACCCAAGTCACTCTATCACGTATGCATCTAGCACATCATCACATCATATGGGTACTCATCGATTCCCCATTGGCATAAAGTCGCAAACAAAGGGGGGTAACACCATTCCCCCAAACGGCGCACATGCCGCCACATGGAACTCTTGCAAAGGCCCCACCCGCTCAAGGTCTTAGACCCAGGCTTGCCTACAAGCTCTGATGTCTCATGTCAGGATTCCAACAAACACAAACTGACCGATTCTGAGAAGCCTTGCCGGACCCCACCCGCTCATGGCCTCATTGCCCGGGCTTGCCCCCATGCTTGGCATTCTCGTCAGTCTCACAGAAGGGGACTAGTCTCGCCGGGACACTCTCCACACATGACGTGAACGTCACGGGATAGCCAGCCGACCACCGAGACATAGACACACCTCCACGCCTTGGCACATCACAGTAGAGAAGGAGGGGGTCCTTTGGGTAGTGAAGCCACTCACAATTCCACCCTGAAGAAGAACCCTCATGCGGTTGGGTACTGCAGCGTTCCTTCGCGCACCAAGGAAACCTGATCTCCAACTCATGCGGAGCTGAAGAACCTTGTCCACCAAGTTGAAACCATCTACCGCCAGGCTGGGGCATGTTGGAGGAGCTAACCTTGTCCGGTTCCGACTACACGTACTAATTCGAGAAAACGGTAAGGGGAAAACACATCGCCTTCCGTTTGATAACATCACAAACAAGGCATCTTGCCGCAAGAAACCATGGAGTGTATCTCTATGGCGAATCCCTAAAGTTCAGCCTTGGTATGCAACATCACCGAGTCGGACTAACGGTAGCGACTACGACTTCACCCACCATGCCTAATCCACTAACGGAGCGGAGCCTTCTCTAATGCAAATCATGCCGGGGACGGACTCAATCGACCTGGAGGTTCCTCGAGTTTTTGAACCTTGGCGACCCAAAACCCCTCTCATTTGAGTGTACTTGGTGCTCACACCCAAACTAGAAATGGGGTAGCGGAGCGGAATGATGCTATTTGACGGAGACATGCAAATGTTGCCTTCTCCGAAAGATATCCCAAGGTCCTTTTGGGCGGAGGAGAAGTGTCGTTACGTTCCGACTCCTCTTCCTTGCCATGGCAAAATAACCGGATGTAAACCTTCGCAAAGATCTAGCCTCCACGGATCAACTGAAGACTCGACTCGCGATTTGGAGCACCGAAACCTCTGCTACAGCCCAAACCGTGGGACACCTTCGGGTCCTTCTTCAACTTGCTCTCACTTCGGATCTTTACGGACAAATCTGAATAGTAAGCAAGAAACTTGTCTTTGTTGGCTTGATGAGCGGAAGAATGAGGGTTTTCATGGACCCTGTGACGAAGAATTCTCGGACTTAACTCCCCAAGAACGTTGTATTTGACGAGCTGAACGTCATCATGGAGGTGGCTCGGTGGAGCTAACCGGAATAGCAGGTTGATGAAGAACCGGTGGCCACGATCCGCTGAAGGCTGGAAAATAAAAGACCTGGGCCGAACACGGCCTGCTGTTTCACACGCCCGTGTCCAGGGCCGTGTGCCTCATTCGCCGTCTCAATCGACGCTGAGCTTCTGGCTCAATAGCACAGGGGGGCACTGCTCGAATGCTTGCCCCAGGTAGGAGTTGGACCCGAAGAAGCAACGGAAGCCGCAAGGAGCCATGTCTTCGGAGATCGAAGAGGGTGTTAAGCCACGGCTTGGTACGTGTGGAATCGGCCGTGCTTTGTCTCCTGCTTCTTTGCAGGTCCTCTGGATGACACGGCCTGCGAAACTTCACGAGGCCCGAGAGTGAAGGACACGGCCTGGGACACGCCCGTGTCCCATGAAGGAAGCCATGTGCCAAGTCTCGACACTCGTCGATATGCCTGGGACCTTGTGTCAAGGTTGACACCGCGGAAAGTGTCGAGCGAAGATCATCGACCAAGCTGATGGGAGCACGCCCTATGACACGCCCATGTCACAGATCGCCATGCGTCCCTAGAGATTCTCGACACTAGTATGGACACTCGACACTCGACACTCGTCGAGTGAACATCGTCGATTGCGAAGATGACTTCTGTAAGAGTGGTGACCCACACGGCCTTGCTGCTACAGGGATGGAGGTGTCCTAGGCAACCGATGTGAAGAATGCCTTTCTTTCGGAGAGATTGACACGACATCTTCTGTCGAGCCGCTAAAGTTTTGTCTCTAAGACATCCGGGCCGAGTGTCTGCAAACTCAGGAAGGCTCTATATGGGTTGACACGCCCTTCGACACGCTTGGTATGGGAAGATTCGCAGAGTACTTGCAATTCGTGGATACCTTGCCCCAATCTCGACACAATGTCGAGCGATTCAAGCTTGTGTCAAGAAACCCCGGGCTACGAGTCTTGTCTGGTGTATGTGGATGACATGAGGCTCATCACAGCCCTGCGACACGCCCGTGTAGCAAGGCCGTGTGCCCCCTGCCAGAAACCAAAAATTGGCCAGAGTTTGCTAACGCGAGATGAAATCGACCCTGGGAGAGTTCTCTCAAATTCTGGAAGTGGGGTATTACAGGATGCGGGGTCTGAGTTTGCTTCCTCAGAAAGGGTATGCTGATCGTATTTGAAGTGGTTGGCAACCTGTGAGAGGGAAAAGTGCTCAACTCCATGAAGATTCTGGGCATTAGTTGAACCTTTTCGAGTTCGGGATGACACCATCCCGGGGAGGGTTCTCCTATGATCCCTGGTCAGGGCCTTATGGGGCTTGATTTATCTGACGATTCAGGCCGGATGTCTGAGCTCTAAAGTTCTTGCGAGTAATCTGGATTATGGCTGAACCAAGGCAATCTCACTAGTGGCGGCAAAGGTGATTTCTTCATCCTGAAGATGTCAAGGCTTCTTCATTTTGATCATCAGACTCCTCTCCAATAGAAGGGACGCGGAGTTTGCGTGCTCGGAGTACACGGATGTGACTATGGCGGTGATTCGGATGATGAAGGTCTACTTCATCGCCTTTGTCTTCACTTGACGGATCATCCAAGCTAGCATTCTGGTTAGCAAGAAGCAGACTCGGTGTCGGTTTCACCTACGGAGGAGGAGTATAAGGCTTCGGCCTTGGCTGCTCGGGAAGCCGTTTGGTTGAGCAGGCTTACTAGACGAATTGCTTGAAGAAGTGCAAGCAGGCCTACTTTACTCCTGACAATGAGAGTCTCATCAAACTGGTAAACAATCCATGTATCACGCCAGGACCAAGATTTGAAAATGATCCACCACTTCATCAGGGAGAAGGGTTGGAGGGGTTTCTGGTCGGGCATCGGAGTAAATATCCTATATGCCATGACTATGGCTTCACTATAGCCTACAAAAATACCTTCAAAGGGGCTCTTTTGAACGCTGCGAAGCTTGCTTGGCTTGGTATGATACTTACCACTTCAAGGGGGAGTGTTAATTTTGTACGAATGGAAGTGGGTGACGGGAAGGCCGGGTGGCCTGGGCGGAAAGATTGGCGGACTAAAGTATGAGATGTGCGCCTGTGGTGGTTTCCTGGCTTTCAGCGGGTTGTTGAAGTCCGCGGACTATGCGCCTAAGGTGTCTTGGATAGGGTGTGGTCTGATTGTTTGCCAAGGAGCGGCCTGAGCGGTGGAGGCTCGATGGTGCATTGCACGTGGCGCGGGTGCAGCTTGTGTTGATATGCGGGTTGGCTCAGCCCAGAAAGCTTGCGGACTGATGTGTCCGCTGGTATTGGAGTGCGGACTGAGCTTAGAGCTTGGCTGAGGCCTTGTCAACTCTGGTGGCACATGCAGGCGCTTTCTGTGGAGATCGATGGCGGACTGGTGTTCTGTTCGGGAGGAGGCTGCTCGTTGGACAGGAGTCGAGGAGCTGCGGACTCCATGGCGGTCTGTGTAGGGTGTTTGGAGTACGAGGAGTTTGTGTCCGCCAGGAAAACTCGCATGAAAGATACCTTTGATGGGTTTGGCTTGGTCACAGAATTCTGCCAAGTTCATGGGGTCCGCCGTATCCCCAGATCCGCTTGAACTGGCGGACTGTTGTTGTCTGCCTTTGTCGTGGACTTCTGGCGGATTGAGGTTGAGACTATGCGGACTGCTCGGGTTGGTGGACTTCCATTAGGGGGTTGCTGTTCAGTGGTTGGAGCTGGACTTTCTTGACAAGGGTTCGTCAATGGTTGCTTTGCTCCTGGCGGTTTTCCTTAGTATCCGGCAAGATGTCGAAGGTATCGCGCGGGCTGGGGCTGACTTGCGGTTTCAGAAAGAACACCCACTGCAAAGACCCCCCCTGGCACATCTACGTAACCTAATAATTATCAACAATTACCAAGTTGGGGTGTGCAGCTGCGGTCTGTGTTTGTAGTCCTTACCTCCCAAACTTCTAACGGTTTGCTGTTGCAGGGGACCAAACAAGTCCATGTGCAATAGATGGAGAGTGTGCGGTCATCTACGGATTAGAGTCTTTGCCAGTTCTGTTTAATGCTTTTATAACCTGTCCGCCGGCTTCTGGCGGGTAGGGGGTGTTCCCTTGTTTGCGGTGTGTCCGTGCCTTTTACGCATGCATGACAAGTGCGGGCGGTCTCGGCGGTTTGTCCGCCCGGCTTTGATGCTTTCTGTTTGACATTTGAGGCATCACGTACTAAGTTCATTGTAAAATAGTTTATAACCTGCGTGTGCCTAGTTTTTGAAATTAATATGTGCTAGTCTCTTGGTTTGCCAATTGGTCACCAAGAGACGCACTATCTTTTGCTAAAAGACACACTGCTGTAGAGGAATCTATACAGATGAAATTTAAACAGAAAATGTGTTCCTGCTTCGAGTGCCGGATAGAATCGTTTCCATATTGTCAACGGATTTTATCAAGCACTTATCAACATGGAACTCAGTGTCGACTATGTATCCTTTATCGTAGAGTTGGCTTATGCTAATGAGATTGTGTTCCAATACTGAGTTCGACATAGGCCACATCCGAGAAGGATACATTGCCAGAGAATTAGTAATCATACCATAGTCTCTAGTGATTCGTCGACCGGTCTGAGAACCGTCCAAAGACTGACCTCTTGATGTCCGTTCATGAACTGGAAGTAAAGTTTTCGTCGAATGAGGCTTCTGAGTACCGTTCATATGTCGAGAGCATCAGCTGTCCAGAGTAGCAGATAGGCGTTTTGCTGAGCACTTTGGACTATCCCTGCAATCGACGAATGTAATCAATTTACCTTAGGAACCCAAACACGTCTTGAGTCTCTGGGTCTCGGGTTTATGTGAGTTGACTCCCCCTACGAGACTCTAGGACATTATGATGGTCTTATCATATTGCTGACATGAGGGTTTGCAGCATGATCCTTGAATTGAACGAGCAATCTATGGCGAAGTGACCAACCTTGCCACAAACTAGGGACCAACAGTCAAATATGTTGTACCTTTGCCTCAAGATCTCCTGCTTGACCTTTTGGAATTTTGGTCTAGCAGGGGCAGCCTTATTGGAGGAAGATGCCTCATGATGATGCCAATCACACGGCTTCATCTCCTTTAGAAAATGGGTTAAAACTTCTCTACAACAGGCTTTGTCTCCTCCACTTGTTGAAGATATGCCCATGAATTGGAAAGGGCTCATTAGCTCTGAAGACATAACTTCCGCATAGAGGTGCCTTAAATCCAAGATATTTTGCTGCCAACGTTTCGGGGTCGAGCCCATCCTTGATAGTAAGGGGATCCTAAGTGATTGGGGCTCTACATAAGTAGGCCTAGCAAAGTTCTCGTAGGATGAGTCAAAATCAAACTCATTTGATGGAAAGATGACCTTTTTGAATGTAGTTTGATTTTGAGGGGCTTTTCCTTTCTCTTCGGCTAAGGCCTTTTTGAACGGCCTTATTCTTCCGTTGATTCTTGTTTCTCCTAGAGGATTTACTAGGAGCTTCTTCATGGCCTAGTCCAGCTCCCTTGGCCTTCGCTGAGAATTCAGCAACGAATGGAAGAACTGTCTTTGGGCTTCGAGAAACTCTCAACAAGTACTTTCACCGATGTTGGGCTGCTGGGCAAGCACACTGATGATTCATCTCCTTAAGGTCAAGGTGCTCAAGAGCCTTGTTTTATTCTTCAATAGAAAACATTATTGAAGTTTTCTTCGAGGGAGTCAGTCTTTGCGATCTTTCTCTCTCAGGATGCTCTCTTCGGCTTTCAGGGATTTGATCTCTTTAGCCTGAGTCTTCACGACTCGACGATATTTGTCGTAAGCCATGATTAACTCCTTGTACTGGGCCATTAATTCTGACTCATCGTTAGAGGAGCTACCAACCCTCACAAGGCTTCATGTTCAGAGACTTCAGAAGTCTTCTGAAAGAGGGGTATGAGAGTTTACTTCCCAGTGAACTGGGGCTCTTGTTCACCTCCCTCACCTATTTGAGCCATTAGCCCAAAATAAGCTTCTTCTTCACTTGACTCAGATGAGTTGGAGACACTCCCCTCCTAAGAGTCTTATCACAGCTCTTTTTGGCTATGAGGCTCCCACACCTTCCTCTTCCTCTTCTTGTTGTGTGAGGATACATCCCCAACTCTTCTCTCATACCTCACCTCCATCATGGTACACCACCCTCCTTCTTATGAGGGCAGTTAGCAATGACGTGACCTTCCTCTGCCTTACCCCATACATCTGGCAATAGCAAATGATGTCAGTTGCCCCACTTCCCCTCTTCAAACGTATTTCTTCCTTTCTAGTAATGTAACTTTCGTGGCTGCTTGAGCCTTTTCTTTGTCGATCGCCATCGCACCGCGATCTTCTGTATGAGGCATCCTTCCCTTTCCATTGTTTCTTTTTATTAAAAAACTTCTTGAATTGCCTGTGAGAGTAAGGCGCAACTCATCCTTCAGATAGTTCAGAGCCTGAGGTGCTAGGCTCTGATGTTTCTTCTTCTTCATCAACTTCTGGAGCTGGAGCGGGGGAGGCAGCCTTAGTCTTTCTGGAGGTGTCTGCCTTCAGAGCGACAGATTTCTCCTTTAGTGCAGACCTGCCTTTCTCTTTTTCAGCTTTTTTTGTATTGATTTGGAGTTCATAAGACATAAGCTTTCCAAAGAGATTTTGCGGGTCTGTTTCAGCTAGCTTCCCGAACTCCCTGATGGCGCATACCTTGTTATCCCATTCCTTGGTTAGGGATCTCAAGAATTTGTTATTCAGTTCTTTGTTGGTGAAGACACGACCATACACCCTTAGGCCATTCACAATTTTGAAGAAGTTTGCAAAGGTGTCGGCAATTGTTTCCTTGTTCCCTTGTCGGAACGCTTCATATTTTTGGTTGATAAGGGATCTCCGATCATCCCTTACTTCTTCAGTTCCTTCCATCAAAGTGCCTAAGGAATGCCACATCTCCTTAGCCGATTGGCAGTGAATCAAATTCTGCAGCATCGAGTCATCGACTGCACTTGCTATAATGTTCTTAGCTTTCTTGTCGAGGGAGACAATTGCAATCTCGTCTTTATCGAGAACCATTAGCGTTTTGGGAACTTTCTTGGTAGGGTCGATAGTGGACACAGTCATGGGAACGTAAGGACCTTCTTCAACGATCATGAAGATCCTTGGATCCACAGCTTCCATGAAAAAATTTATCCTTTCTTTCCACATGAGAAATTTATTTTTGTTGCACAGTGGAAGCTTGGCGAAATCTTTGCCCTTGTCCATTTTATGGTAGAATCTTTCAGACAACAGATTTGGATCTGATCAAGGTGTTAACCTTTTGACGATCAACCTCGCTCTGATACCAATTAAAAGAAAACGGTTGTCTACCTAAATCATCTAGAGGGGGGTGAATAGGTGTGTTGTGCGTCTTTTGCGGAATAAAAAATATTTAGAGTACAACACAAAACTATCTACCAATATCACAGACGACACAAGATTTATATCCACTTTCCCTCACCAATCTAGCAATCAACTAGACTCGGCTACTCCACTATCTCGGATCGAAAAACCGATCCTACCCTCGGAACAAAGTTCCTACAAACTCGATCCAAACAACAAGATCTACACCTCGGAAGATAACACTCCCTACAAACTCGGAGTGAAAAACTCCTACACTCGGAGAAACTTTCTCCTACAATATTAATAAAGTTTTTAGAAAAATTATACAAACAGTAAATCCAATCAGATCTGATGAAACGGCTAGAATCTTCTTCTTATGAACTTTGCAGCACTTTCAGAAATCGGTGAAGAAAATCTCGGCCCAGATCTGGATCTTCTTTGCTTTTACAGAATTAGAGAGAGAAGACGAGCAGTGAGGTCGATCTCGATCTATAACTTTCTTCAGAATGAATCCTCTGAAATTAGAAGCAGTGGCCGGAGAAGATGGTGGCGACGACGGCTTCTGTTCCGTGAAAACAGAGAGGAGTCGGCTGAAAAACTTTCTTAAAGTAGATTGACAATGAAAGATTAGAGAATACTTAGGGTTTGTCATTTTCTGATAAGACTTTATATAGGAGAGAATAACGGTCATAATCGGTCATAATGATGTACACGTGGACCAGTCATGTCGCGTGATTTGAAAATCCCGTCAGAAAAAGACTTAGACAAAATTTTAGGAAAGTTCAGCCATATACACGAGTAAGAGAAGAGCTACTCGAGTAGTTGAATAAATACTCGAGTACATGAAGGAGAACATAATCGGGTATATAAAGATAGACTATTCGAGTAGGTAGAAATCAACTACTCGAGTAAGCAGATAGAACTACTCGAGTATGTATAGTGACTTACTCGAGTACATGAAGGATCTACTCGAGTACAAGAAAGACTGCTCGAGTATATTACATAAACTACTCGAGTACATGAAGGACTACTGGAGTGGAATACTTGGAATAATTTCTGAAGACGTCAGCAAGCAGCTACTCGAGTAGTTGAACTAAACTACTCGAGAGGAAGTGATCTACTCGAGTAAGTGAAAGTTCTACTCGAGTAAAAGACTTAGAAAATTCTGGAGTTAGGAAAATGATAAAGTACACGAGTGAAACACGATCTACTCGAGTATGATTCTATCTACTCGAGTATGTGAGTATACTTACTCGAGTATATGTGTGTATTTACTCGAGTCCATGACTTAGACGAATTTTGACGAGTGAAGCCTTGAATACTCGGGTATAATAAATGATCTACTCGAGTATATAAACATACTACTCGAGTATATGACTAAGTCTACTCGAGTACATGACTTAGCTACACGAGAGATACACTTAAGCACTCGAGTATAAAGCTTCTTTACTTGAGTAAATTATAACCAATCTACTCGAGTAGTTATGGACCTACTCGAGTAAAAGACTTAGAGAAATTTTGTTCTTGGAAACTCTTTCTTCTAATGTAGTCAACTTCCAATTCTTTTCCCAAGGTCCAATAGCTTGAATATGAAGTGTATCCCAATAGAGAGACCACACATGAGTCAACACCTTGGAACATGTAATGAGGGATTACATTGCACAGTTCCTGTGTTTGGTGACCCACTGTGGACTGACATTGGTCTACACTTCCCAGTGAAACTCCTGCAAACATATAACTTAAACCAAACATCAAATACAACTTAATTCATCTTAGTTCCAGGGTGACTTCATCAAATCTGGGTTAGTGTGGATGTAATACACAACAGGCAGAAGGTGTTTCAATGGAAACAGAGGGAGGGATGGAAGATGATGGTAGAGGAGGAGGTAAAGCGTCTATCATTTGGTCATCTGGAGAGGAAGAAGTTTGAAGAGGGGAAGTGGGCAGAGTGAAGGATGGGATGTTGGCCAGATTATGGGGTAAGGGAGAGGAAGGTGGGGAGTTAGTTGGTGTACCATGGGGAGAGGGAGTGGGAGTGTTGGAGGGAATGTGTGTACCATGTTGGGATGGAGGTGAGGTATGAAAGTGAATATGAGTTGGGGATGTATATATTGGGGAAGATGGAGGTGTGGGAGTATGGACTGTGATAAGAACTTAGGAGGGGAGTTGGTGTGCCATCTGAGGTTGAGTTTGGATGGCTGGAGGTGAGGGAGGTGGAGGAGGGATATCTTCAGCAGGTTGGGAAGTTGCTGGATCAGCCCTGGTGCTTTCAGAAGACTTTGAGGAAGAGGAAGAAGCCTTGGAGGGCTTGGTAATGTTCCTCTCCCACCTGCCAAAGAGGGCATAGGTGAGCCTTTTAGAGGCATTTATGAATATGGTCGGGGTGACCAGGGATTCAGCAGCCTTTTTCTTCAGGAAGATTCCCAAAATTCTTCCAAAACAAACCTCTTTCTTTGTTTTCTTTTTCTTGATTAATTAAAACATAATCAGAGCTCAGATCACCGTTTTCTTGTTCAACATAGCACTCATTACCAGGAATTGGTGCTGGTGATGTAATCATGGGCAGTGTGCTTGCCCAGCAGGACTTTCCCCACAAAATCTGGTTGAAATTTGTACTTAGCAGATAGGTGTTTTTTCAGCAATTTATTTGGGGTTTCTCCAGAATAACCCATTTTATTCAGAATTTCAGTAAATTCTTCATTATCAATTTCAAGTTCCTCACAATTGCACCATTGGCATCAAGCTTGTTTCTATATACCCATTTGATTCCAATGACTGGGTAGTCTTTGGGTCTTGGAACCAAATCCCAAACTCTACATCTTTGAAACTGGTTGAGTTCCTCTTGCATTGCAATGACCCAGTGGGGATCTTGCTCAACATCATTTATGGATTGAGGTTCAACTTTAGAGAGGAAACAAGCATGCATCACATCTTGGTTGAGTTGATGCCATGTTTGTACACCTACTGTTATGTCCCCAATCACTTAGGATCTAGGGTGATCCCTTAGTATGACAAGATCAGTGGGTGGAGTTGGTTCAGCAACAATATTTGGATTTAATTCCTCTTGCGGAATTATGTTTGCTGTTGAATGAGGTTCAACCACTTCCAAAGATTCATCTTCACTATCTTCAACAACTTGTGGAGGAGAGGTTGCTATAGCTTCTTGTGGAAGTTTTAACACACCCATTTTCTAACACAAGTGAGGTACCTGCAAGGTGCTATTGGTAGAAATCTCTTTCTCCTTATAAGACATGTTAGTTTCATCAAAAGTAACATGAATTGATTCTTCAATTTTTAAAGTAGGTTTGTTAAACACCCTATAAGCTTTGTGTTGGATCCCTAGTTTGATTTGGTCTAGGTTCACTAACTTAGGATCATATGACCCACAATATATAACCATGGTCATAGTTATGTCCTAGAGTGTAGGCAAAGTCCTTAGAGTCAACATCACATGGACCAACTATCAACAAGACTGCCAGAGACTCAAGACTTAGAAGAATTCAAGACTCTGTAAACTGAGTTCGACGTTCGTCGAACTCAGGTCGACGATAGTCGTGCTCAGCTCGACGATCTCAGAGTAAATTCTCTGAGCTGAGCTCGACGAACTTGGTACTCAGGTCGACGAAAACTAGGACACTACAACAAAACTTCCAGTTCAGAAAAACATCAAGATATTCTAAGTCCTTAGTATTAGACTTTGGTCGACGAACTTAGTTCTCAGCTCGACGATCTCTATTCTTTGGTCGACGAATCCTTGGACTACTACAACATTCTGTTAAGACTATGTTCTCTAGACTTAGGTCGACGAACTCAATTCTCTGCCCGACGAATTCTGGAATCATCTACTTTAACAACTTAGAACCAGAAGACTTGTGTCGACACTCAGAGTATATGTCGACACAAACTGAGTCGACACTAAAAAAACTTGTGTCGACACCCAGATCATCAGTCGACACTTTGGAAAGGTTATGTCGACACCATACAGAAGACTTGTGTCGACACATAGAATATTTGACAACTCCAGAATAGTTGCTGAACTCCAGTCGACGAACACATTTACCAGCTCGACGAACTTCAGACACAGAATAGGCAAAGTTTAAAAGAGACAGCAGTGTTAAATTTTCTCAACGTGGTCAGCAAGATAGCCCAAACGCCAATCTAATATCTTCAGAACTACCCAGTTCTCACGTTGAACCAGCGGAAACCAAGGAATACAGGTAAATCCCAACAAACAATGGAGGCACACGCAGGTCTTTTATACATTCACTTCTTTACAATCCGAGGCATACATAGCGAGACATGATTTCGCTAGTATAACAGCTGTAAACAGAAAGCATCAAAAAACAAGCCGGGCGGACAGCACCGGAGTCCGCCGAGACCGCCCGCACTTAGCTGCAGTCCGCCGAATCACCACGGAGTCCGCCGAAGCCGCGAGGCCGCACGGACACACCTGTTATTCGCCTCCTGCTGAAACTGACCTGAGGAACACCCCCTACCCGCCAGAAGCCGGCGGACAGGTTATTTAAGCTAGCAAAGTTGAAACAGAACTGACAAGCCGCAAAGCGACCTCCTGCTGAGTCCGTAGAGACCGCACACTTCCAAGCACTTGACCGAAGTCACAGCCAAACTCTTGGCTCCTTGAAGCTATCCACGCGACCTGCACACAGCAAACCGTCAGCCTGAAACAATCCGCGCGGACTGACAAACACAGACCGCAGCTCCTTGCACACCCCAACTTACTGTTCACTCAAGTTACTTAGGTTACTGTAGATGTGCCAGGGGGGTCCTATTTATAGGCAGGGTGAGGAGTGTGGTCACCGCCCAAGAGATAGCGACACCGCCCCAACCCGCGCGATAACAAACCTCCGTCCGCTGAGTCCGCAAGGACTTGCCGGATACCAAGGAAAACCGCCAGGAGCAAAGCAACCATTGACGAACCCTCTCCAGTCCGCCCAAGCTATGCGGACAAGGCATCAGCCCGCAAAGCTCCAACCACTGCAGGACAGCAACCCCCTTCAATGGAAGTCCGCACCAACCCGAGGCAGTCCGCAAGTCTCACACCTCAATCCGCCACAAGTCCACAACCAAAGGCAGACAACAACAGTCCGCCAGGTCACAGCGGACTTGGCGGATACGGCGGACACCATGAACTTGGCACAATATGTGACCAAGTCCAAACCCATCAAAGGCCAATGCGAGCATGGCGGACACAAACTCCCGTTCGCCAAACACCCTAGCACAGACCGCCATCAGTCCGCAGGCTCCTCGCACTCCTGTCCAACGCAGCAGCCTCCTCCCGGACTCCAAACACCAGTCCGCCAATCGATCTCCACAGCAAAGCGCCTGCTGTGCCACCAGAGTTCGACAAGGCCTCAGCCAAGCTCTAAGCTCAGTCCGCAACATCCAATACCGCGGACACATCAGTCCGCAAGCTTCCCGCGGACATGAGCCAACCCGCATATCAGCACAAGCTTGCACCCGCGGCCACTGAGCAATGCACCAGTCCGCAAGCCTCCATCCGCTCAGGCCGCTCCTTGGCAAAGCCAATCAGCACACCCTATCCGCAGACACCAGTCCGCATAGTCCGCGGACTCCATGCAACAACCCGCTCAGAAGACAGCCGGCTTCCCACTAGACCTACCACCAGGCCGCACATCACAGTCCGCCCAGTCCGCCTAGTCCGCCAATGCTGTCCGCCCAGGCCACCCGGCCTGTCCCGTCACCCACTTCCACTTCACAAAATTTAACACTCCCCCTTGAAGTGGGAAGTGGTGACCAAGCCCAGCAAGCTGCGCAAGTGTTCAAAAGGCCCCTTCGACAGTGGCTTCGTGAAGATGTCAGCAAGATTATCATCACTCCGAACATGCCCGACCAGCAGAGACCCCTCCAACACCTTCTCCCTGATGAAGTGGTGATCATTCTCAATATGCTTGGTCCTGGCGTGACACACTGGATTGTTTACCAGTTTGAGAGCACTCTCATTGTCACCCCGGAGTAAAGTAGGCCCTTGCACTTCTTCATGAACATCCTCTATAAGCCTCCTCAACCAAACGGCTTCCCGAGCAGCCAAGGCCGAAGCCTTATACTCCTCCTCCGTGGTTGAAACCGACACCGAGTCCTGCTTCTTGCTACACCACGAGATGCTAGCTGAACCGCAAGTGAACACATAACATGAAGTAGACCTTCGATCATCCGAATCACCGCCATAGTCAGCATCCGTGTACCCGAGCAACGCAAACTCCGCGTCCCTTCTATAGAGGAGTCTCATATCAGAAGAAGCCTTGACATACTTCAGAATTCCCTTTGCCGCCACTAGATGAGATTGCCTTCGTTCAGCCATATACCGACTTACTCGGCCAACAGCATAAGCTATATCCGGCCTTGTAATCGTCAGATAAATCAAGCTCCCAATAAGAGCCCTGAACACCAAGGGATCATGAAGAACCCTTCCCTCATCCCGTCGAAGTTTCAGCCCAGATTCCAGTGGAGTAGAGCACTTCTTCCCTTCGCCCATGCCAAACCACTTCACAATACGATCAGCATACCCTTTCTGGCAAATGAGAACCCCGCACTCCTTCCTCTCCACTTCCAGACCGAGAAAGTGATGCAAACTCTCCCCTGAGCCTTGCTACTTCCCCCTCCGAGTTCCCTGTGATGATCATGTCATCCACATACACCAGGACCAAGACTCGTAGCTCTCCCTTCTTCTTGACGAACAAGCTTGAATCCGAGTTAGAAGCAAGGTATCCACAGAATTGCAAGTACTCTGCAATCTTCCCATACCAAGCTCTAGGAGCTTGCTTCAACCCATATAGAGCCTTCCTGAGTTTGCAGACATAGTCCGGATGCTTCTTAGAGACAAAACCAAGCGGCTGATCCATGAAGATGTCCTTGTCAATCTCTCCGTAAAGAAAGGCATTCTTCACATCGAGTTGCCACAACCTCCATCCCTTGCTAGCAGCCAAGGCGATCACCACTCTTACAGAAGTCATCTTCGCAACTGGACTGAATGTCTCCTCATAGTCTTCTCCATACTACTGTGAGAATCCTCTAGCGACCAGGCGATCTTTGAACCGATCAATGCTCCCATCAGCCTTCTTCTTCAACTTATACACCCACTTGCAAGTAACCGGAGTAATGCCATCAACCTTGGGCACAAGGTCCCAGGTTTCATTCTTCTTCAGAGCATCAATCTCTTCCTTCATGACACCTTCCCACTCCTTCACTCCAGTGGCCTCGTTGAAGTTTGCAGGCTCTCGCTCATCCAGAGGACCTGCAAAGAAGCAGGAGACAAAGCTCACTGCATTCCCATCACAGTACCAAGCCGGTGGCTTAACCACCCTCTTCGATCTCCGAAGACATGGCTCCTTGCTCACGGCTTCCGTTGCTTCTTCGGGCTCCACTCCTACCTGGGGCAAGCATTGAGCAGTGCTCCCCCTGCTTCCTGAGCCAGAAGGCTCAGCCTCGGAGTTCGAAGCAACAGGAGCTGCTGGTGAAACAGCAAGCTCCTCTTCCAAGCCTTCAGCATCCTCCACCGGTGCTTCATCAACCTTGCTACTTCCGGTTAGCTCCACCGAGCCACCTCCATATGACGTCAGCTCGTCAAAGACAACGTCTCTTGACACCACGAACTTCTTCGTCACAGGGTCCATGCATTTCCATCCCTTCTTCCGCTCATCATAGCCAACAAAGACAAGTTTCCTTGCCTTCGCATTCAGCTTTGTCCGTGAAGCATCCGGGACATGCACGTAGCAAGTTGAACCGAACACCCGAAGCTGTCCCACACTCGGCTTCTCCTTCAGCAACAGCTCAATAGGAGTCTTCATGTTGATAGGGCTGAGTGGCATCCGGTTGATAACATAAGCAGCATAAGACATTCCCTCCGCCCAAAAGGACCTTGGGATATCTTTCGCATGAAGCCAGCATTTGCAGGTCTCCGTCAAATGACGGATCTTCCGCTCCGCTACCCCATTTTGTTGTGGAGTGTGAGCACAAGTAAGCTCTCGTTGGATCCGTGCTCCCTGCAGAAGTTAGAAAACTCGGAGGAAACAAATTCACCCCTGTTATCAGTTCTAAGCTTCTTAATCCGCAAACCAAGCCGGCCTTCTACCAACTCCTTGAACTCTACGAACAAACGGAAGGCTTCCGACTTCTCCTTTAAGAAGTACACACAAGTATACCTTGAGTAGTCATCAACCAAGACAAGCATGTATCTGCTTCCACCAAGGCTGGCAGTAACCGTCGGTCCCATTAGGTCGCCATGAATACACTCCAATGGTTTCTTGCTCCTTGTTTGTGATTTATCAAACGGAAGGCGATGTGCCTTACCGTATTGACAGCCCTCACAAACATGCTCATCACCAAAGGAGGACAACTTCGGCAACCCCCTCACCAGACTTCTACTAGCCATCGCCTTCAGCTTGTCCATGCCAACATGCCCCAGCCTCTCATGCCAGATTGCAGCGCTATCATTGGCCCTCATCTTATCAACATAAGCATTGGTGGAAAGAACGAACAAGTTCTTCACCCTCCTCCCAACATGAGCAACATCAGCCTTCACCGCTGATACGTTGCGAAGGAACCTCACGTCTGTTGGCCCAAACAGAACGTGATACCCAGCGTCCACCGCATTGGTCACCGAGAAGAGGTTCTTCTTCATGCACGGTACGTGATACACACTCCTTAACGTGAGTGTCCCCTGATCACTACCCAAAGACACGACCCCCTCCTTCTCTACTGCATAAACAGTATTATCAGCAGTGATAATAGCTTCATTACCTGAGTAAGCCTGCATGGAGGTGAACTTCGATTTGTCTCCGGTGAGGTGATGACCACACCCAGAGTCCACGATCCACTCGTCGTTGAAGTCCTCAGCAGACAAGGCCCGAACAAAAGTGCCCGTCTTAAAAGCTCCGCCCCATCCCGCTTCTTCACTTCTCGAGCAAGCTTCCTCCTTTCCCACAGCATGCCCAGGCTGCAATTTGACCTTGCAGTCCCGCTTGAAGTGCCCTCGCTGATGACACCGGTAGCACTTCAGATTCTTCTTCCAGTCCTTAGGAGCATTGCTCCTCTCCGGCGGATATGAAGTTGAAGTCTCCTTCTCACCAGCGGCCTGCACCTTCTTCTTCTTCTTCCCTTCCCATCCTTTCTTCTTGCCTGAGAAGAGAGCTTCGCTGCCTTCCTGATTCAGGTTCACTCCAGCCATCTGCCTTGCCAAGCTCTCCTACGAGGCAAGCAGATTCTCCAGCTCCAGCAACGACGGCTGAGTAGCCCACCCTTGAGCAGATGTTACAAAGGCCACATACTCCTTCCGCAAGCCGCGGATAATGTGCCTTTTCATCTTTGCCTCAGAGATAGGCTCATCAGGATCCAGTGCCGACAGCTCAGCGCACAAGCTCTTCATCTTTAAGAAGTACTTGGAGATGGAAAGGTCTCCCTGAGTTGCCCTGGCCAACTCATTCTCCAAGAACTGAAGCCGCGCCACATTCTTCCTATTGAACAACTCATCAATGGTTGTCCAAATATCAGCAGCCGACTCACACCCTACGATGTGATCAAACAGTTCCGGAGACACGGCTCTCTTCAGAATGAACTCCGCCTTAGCATTTGTTCTTCTCCAGAGCCTAACCGCTCAGCAGTACCAAACGCAGCAGTAACTTCCTATCTGTCGTCACCACCGACGACTTCCCACAGCTCCTCGCCAAGAAGATAACTCTTCATGCACGACTTCCACTTCTTGAAGTTAGTCGGCGTTAAGATTTCAATGCCCAGACCTCTTGCAAAGCTCCCTTCCATTGCAACACCTGTTGGCAACCTTTCAGCAGCTCCGAGCAACAACACAGGTTGATCACCACTCAATCACTGAGTAACAACACTGGCTGACTTCCGCTCACGCAACTGCACCTCAGAAACCTCCCTCTGATACCATGTTAAATTTTCTCAACGTGGTCAGCAAGATAGCCCAAACGCCAAATTAATATCTTCGGAACTACCCAGTTCGCACGTTGAACCAGCGGAAACCAAGGAATAGAGGTAAATCCCAACAAACAATGGAGGCACACGCAGGTCTTTTATACATTCACTTCTTTACAATCCGAGGCATACATAGCGAGACATGATTTCGCTAGTATAACAGCTGTAAACAGAAAGCATCAAAAAACAAGCCGGGCGGACAGCACCGGAGTCCGCCGAGACTGCGAGGTCGCCGAGTCCGCTGAGATCGCCCGCACTTAGCTGCAGTCCGCCGAATCACCACGGAGTCCGCCGAAGCCGCGAGGCCGCGCGGACACACCGTTATTCTCCTCCTGCTGAACCTGACCTGAGGAACACCCCCTACCCGCCAGAAGCCGGCGGACATGTTATTTAAGCTGGCAAAGTTGAAACAGAACTGACAAGCCGCAGAGCGACCTCCTGCTGAGTCCGCAGAGACCGCACACTTCCAAGCACTTGACCGAAGTCACAGCCAAACTCCTGGCTCCTTGAAGCTATCCGCGCGACCTGCACACAGCCAACCGTCAGCCTGAAACAATCCGCGTGAACTGACAAACACAGACCGCAGCTCCTTGCACACCCCAACTTACTATTCACTCAAGTTACTTAGGTTACTGTAGATGTGCCAGGGGGGTCCTATTTATAGGCAGGGTGAGGAGTGTGGTCACCGCCCAAGAGATAGCGACACCGCCCCAGCCCGCGCGATAGCAAACCTCCGTCCGCTGAGTCCGCAAGGACTTGCCGGATACCAAGGAAAACCGCCAGGAGCAAAGCAACCATTGACGAACCCTCTCCAGTCCGCCCAAGCTATGCGGACAAGGCATCAGCCCGCAAAGCTCCAACCACTGCAGGACAGCAACCCCCTTCAATGGCAGTCCGCACCAACCCGAGGCAGTCCGCAAGACTCACACCTCAATCCGCCACAAGTCCACGACCAAAGGCAGACAACAACAGTCCGCCCGGTCACAGCGGACTTGGCGGATACGGCGGACACCATGAACTTGGCACAATGTGTGACCAAGTCCAAACCCATCAAAGGCCAATGCGAGCATGGCGGACACAAACTCCCGTCCGCCAAACACCCTAGCACAGACCGCCATCAGTCCGCAGGCTCCTCGCACTCCTGTCCAACGCAGCAGCCTCCTCCCGGACTCCAAACACCAGTCCGCCAATCGATCTCCACAGCAAAGCGCCTGCTGTGCCACCAGAGCTCGACAAGGCCTCAGCCAAGCTCTAAGCTCAGTCCACAACAGCCAATACCGCGGACACATCATGTCCGCAAGCTTCCCGCAGACATGAGCCAACCTGCCTATCAGCACAAGCTTGCACCCGCGGCCACTGAGCAATGCACCAGTCCGCAAGCCTCCATCCGCTCAGGCCGCTCCTTGGCAAAGCCAATCAGCACACCCTATCCGCAGACACCAGGCCGCATAGTCCACGGACTCCATGCAACAACCCGCTCAGAAGACAGCCGGCTTCCCACTAAACCTACCACCAGGCCGCACATCACAGTCCGCCCAGTCCGCCTAGTCTGCCAATGCTGTCCGCCCAGGCCGCCCGGCCTGTCCCGTCACCCACTTCCACTTCACAAAATTCAACACCCAGAGTATATGTCGACACAAACTTCCAGTTCAGAAAACTTGGACACTACAACAAAACTTCCAGTTCAGAAAAACATCAAGATATTCTAAGTCCTTAGTATTAGACTTTGGTCGACGAACTTAGTTCTCAGCTCGACGATCTCTATTCTTTGGTCGACGAATCCTTGGACTACTACAACATTCTGTTAAGACTATGTTCTCTAGACTTAGGTCGACGAACTCAATTCTCTGCCCGACGAATTCTGGAATCATCTACTTTAACAACTTAGAACCAGAAGACTTGTGTCGACACTCAGAGTATATGTCGACACAAACTGAGTCGACACTAAAAAAACTTGTGTCGACACCCAGATCATCAGTCGACACTTTGGAAAGGTTATGTCGACACCGTACAGAAGACTTGTGTCGACACATAGAATATTTGACAACTCCAAAACAGTTGCTGAACTCCAGTCGACGAACACATTTACCAGCTCGACGAACTTCAGACACAGAATAGGCAAAGTTCAAAAGAGACAGCAGTTCAGTTTCCAGCTCGACGATCATGGAACTCAGCTCGACGAATAGAAGTCGTCTGGTCGATGAACACAACATCTCAGCTCGACGAACTGTGTACTCAGTTCCACGATTTCTATCAACTGTTTGACGATTCCAGACTAAGTCATTTCCAGCCCTGTCCCCATTATTACTGCAATAATTCCTAGGTAATCAATGTTGTAACATTCTCTGAATATAACCGTTAGAGGAGCATTGATTAGGATATTCTCCAGGATTATTGTTTGCCATTTTTCCACAGGATAGTTGGGGAAATTATTCAATGCTGCTTATTCTCTAGGCCGTCAACATTGAATGAAGAAGGAATTCAAAATTCGAAAGACAAATTTCCCCAGGAAATATAAAAAGAAAATTTTCTCTTTTCCACAACAACACAGAGACAAAAAGATTATTCCTGCTTTCATCAAAAGAGATTCAGAAGCAGATCTTCATTGGATTTCTCAGTCTGTCAGTAATTTGAAGAAGAAGCAAGAAGAACACCTTTCCCAAATCAAGAGTCTTCATGTTCTTCTTCTCCAGGACCTTGTTAAGACATTCAAGCACCATCAATCTAAAGCTCATGGATCAAGTCTCTCAACTGAAGGCCTATCACCCTGTGCAAAGCTCCAGTTCTCCTGAACTCTTCTACATCTCAGGGGGAGCTTTGACAACATCACTGAATCCACACAGTCTTCTCATTGTGATTGAGAAAAGAAGACTTCCATCACTCTCTTGTCCCCATCTCTGTAAAGGGTTGTCATCTCCCTTCAAAAGTGATTCCTGGTTACAAGTCACCTGATCAAAAGACTTGTGGATTTGGTTTTTGAGCACCTGATCAAAAGCTCATTGGTTTCAGGCACCTGATCAAAAACCTGAGTGGATTCCTACCAGGGTGGTAGAAGAGTGGATGTACCCAGGTTGGGGAACCACTATAAAATTTCTTGTATCGTCTGGTTGCCCCTTTTCTTTTTTGTTCTTGTTGTGCTTGTGTTTTTAGGACTGCTCTGTGTTTATTTACTTTAGTTTAATTCTGCACTTTTTAATTACAGCAAAAGCTGTAATAATTTTATAAGGACCTACAAATACTCTATTCACCCCCCTCTACAGTATATTAGATCTAACCCATCACTTTTAATTGGTATCAGAGTGGGGTTCCTTTGGTTGTACAAGTTAAATCTTGAACCAAAAGATCCTAAGTTAGATCTATCTTATTTCATTTCATTTTTAATAGTTTTACACACACAACATGACATTGAACAAGGACTATGCAAGCACCAGACCTCCAGTGTGCAACCTTAATAGGTTTGCCATCTGGAAGGCAAGAATTAGGGTGTACAAGAATTCCATTGATGAAGACATCTACAATTCAATCTTGATAGGTCCCCCACAAGCATCCACCTGTGCAACACATAAAAGTTCAACAGCAGTTCCACCACCTGAGTGGACTGAAACTCAAAGAAAGGCAAAAATTGAAGATGCCAAAGCTATGAATATCCTTGCACAAACTATGTCAGATGATATCTTCCAGAAGGTTGCTGAGTGCACCTCAGCAAAAGCCATTTGGGATTCCCTAACCCAAATGGTGGGTGGATCAGTAGATGAGAGAAAGGATAGGAGATCAAATCTCATATCCCTATATGAGAACTTTAAGAAGGAAGAAGCTGAGACAGTTTCTGATATGTACAATAGGTTAAGCTCAATTATTAATGTGCTAAAAACCTTGGATAAGAACATCACTCTTACTAAAGTGAATGACAAGATCCTGATGTGCTTCCCAAGCTCATGGGATACAAGAATCTGGCCCATCAAGGAGACCAGATGCCTGAATGAGATTTCAACTGAATCTCTATTAGGAAATTAAAGTCATATGAACAGCTGATAAAGACCAGGGAGGCAGCTGAACAAAGAACACCTCCAGCAGCCAGAAGAGAACAAAGTATTGCCTTCAAATCCACTTAAGAGACAGAGACTGCAACATCAAATGAAGATCTCATGAGTATCTTTGCTAAAAGATTCTACAAGATGACCAAAAAGGATTTCAGGAGAAAGTCATCAAGAAAAGATAACAAGACAAAATATGACAAGACATCAACCAAAGAAATAGTGTGCTATGGATGCAGGAAGCCTGGGCACTTCCTCTCTGAGTGTCCAGAGAACCAGAAGAAATAGAAGAGAAGAGAGAAATAAACCAGAAGACAGCACACTAGCAAACCCTCTTCCAGCAAGCACAAGAAGAAGGAAAGGTGCCTTGTGGCTGAGACCTGGAGTGAGACATAAGATGAGTCAACATCTTCAAGCTCCAATGAAGATGAGGAAGAAGCAAGAGCAAATGAGGTTTGCCTCATGGCAATTGATGCCTCTAGAAGTCACTCAGAAGGAGAAGAGTCTGAAGATGAAGGAGTGTCTGAATCAGAGGCAGATCAGGTATTGTCCTCCTTTGACTACAGCTCTGAAACATTTAAATCTGATTTCAAGTTAATGTGCACAGATTTGATTAATTCTGAAAAAGAAATTAAAATTCGTAGGGAAAAATTAGCAAACTTAGAGGATGTTCAATCTGAAAACATTAGGTTAAAAGATGAATTAACCTTAGCAAATGAAAAAAATAATTTCACTAAAAACTGAGCTTTGTGAGGCCAAACAACTTGAGGAAACTCTCAATGGGAGTAACCTTCAAGTTGATGGATATCATAAGTACTGTTAATGCCAGACTTAATGGCAAGCAAAGCTTGGGTGCTCCATCAGGTTTGCCCCCCATTCTCAGGAAAAACATTTTATCAACCCCAATAAAATTTGTATCTGCTAAAGGGAAAGAAACAGTAAAAAGGATCCCTAAGACAGTAGGACAAAAAACTAGAAAACACCTAGTAAAAACAATGTTCAGTAATTTTCGTCGAACTTAGATCGACGAAATGTGGTCAGTTCATCGAACTCAGATCGACGAACTCTAAACGCAAACTATAGTTACATTTATTCGTCTAACTGTGATCGACAGACTCTGTATGGTTCGTCGAACAGAGGTCGACGAACGTGGGGCACAGAGAATGTACATGTTCATTCTCTGGGCAGGGATCGACGATTTCAACCCAATTTGTCGAACTCTGGTCGACGAACTTACAGAAATTCGTCGAACCCAGGAAGACTTTATCAAAACTATAATTCCAACAGCAACTTAAATATTTATAAGAAATCATTTAATCCACAAGCTGACTACATCATACCACCTAGGAGATATCACCCTTAGGATACAAGTCCCAACCCGAATTCTCTATTATTTCCAGCTTCTCTTATCAGCAATACAAAGGACCCAAGGTAACCTGGGTTAAAAACCATTAACTGTCTTCTATTGCAGGTGGAAGAGCTGTCCAAGGGTAAATCAAACTTGGTACCTGGACAGTGGCTGCTCCAAACATATGACTGGTAACAAGGACATCTTATCCAACTACAAGTCCAAGCTGGGGCCAAAGGTCATCTTTGGTGACTCCAAATGTGGTCAGTCAGAAGGATTTGGAGAAGTAAGAATAGGAGCTGTCACATTCAAAAAGGTGACATATGTAAGTGGACTCAAGCATAACCTCATCTCCATAAGTCAATTACGTGATGATGGTTATCAGGTATACTTTAACCACATCCACTTGTTCTATTATTGATAAAAACAACCAAACAGTTTTAATTGGAAATAGACAAGGCAATATATACTTAGTAAATTTTCTTTCTGCCAAAACTGATATCTGTTTACTTAATTTAACTAGTAATCAGAATGATTTATGGCACAAAAGAATAGGTCATGTAAATATGAAAAACATTGCTAGGCTATCTAAACACAACCTTGTTAGAGGTCTACCTTCTGGTTCCTACAAGAAGGAAGGTCTCTGCAGGGCTTGAAAATTAGGGAAGCAAACTAAAACTAGTTTTAAATCTGTTAATAAGAGTGATTCACCTAGGATTTTGTACTTGCTACATTTGGATCTCTTTGGACCCATTGCTGTACAAAGCCTAGGAGGGAAATCCTACACTGGTTATAGTGGATGACTTCTCCAGGTTCAGCTGGGTATTCTTTATAAGATCTAAGTCAGATACATTCAAGGTTCTTACATATTTTCTAAGGACCATATAGATTGAGTTCTCTACTCATGTTGCATTGATCAGAAGTGATCATGACATAGAGTTTGAGTCTCTTCTTATGCATGAGTTCTGTGAGAAGGAAGGTATCAGGAATTGCTTCTCAGCTCCTAGAACTCCCAAACAAAATGGGTAGATGAAAGGAAAAATAGGACACTCATTGAAGCTGCAGGTACATTGCTTGCAGATGCTTACATACCCCTAATGTTTTGGGCAGAGGCTGTAAGCACAACAAATTATGTCCTGAACAGGAGCCTAATTCATAAACTAAAGAACATGATTCCCTATGAATTGCTCAAAGAGAAGAAACCTAAAATCAACTACTTCAAAGTATTTGGATGCTTATGTTACATTCATAACAACAACAAAAAATACATTACAAAATTTGAGGCTAAGGCTGAAGAATGAATTTTTCTAGGATATTCCCAAGTAAACAAGACTTATAGTGTTTTTAATAAATCAACATTAAAAATTGAAGAGTCCATTCATGTTTCATTTGATGAGACTAACATGTATTGCAAGGAGAAAGAAGTTTCTACCAATAGCAACTTGCAGTTACCCCACTTGTGTAAGAACTTGGATGGACTAAACCTCACCCAAGAGGTTCCAACTCATCCTCTCCACAAGCCATTGAAGAAAGTGAAGAAGAAGAAGCTGAAGAAAATGAATCTCTACCAACAGCAAATACAATTCTATAGGAGGAATTAATTCCAAATGTTGTTGCACAACCAACTCCACCCACTGATTTTGTCACACTTAGGGATCACCCCAGATCTCAAGTGATTGGAGACATATCAGCAGGTGTACAGACAAGGCATCAACTGACCCAAGATTTGATGCATGCCTGTTTTCTCTCTCAGGTTGAACCTCTATCCATCCATGATGCTGAGCAGGATCCCCACTGGATCCTTGTGAAAGAATTGGTTTCAAGATGTTCTAAACACCTAGGGGGGGGTGAATAGGTTCAATTCTTTTTCTGACTTAGGCAGATAATTCTATGTAGTTTAGCAATATATTCAACAGAAAATCCAACACAGCATTCACATACACAGTGTAACGCCCCTATCCGTCGCTTAGCATATAGTAGTAGGTCCGGCGGGGGCCCGACGCCATATACAACAGACAGACCGGGTGGTTAGTCAATGGAAACCATCCAACCATTCCAATGTCCTACACAGTCATTCTAGCGGAAGTAGTTTTAATAGTTGTAATAAAAAGAACCCAGCAAAAATAGCATGAATGTCCACTAAACAATCACAAAGGAATGAAGTACAAATACACAAGTTCGGGCCTTAAGACCTTACATCTGTTTGCTCAATTAAAATGTTTTCTAAACTTCGGCACGCAGGCCGGCCATACATGAATAAAAGAAAACATCCAAAATATTAGGCCTTCGAGGGCCGACACAGCAATTTGGGCTTTAGCCCGCTATTGACCGCTCGGTCCAGCAGCACCTGCAAGCACAATCCACCGCACGGTGGCAAACAAAAGCAACGGTCAGCAATGCTGACCAAATTATAACGATCCCGCCCCCAAATCCGGGGCGGCGATACTCCTTCCCTACACTTTATTAGTATAACCAAGCAGTATAGTAATGTCACTACATCACAGGCGTAGGCTCACACGGCCATACACACCGTGCACTCAGGGCACATTCTCGGTGATCACGATCAAAGTCCGCCGACTCACCACCGCCCCCAGGATGACAATATCTCGTGAGCAGTATGGTCTTTCTGGCCACTTCCTAAGACCCTCCATCTATGCCAACGGTAAGTGCCAAGTCACTTTAGGTCTCTTTAACAGAACGACATAGATCGGGTACGGTTCCACCTGACCCGTTGCTCACACTGCAACGTCAACTTAAGTCGTCTGCGCGGGTCAAGCTTCCCCGAGTCCCGTATCTCCCATACATATTATACAACCCAGTTATGTTCCGGTTGGCTCTCAGGCCACCATGATGGCAGAACCACGAGTCCGCCCAGTTTTTCGGGTACACCTTGGAGTTAATCCCCAAGGCTCCCTGTTGCAATCTACCTCGTAGAAAAACCTGAAAAACAAACATTCGCACGGAGTCTTCTCCGACATTTATACAATGCAACATCACTGATCCAGATCAACATGTCCGGATAGGCTTCACAAACCATGCCTATGTCCGTTCTCGATTACGGACTCTATACAACGGGGACTTTACATATCTACCCGAAGGAACGCCTCCAACATACCGCAAAACTCGCGGGAGCGGACTTCCTATGCAAAATAAGGAGAGCTTCACATGCTCAAGTAGAGAATTGTTACCCTAGCGTTCTTCCTTGGCGCCATGGAAATGTAAGCGGATGAAAAGCACTGCACTCTCTTTGCCTCCGTAGATCCGAAGTCAGTTCGCGATTTGGAGCTCCGAAGCTCCGCCGGTGACCGGATCTAGGCTTCTTCTTCCTCCTCTGCTCTCCCCTCTCTCTTGACTTAGAAAGAGAACCACTCAAGTGAAATGAGGGTTTCAAAGGCCCAATCCCGGGTATATCCCAGTAGGAACAACCCCCAACCGTCGGATCCCAAAATAAGGAAACGAATGGCTACGATTCATTGCAGAAAAGTAAAACCTGGGCCGAACACGGCCTGCGACACGCATGTGTCCCTCATTCGCCATAAAAATCGACGCGTCTCGAAAAACACACGGGCATCCAACACACCCGTGTTCGACCTGACACGCCCGTGTTCCAACCGACACGGCCGTGTGGTTGGCCGTGTGCCCCATCGACACAGCCCCGAAAATAACCCGAGACTTATACGGGCCTTGGACACGCCCGTGTCAAACCCGAACACGCCTGGGCTCCAGGCCGTGTTCACTGTCTCGACACTTCGTCGAGCGAAAATTTCGACTCCACGACACAGCCTTGGACACGCCCGTTTCCTACGCCGTGTTCCCTATCTCGACACATCGTCGAGCGAAAATGTCGACTCCCCGGGCCGATCGTCGACACGGGCTCGACACGCCCTGGGACACGCCCGTGTCCCAGGCCGTGTGCCCCATGCCAAATACCATATTTGGCCCAAAACGCCTCCTGTCGCTCTTTTGAGTTTTGGGGCGTTACAACTCTCCCCCTCTTAAAAGAATTTCGTCCTCGAAATTTCATAAAGGAAAAAAACATAAAACTTAAATGGTACCTGAGTGAAACAACTCCGGGAACTCCTCAAGCATAGTCTGCTCTCGCTCCCAAGAGAGGTCCTCTCGACCGCAATTGTCCCAACGGACCTTGACCATCCTGATCTCTTTATTGCATAGCTGCTTGACTTCCGAGTCTTCAATACATACGGGCTTGACCTTCGTCGTCAACCTACTATCAACCGGCACTTGATCGACCGCAATCACTTGCATAGGCTCTTGCACCGCCTTCTGTAGCACCGATATATGTAATACATCATGTAGACCACTAAGCTCCACTGATAGCTTCAAACGATAGGTTGCTTCGCCAACCCGCTCCAGAACCTCAAATGGCCCAAGGTAGCTCGGGCTTAGCTTTTTCAATCGCCGCACCCGCGAGACACCCTTGAACGACTTGATCTTTAAGTACACCCAGTCACCCACAGCGAACTCCACATTCCTGTGCTTGGCATTATAGTACTTCGCCTGACGGTCCTGAGCGATTAGCAACCTCTCCCGAATGGTTCACACCAATGAAGTAGCATCTTCCACCTCTTGACGCTTGTACAACTTTGACTCACCCGTTTCCAACCAGGACAACGACGTGCGACATCTTCTACCATATAGGGCCTCGAAGGGCGCCATCTGAATACTCGCTTGGTAGCTATTATTGTACGCAAATTCCACCAAGTATAGGTGGTCTTCCCATTGCTTTCCAAAGTCCAGGACACACATGCGAAGCATGTCTTCCATTGTCCTATTGACCCTCTCAGTCTGCCCATCCATTTGTGGATAAAAGGTTGTGCTAAAACTCAGCTTTGTTCCCAACATCTGCTGCACCAGCTTCCAATCATTGGACATGAACCGCCCATCTCGGTCACTCACAATGCTGCGGGCACACCATGAAGCCGCACAATATTGTCTACATACAACTTTGCCAATTTCTCAACCAGATCATCCTTCCTATGCAGAATGAAATGCGACACCTTCGTTAGACGATCTACGACCACCCAAATGACGTCTTTCCCCTTTTGCGACCTTGGCAACCCGTGCACAAAGTCCATAGTGATGTCATCGAACTTCCACTACGGAATATGCAAGGACTTCAAGAATCCTCGTGGTTTTTGGCACTCGGCCTTCACCAAGGCGCAAGTTTGGCACTTCGCCACGTATAGCGCCATATCCTTCTTCAGTCCTGGCCACCAGAACAATTTCTTAACATCGCGGTACATCTTCGTGCTCCCCGGGTGAATTGAGTACTTGGTATGATGCGCCTCGTACAACAATTCCACCCGTAAATTTCCCAAGCTCGGGATGCACAGACGACCATCTTTCCAAATTAATCCGTACTCCACAACGAATTGGGAATTTGACTTATCCAGAGCCTCTATCATGAGTTGCTTCATGTGGACATCCATATCCAACGCCTGCCGAATCCGATCAGCCAGGTCATATTGGACTTCAGTCCAATTCAATACTGCTTCAGCACTTGATTTCTTATCAACGCAAAAGATCTCCAACGCGTCTAACTCCCGAACCAACTGCTCGTCATGGACTGACAGCCAATTTGCTTGAGCTGGGCCCCAACGACTAAACGCGTCCACAACCACATTGTGTTTACCAGACACGTAGTGGATCTTAAATGTATAGTCCCCCAGGAACTCCATCCATCTACGCTGCTGCATGTTCAGATCTTTCTGATCAATCAAATACTTCAGGCTCTTATGATCGTTGTAGATTTCAATCTTCACACTGTACAAATAATGCCTCCACAGCTTCAAGGCAAAAATCATGGCCGCTAACTCCAAGTCATGGACCAGATAGTTCCTCTCGTGCACCTTCAGCTGTCTCGAGTCATATGCTATAACACTTCCATGCTGTAACAACGCAGAACCCAAACCACTGCCCGAAGCATCGCCATAAATCTCATAACTTTCGGTCCCGCTCGGCAAACTCAACACAGGCGTCGTGGTCAACCGACATTTCAACTCCTCAAAAGCTCGCGCGCACTCCGGCATCCAAACGAACTTCTGCTCCATCCTCGTCAAAGTAGTGAGAGGTAACGCTATCCGCGAGAAGTTCTCTACGAAGCGTCTATAATAGCCGGCAAGCCCCAGAAAGCCCCGGACTTCCGCTACCGTAGAAAGCTCAGGCCACTCTCGTATCGCAACAATCTTCATCGGGTCCACTAAAATACCTTCCCCACTCACTATATGACCGAGGAATGCCACTGAGGACAACCAAAACTCACACTTCGAGAACTTGGCGTACAATTAATTCCTCCTTAACGTCTCCAAAACCAAATGAAGATGCATGAAGTGATCTTCCTCACTCTGTTAGTACACCAAAATGTCGTCGATGAAGACGATCACAAAATGATCCAAGTACTCCCTTAAGGTCCTGTTCATCAAATCCATGAACACTGACGGTGCATCCGTCAGCCCAAACAGCATGACCGTAAACTCGTAATGCCCGTATCTCGTACTGAATGCTGTCTTCGGGATATCACTCTCCCTTATTCGCAGCTGATAGTATCCGGACTTGAGGTCCAACTTTGAGTACACCGTCGACCCGACTAACTGATCAAATAGATCATCAATCCGGGGAATCGAGTACTTGTTCTTTTCCGTTAGCTTGTTCAACTCCCTATAATTAATATAGAGTCTCAAGCTCCCGTCCTTCTTCTTAACAAAGAGGACCGGTGCGCTCCAAGGCGAAGAACTTGGACACACATACCCTTGCTCCAACAACTTTTGAAGTTGCACCTTCAGCTCTGCCATTTCCTTAGGCGCTAGCCGATACGGAGATCGTGACACAGGCTTTGCACCAGGCACTAGCTCAATAGTGAAATCTATCTCCCGTTGAGGCGGGGCTCCAGGAAGATCGGCGGGGAACACATCAGGGTACTCAGCTACCACTGAAATACTATCCAACGTAGGCTTTGGCTTTGCAACCTCCACTAGTGTAAAGAACAGCTCTGCACCAGCACGAACCGCCTTCACCACCTGAAGAGCAGACATCAATGTCTTGCTCGACCCTTTCAAGCTCGTAAAAGTCATCTAACGACTTACTCCCAACTTGACTTCCTTGCGACCACAATCAATATAGGCTTGCTGCTACGAGAGCCAGTCCATGCTAAATATAACGTCGAACTCCACCAACGGTAGTAACGACGCTTGCAGATCTAACTCTTGATTCCCAATGAGAATCTTAACACCGCAGACTTTATCCGCACGTATCGAACACCCATTTGTTAACAAAACATCCAACTTGTCCTTCGCCATCGAAGAAGGTACTCTGATGCGCGATATGAATCCTTCGGACAAGAAGGAGTGTGAAGCTCCCATGTCAAAGAGTGTTCTTGCCGGATACTCACAAATCAAAACAAATCCTAAACAAGCAGTGGTAAGGTAACAAACACATAACAAGTATTTAAAAGATTAACTTGCTATAAATTTAAATTTTACCTGTCACCACATCCACCTATTTGATGGCCTCCTGTTGGCCAAGGTTATAAACCCTCGGTTGGGCCGGAGCATAATGGGACGCAGTCGACTCCATCTCCTTGCCCTTCTCTTCGTAAGTGGCTCCCTGCTTCCTCTCGGACTTGGGACATCCGCTCCAACAGTCACGGGCAAAGTGCCCCGGCTTCCCACAAGTAAAACATGCACCTGGGGTCCGACCTGTAGTCGCCCCAGAAGCACCGGAAGGAGCTGGACCCGAAGTCCTAGCCTTTTTAAAGAATTTACGGTACCCAGACTTTGCGGTAGTCGGCAACTTGAACTCAGATTTCTTATCACCCAAGCTTTTCTTCGCTTGAACATTTTCATGTCCTTCTCCAAGGACCGGGCCGTGTTGACAAGGGTCAAGAGTCCCTGCGTCATAGTCCCCGACAGTAGTATCCTCAATTCATCTCTCAGCCCTTCGTAGAATCGATTCGTCTTGTGATCCTCATCCACTATGGTGGAGCTAGCATACCGACTCAATCGAGTAAACTCGTGGAGATATTCATCCACGCTACTGTCTCCTTGAACCAACTTCAGGAACTCGTTCTCCAACGGTATCCTCTGCGCCGAAGTGAGGTACCTAGCCAAGAACAGTCTCGAGAACTCCTCCATTGAGACATCTGTAAATTGCCTTCCTCTCAATAGATGTAGCACCAAACCCTCCCACCACAGTCTAGCGTCTCCATCCAACATGAACGTAGCTATAGTGGTCATATGCCACTCCTCCATCTCCGTCGCTGTCAAGACTCTCTTCACACGGGAGAGCCAGTCTTCAGCTTGAGATGGGGTTCCCAACAACGAGAATACCAGAGGATTAAAGCTCATGACATATTTGAGCTGTCTCTCGGTTGCCCTCCTTGGCACCAACGACTCCACTACTACCTGCTCCACTCTTCTCTGCTCAACCTCTGGAAGAGGTACCAGCTCCATCGCAGGAGCGGGTTGATGCATTTGCCTTGCAGGCCGCGCATTAATCATGGCAAACACTACTTCGGCCACCAATCGTATAGTCTCAGCCGATGGAGGTGTTGCAGGAGCATCATTTGGTGCACTACTAGCCTTAGAAACTCGGCGTTCCGACGGCCCAGCACCGCTTCTGGTCACCTATAGTGTTACACAACACCATTAAGCGACCAAACAAAATTACCAAACGTAATTATAGGAACACGCAGGTTCCTCAAACACGTGTATTTTCATTCCTAAGTGGACATTCATGGGTTCTTTTGTTGTTATAACGATGACGCACACACATGTGTGCACCACCCCTTAAAAGAATTCGCCCACGAATTCATTTTAAGCCTGACCAAAACCAGTATTCTGATACCAAATTGTAACGCCCCCTATCCGTCGCATAGCATATAGCATTAGGTCCGGCCGGGGCCCGACGCCATATACCACAGACAGACCGGATGGTTAGTCAATGAAAACCATCCAACCATTCCAACATCCTACACAGAGTCGTTCTAGCGGAAGTAGTTTTAATAGTTGCAATAAAAAGAACCCAGCAAAAATAGCATGAATGCCCACTAAACAATCCCAAAGGAATGAAGTACAAATACACAAGTTCTGGCCTTAAGGCCTTACATCAGTTTGCTTAATTAAAATGTTTTCTAAACTTCGGCACGCAGGCCGACCATACATGAATAAAAGAAAACATCCAAAATATTAGGCCTTCGAGGGCCGGCACAGCAACTTGGGCTTTAGCCCGCTATTGACCGCTCGGTCCAGCAGCACCTGCAAGCACAATCCACCGCACGGTGGCAAACAAAAGCAACGGTCAGCAATGCTGACCAAATTATAACGATCCCGCCCCCAAATCCGGGGCGGCGATGCTCCTTCCCTGCACTTTATTAGTATAACCAAGCAGTATAGTAATGTCACTACATCACAGGCGTAGGCTCACATGGCCACACACCCCGTGCACTCAGGGCACATTCTCGGTGATCACAGTCAAAGTCCGCCGACTCACCACCGCCCCCAGGATGGCAATATCTAATGAGCAATCTGGTCTTTCTGGCCACTGTCTAAGACCCTCCATCTATGCCAATAGTAAGTGCCAAGTCACTTTAGGTCTCTTTAATCGAACGACATAGATCGGGTACGATTCCACCTGACCCGTTGCTCACACCACAATGTCAACTTAAGTCGTCTGCGCGGGTCAAGCTTCCCCGAGACCTGTATATCCCATACATATTACATAACCCAGTTATATTCCGGTTGGCTCCCAGGCCACCATGATGCTAGAACCACGCGTCCGCCAAATTTTCCGGGTGCACCTTGGAGTTAATCTACAAGGCTCCCTGTTGCACTCTACATCGTAGAAAAACCCGAAAAACAAACATTCGTATGGAGTCTTCTCCGGCATTTATACAATGCAACATCACCGATACAAATCAACATTTCCGGATAGAATTCACATACCATGCCTATGTCCGTTCTCGATTACGGACTCTATACAACGGGGAGTTTACATATCTACCCGAAGGAACGCCTCAAACACACCGCAAACTCGCGGGAGCGGGCTTCCTATACAAAAGAAGGAGAGCTTCACGTGCTCAAGTAGCGAATCGTTACTCTAGCATTCTTCCTTGGAGCCATGGAAATGTAAGCTGATGAAAAGCACCGCACTCTCTTTGCCCCCGTAGATCCGAAGTCGGTTCGTGATTTGGAGCTCCGAAGCTCCGCCGGTGACCGGATCTAGGCTTCTTCTTCCTCCTTTGCTCTCCCCTCTCTCTTGACTTAGAAAGAGAACCACTCAAGTGAAATGAGGGTTTCAAAGGCCCAATTCCGGGTATATCCCAGTAGGAATAACCCCCAACCGTCGGATCCCAAAATAAGGAAACGAATAGCTACGATTCATAGCAGAAAAGTAAAACCTGGGCCGAACACGACCAGCGACATGCCCGTGTCCAGGGCCGTGTCCCTTATTCGCTGTTAAAATCGACGGGTCTCGAAAAACACACGGGAATCCAACACGCCCGTGTTCCAACCGACACGCCTGTGTTCCAACCGACACGGCCGTGTGGTTGGCCGTGTGCCCCATTGACACAGCCCCGAAAACAACCCAAGACTCACACGGGCCTTCGACACACCCATGTCCTATTTGACACGCCCGTGTCAAACCCGAACACGCCTGGGCTCCAGGTGGTGTTCACGGTCTTGACACTTCGTCGAGCGAAAATGTCGACTCCACGACACGACCTTGGACATGCCCGTGTCCTAGGCCGTGTTCCCTGTCTCGACACATCGTCGAGCGAAAATGTCGACTCTCCGGGCCGATCATCGACACGGGCTCGACACGCCCTAGGACACGCCCGTGTCCCAGGCCGTGTGCCCCCTGCCAAATACCAGATTTGGCCCAAAATGCCTCCCGTCGCACTTTTGAGTTACGGGGTGTTACACACATCATTCACAGATTGCACACCAGTTTTATAGTGGTTTCCCAAATGTTGGGTACATCCACTTTCCCCCTTCGCCTATCTAGCAGTGTACTAGATTCGACCTAACTTCCTTCCTTCTTCTCAGATCCGCATATCTTACAGCTCAGAACCAAGACTGGTTCCTACAACTCAGAGTGAATCCACACTCCTACAACTCAGGCACAAGCCCTACCTCAGCCTCTTCCACAGGCTTACAACTCAGAGTGACACCACACTCCTACAACTCAGGCAAAAGCCCTACCTCAGCCTCTTTCACAGACCTACAACTCAGGGAATAGATTCCCCTACCTCAGGCACTCAGCCCTACCTCAGCCTTTATAATTTAGGCTTACAACTCAGAGATGTAAATCTCATACACTCAGATCTATTACAGATCCTACAAAAATTAAAGATGAAAAGATGTTGATATCTTCAACCTGATGGAGAGAGAATTGGTTGAAGGCTTCTTGATCAGTTCTTAATAGAACTGATTTCTTAAGGATCAACCTGTCTTATCTTTCTTCAAAGCTTCTTGAATCTGAACAAAGTAAGGTTGATCTTCTTGATGTTGGAGTTGATCCTCAATCAGCTTCCTTCAGAAATTAATCTGAATTCTTCTTCAGACTTGATCTGAATTCTTCAGGCAGACTGTTCAGAATCTGCCTTTATTGGATGAGAACTTCTCTCCTTCTTATTTTTCTCTCTCTACAATCCGTTGACTGTTTATTTCTCTTCTTCTGGATTCTCAATCCTTCAGAGATTATAATTGATTGGCTTGATTAACTTCTCTCTGTTCTATATTTGTTGTTCTTATTATCGTTCGATTGTTGAGAGAGCATATCTATATATAGGCTTCATCCCGGTAACCGGTTGTTCCGGTTTCAACCAGTCTTCTAACACTTCTGATAGATGTGATAGCAATGTCAGTAATGACAGCTATCAAGTCTATAGTTGTATTACTTCAGCCTTCATTGGACTTTGACTCAGCAACAGAGAATGTCGACTGAATACTTCATATGTGTCGACACACATAGTCCATGTGTCGACACAAGTCTTGTTGTTGTCGACACAGCTACACTTTTAATTCTCGACACAGCTTCTGTGGAATGTGTCGACACAAGTCCTGTGTGTCGACACAAACACTCCTTGTCTTGACAAAGTTGGTGTAGATAGAATTCTGATGTATGTCGACACAAGTTCTGTGTGTCGATACAATCGTTGTCGACAGCATTCTGGAATGTGTCGACAGCTTCTCTGTGTGTCGACACAACTTCTGATAATGTTGACACAAGTCTGGCCCTTAGTGTCGACGCAGCGTTGTCGACAGATTTTCTGTGTGTCGACACAAATTCTGGGTGTCGACACAATCTGGCCCTTGGTGTCGACACAGCCATTCCCAAGTGTCGACACTTGTACTTAGAGAATTTTCCTTCTCATTTACTTAACCTGCACATGATAACTCAACACAACATCAAATACAACTTGATGCATATTATTGAGTTAGGCGAGACTTCTCCAAATCTGGTACACATTTTCCAATGTACCCAACAATCTCCCCTTATTTGGAGAAGTCATAACGCTTAGTCAATGATATACATCACTTATAATAAAATTAACAATATGATGTACAAAAACATTCAATGACAGGGAAATATATAAACAAAATAAGTAAATAATATCATCACAGAATATGATATAACCATAACAGACATGAATCATTGTTTTGTTTAAACTAAACAAAAGTTTGTTGAAAATAGATTACATGGAGTTTAAAACTGAAGATTACAATGATATAAAAATCTAGTCAATTTATCCTAAGGCTGATCAGGCTCCTTGATCACTATGCCTTTGCCAGATTAGATCCTTACTTGTACTGAGCTTCAGTATCTTTAGCTGGCTTCTTGCCTTTGAGATCCTTCTTTTTAAGTTCTTCAGCCTTAACTTTTTGTCTTTCAAAATAGTGATAAGGCTTGTGAAAGTATTTATTGGGCTCTACAGCTGTAGCAGGTATTTTCCCAGCCTTGTGATCCCTTCTGAATTGATTTATCACATCTTGTCTCTCCTGATATTTGTTTCATTCAACTTTAGAATACCACTTGCCTCTATCATGAATTTTGTCTTTGAAAGATTTCCAGGCAGTGAGTATTATATTTTTGGAAGTTGGACTCCATCTTTCAAAATCAAGCTTCAGTTCAGCTTGCTCTCTAAACTTTTCTTTGAGGGTTGAGCTTCTTGCTCTTTATTCAGTGCTACCTCTGTCATTTCCACTTTCTCAAATATAACATTCTTAGTAGCCTATGGAGGGTTATACATCTGTTGAACAAGTTGTTGAATTCCTTCAAAATTAAAAGGGGGGTATATGATTTGAGCTACCTCCTACTGACCCCCTTCATTTCCTACAGCTTGAATACCTGACTCAGCTGTATTATCATCATCATATAGGGGTGGATATCCCAGAGTTGCTCTAACATCATTTGTTATTCATTTAGCATGCTTTGAGCTAGCATTGACTATCACCCTCTCCCCCTTTATGACTTCTCTCTCAATATGATCTCTTAAGTCATCTTTTTGGAACCTGATCTGATTAATTAGATAATTGGTTCCTTTTGTATAATAAGCTTTAAACTTCTGTAGCTGAGCAGATATGAGCTTCTGAGAGGCTTGAATGGTAGATTGGAAAGTGGATAAATCTTCGTGAAGTTTCTTATCAAACTTTGACTTCTCTTTAGCCCTTTCCTCAGTTAATGCAGTGGCTTTATTCTTTAACTCTGTAACAATCACATTATGTGATTCAGTAAGATTATCATTCATCCTAAGTTGATTTTCTAGGACATATCCTTGCTTGATCACTATATCATCAATCTGTGTCCTTGCCTCTTTTTGCTGTTTGGCCAGATAAACTACAGCATTACCTCCTTTATGGAAGCAATCTGTCATCTCTTTCTTATTCTGGTTAACTTCAAATCTGATTGATTTTATGTCTTGAGCTAGAGTGAATTGAAGGTCCTTATGGATTTCATCCATATATTTATCCATGGTTACTCTTTGCTCATCCATTTTAATTTGTAGAGCAACCAACAGTGAACTGAAATCAACTGTTGGTGTTGAGGGTTGTGAGGCAGTCTGTAAAGCTTTCTTATAATTTGAGCTTTTCTTCTTGAAAACCATCAGTTTTCGCTTCTCTGCTCTTAGTGCTTCTCCATCATCAGATTCAGAAGAACTTTCAAGATTCACTGTGTCCTTTGGACTTGAGGGCAGCTCCTTATCAGCTCTTGGCAACTTCCCCAGAGTCCCGGGCCCCTCCCCCTCAGTTCTTGGCACTACTTCCTAAGTTCTTACTTCTCGTAAATCAGGGAATAATTCCTCAAGAGTAAATTCTTGTTGCAGTTGAACTGGAGGAATATCTGTATCTTGAACATTCAATGGAGTATCATCTAATACAGATGTATTATCCATAGATACATCCTGTGCAGGGATGTCATGGTGTGTCTGTTTAACATTAGTTAGAAGCACAGTTAGTGTATCTGGCTCAGTATCTAGTATAATTTGATTAATATCATTTATTACCTCAAGAATTATTTGAGTGACTGATTCAATCTCTAAGGCAGCTTGCTCTTTCTCAGGAGCACTTTATGGAGGCAAGACCTCTTGTTGAACTGGGGAAAGTTCATTGGCTCCTCCTAGAGGAGGCACATCCTGAACTTGATCCAGTGGGATGGTGTTTTCTAGAATATACTCCCCCTATATCGGACTATCATCTACATTCTTAGGAGAAGATGATTTCCTTGTAGATTCTTGTTGGTCCTCATCTGAACTGAAGATTACTTGTTCTTCTGAATCACTAGAAGATTCAGGCTTCCTTTGGGTTGACTTTTTCTTTTGCAGTGGTGGTTGTTTCTGTGGTGTAGAACCATCTTTTGTCAAAACTCTTTGCCACCTGATAGTATTTTCATATCCATCCTTCTCAGGTGATATATTCTAGATCTAGTGGTGTGGTTTAACACTTCAGAAATATTTATTGCCAGATACAGACTCAGAATTTTACCTAGATTAGGTTTCTTCAAACTTTCCTTGATCTTGTCAAAAATCACTGCAGACTAGTTAGTTTTTATTTTGAAAATAATTCTAGTCAACAAGTTGAACATATAGGCTGAGATCCTATCATGTCCACCTGGTTTGCAGAGAATTACTTTTCCTATAATTTCTGAGAGAAATTTTCCTTGTGAGTTCATTACTTTCCTTTGCATTGATGATTCAATCTTAGTGGTGGGATCCAGGCCATACCATTGAAGAGCTTCTTTTGCCATTGAAGATGTAACTTCATCATCTTCCTGAGTCCTGGGCAATTGGAGTGTCTTCCTCAAATGCTTTTGAGTAAGTTTCACCTTGCTTCCTTGAATATATGACCTAATCTTCAATCCAGTTGAATCCAGGGTTGCTTTTGTATAAAATTCTAGAACTTCAGTCTTCCAGATCTTGGTAGGTTCTAAAACTAGATATTTTAAACCATTTTCTTGGATTAGGGTTATCACATCTCTAATATCAGTCACCGCACTCTCAAAATCATAGCGAACTAACTCATAGCCTTCGTTGATGTTGGTCTCCAACTTTGGCGCCATTGGTGACGAGAAATTTGAGGAGAAGAGATATTAAGGTTTGTCGACTCAAAGATTTGGTCTCGAAAATGTTGAGAGCTTAGTCGACAAAGTTATTCTGTGACCAATTTATATGTTTGTCAACACGGAAGGTCAAAAGGCGGGGTAATAGATACTTAATGTGTCGACACTGTAGAGATTGTGTCGACACAGACTTCTATCATCTCGACAAAGTCAGACAACACTATGTGTCGGCATAGACTTCTATTGTCTCGACAAAGTCAGACAACACTATGTGTCGACACAGTTTATGATGTGTCGACACAGACTTCTTAATAGTCGACTTTAATATATGTGTGTCGACACAGTCTTCTGTATGTGTCGACACAACTATCTAAATGATAGAACTTCTATGTGTCGACACCAACCTCTGAGTGTCGACACCATTATCTCAGCACCATTTTGTTGTATCGACACAACTTACCTTAAGTGTCGACACAAACTACTATATGTCGACTCAGATTTCCTTTTGTGTCGACATACACTACTATATGTCAACATTGACTTACTTAGCCAGAATTACTAAGTTACTCTAGGTTTAACATGCCTAATTCAATTTTGAAATAGTTGAATTTAGTTTCATTTAGTGGTTTAGTAAACATGTCAGCAATTTGATTATTAGTGGTGACAAATTCCAATCTAATATCTTCTTTTTCAACATGCTCTCTAATGAAGTGAAATGTAATTTCTATATGCTTTGTTCTGTTAGGTGATACAGGGTTTTTAGCAGTAAAAATTTCACTTATAGAATCATAAAATAGTGGAGTTCTACTTACCTTGAGACCATAGTCTTCAAGTTGATGTTGAATCCATAAAAGCTGAGCACAACAGCTGCCTGCAGTAATATACTAAGACTCTGCAGTGGAAATTGCCACACTAGTCTGCTTCTTACTGCACCATGACACCAATCTACCACCTAGAAACTGACATGTAGCAGTGGTGCTCTTTCTATCTTCCTTGCAACCTGCAAAGTCTGCATTTGAAAAACCAGTCAGTAGAAAGTCTCTATTCTTAGGGTACCAAAGATCAAGATTAGGTGTGCCCTTAAGATATCTCAAAATTCTTTTGACTGCAGTATAATGAGATTCTTTTGGGCTTGCTTGGTACCTAGCACAGACACATATAACATACATAATATCTGGTCTACTGGCAGTTAAGTATAGGAGGGAGCCAATTATCCCTCTATACAAAGACTCATCTACAGGTTTTCCTGCATCATCTTTGCCTAAAGACATACTTGTCCCCATTGGAGTTCTCATGGTGGTGGATGACTCCATACCATATTTCTTAATTAATTCCTTGGTGAACTTAAACTGTGAAATGAACAAGCCATCACCAGTCTGTCTTACTTGGAGTCCCAAGAAGAATTTGAGCTCACCCATACTGCTCATCTCAAACTTCCCTCGCATAAGTTTTGCAAACTTCCTACAAAGGTTGTTTTCTGTAGATTCAAATATTATGTCGTCAACATAAATCTGTACAAGGATCATCTTGCCCTTTGACTACCTAAGGAATAGAGTCTTGTCTATTTTCCAACTTGAAAATTTATTTTCAATAAGGAAAGTAGACAATGTTTCATACCAAGCCCTAGGGGCTTCTTTCAAACCATATAAGGCTTTCTTAAGTCTATAAACAAAATCAGGATAAAGTGGATCAACAAAACCTGAGAGATGATGAACATAGACATCTTCTTTCAAATTACCATTTAGGAAAGCTGAATTGACATCCATTTGGTATACTTTGAAACCTTGAAAATTAGTAAAGGCAAGGAATAGCCTTATTGCTTCCAACCTTGCCACTGGGGCAAAGGTCTGATCACAGTCAATGCCCTCTTCCTGTCTATAACCTTTGGCAACCAGTCTTGCTTTATTCTTCACTATTATGCCATTTTCATCCAGTTTGTTCCTATAGATCCACTTTGTCTCAATAATGTTATGATCCTTTGGTTTTGGAACCAGCTCCCATACTTTACACCTTCTGAATTGATTCGGCTCCTTCTACATTGCATCAATCCAGTTGGAGTCTTGTATGGCTTCTTCAAATCTTTTTGGTTCCCACTGTGACAGGAAACTTGAGCAAAGCACTGTGTTCATGTGTTTGCTTCTGGTTTGCACACCATGTCTGGGATCACCAATGATTTGGTGTGCAGGATGATCCTTTAGATTCCTTATTGCTGGAGGAATTCTCTAAGCAATTTGAACTTCTTCAATTTCTTCATCATGCTGACCTTCATTGTCTTCAATGTCAGCTTGTGGACCTTGTACTCCCCCTGGATAGCAACCATCATTTTTCACATCCTGCCTTGCAGTTTGATCTTCATTAATGGTCAGCATGTCCAACCTTTCTTTTAAACCTGTTGAGCTACAAGGATTGCTAGACAATTCATAGTTAATTAGCTCGGATTCATCAAACACTACATGAACAGATTCTTCTACAACTTGTGTAGTCAAGTTGTAGACCCTATATGCCTTACTATTATTGTTGCACCCAACAAATATCCCATCTTGGGATTTGGCAGCAAACTTAGTTAGGTGAGACTTGCCAGTGTTAAGCACATAACACCTGCTACTAAATATCCTAAAGGAGGATATGTTTGGTTTTCTGCCCTTCATAAGCTCATAGGGAGTCTTTTTGTGGTTCTTAGTTATAGATGTTGTATTGAGAACATGACAAGCAGTATTTACTGCCTTAGCCCAGAAATATTCTTAGAGTGAAGTGTCACTAAGTAGAGTTCTATCAGTCTCAATGAGAGTTCTATTCTTTCTTTCAGCAATTCCATTTTGCTGAGGTGTTCTAGGTGAGGAGAATTCCTGATGAATCCCTAGTTCTTCACAAAACCTTGTCATACATTCAGACTGAAATTCAGTTCCATGGTCACTTCTGATTTTGACCACTGAATTGTTAAATTCATTCTGAATTTGTTTAACAAAGTTATGAATGACAGTAGGGGTTTCCGATTTCTGCCTCAAAAAGAAAACACATGTAAATCTTGAATAGTCATCTACTAACACAAAAGTATAGACTTTCCTACCTTGACTATGAACTGGCATAGGACCAAATAGATCCATATGCAAAAGGTACAAACACCTCACAGAGTATTTGGTATCAAGACTATGAAAAGAGGATTTGGTCTGCTTGCCTTTTTGACAAGCTGAACATATACCCTCTTTTATACACTTAAATTGAGGATAATTCCTCACTAACTCTAAACTATAGAGATGGCCTATAGTCTTATAGTTTAGATGAGCTAGCCTCTTGTGCCATTGGACACACTGAGATGCTTTCTCACCTGCAACTAAACATACAGGAGAGTTCATGTTTTCATAATTAATATTTAAACAATAAACATTCCCTTTTCTATAACCAGACAAAATCACCTTCTGATCACTTGTCATTTTGATCTGACACCCATTCTTAATAAATAAAATGTCATACCCAAGATCACTCAGCTGACTTATGCTTATCAAGTTATGTTTCAAATCTTTTACATAAGCTACTTGAGCGATTGTTATAAAACTAGAAGAAATATTACCAAACCCTTTTATGACCCGTTTTTCTGATCCACCAAAGATCACTTTGGCTCCATTCTCTATGGGAGTATAGTCCTTCAACATCCTTGTTATTCCAGTCATGTGCCTGGAATATCCATTGTCCAAGTACCATATAGGGGTATGGAAACTTAGACCCACTTGCAGCAAATAAAATTAATTTACCTTAGAACCCCAATATTTATTGGGTTCTAGGTTCAAGTTAGATTGAAACTTGATATTCTTACCAGCAGTCTTCCTTACAGGTAAGCTGGCATTCTTCCTGACACTGGTGTTGTGTCAGCAATCCATGGTATAATGCCCTATCTTACCACAACACCAACACTCATATATATTATACCTCTTTTTAGGTACAGTTTTAACAGCATTGCTGTCAGCTGTTCTTAACACTGTTGGTACAGTGGTTCTTTGCTCTAGTGCTAGAGCTACACCCTTGTCATTCAGAATATCTGGCTTACCATAACCATGTATGATATCATGATCATATCTATTAGTTGGCTGCCACACTTTTCTGAAGGAAATGGTGGGTTTGAAGGCTAGAGGCTGTACTTAGGCTTTGCCTTTTCTTTTGGAATTGGCAGCCCTTGCATTTCCCTCAAAGCCCAATCCTGTCTTACCTTTTTGGGAATAAAGTCATCAATTAAAGGTAAGACTAATTTTGGCTTAGAGAACTTAGCCACCAGATCCTTTTCCTTTTGAAGTTTGACTTCCATACTTTTGATTTGATCATTCTTGAGTATAATAATACCCATCTGAATAACAGTTATGTTTTTCAGTTTGGCTACTTCATTCATCTTTAGATCCAACATTTTTTCTGAATCTAATGTAGCCAGCTTAAGAGCAGCAATTTCCTTGGCCTGTGCTTTGTTAAGGATTCTGCTTTTCTTAAGTGCTCTCTTATCCATAGTAGCCAAGATGATCTCATCCTTTGTCATTTCAGAATACTCCTTTGGTGTACTGAGATTTGCATTAAGAACTGAGACTTTCATTGGGATAAACGACCATTCTTTGACTGTCATGTAGATTCTTGGATCTGAAGCTTCCATAAACAATCTAACTATTTCTTTCCATATGCCAAAAATCTCTTTCCTGCATATAGGTAACTTCATAGAACCAAACACCTTATGATTCTCAATGGAACCCATTTTGCCTGATAGATTTCTGCCTTGAAGATCTACTCAGACTGTTAGGTCTATTCTTTGAGTAACCTCCCTCTGATACCACTTGAAAGAATTGGTTTCAAGATGTTCTAAACACGTTGAGGGGGGGGGGGGGTGAATAGGTTCAATTCTTTTTCTGACTTAGGTAGATAATTTTATCTAGTTTAGCAATGTATTCAGCAGAAAGTACAACACAACATTCACAGATTGAACACCAATTTTAGAGTGGTTCCCCAAATGATGGGTACATCCACTTTCCCCCTTCGCCTATCTAGCAGTGTAGTAGATTCGGCCTAACCTCCTTCCTTCTTCTCAGATCCACAGATCTTACAGCTCAGAACCAAGACTGGTTCCTACAACTTAGAGTGAATCCACACTCCTACAACTCAGGCACAAGCCCTACCTCAGCCTCTTGCACAGACCTACAACTCAGAGTGACACCCCACTCCTATAACTCAGGTGAAAGCCCTACCTCAGCCTCTTTCACAGGCCTACAACTCAGAGAACAGATTCCCTTACCTCAGGCACTCAGCGCTACCTCAGCCTTTATAATTTAGGTTTACAACTCAGAGATGTAAATATCCTAGATTCAGATCTATTACAGATCCTACAAAAATTAATGATGAAAAGATGTTGATATCTTCAACCAGATGGAGAGAGAATTGGTTGAAGGCTTCTTGATCAGTACTTTATAGAACTGATTTCGTAAGGATCAACCTGTCTTATCTTTCTTCAAAGATTCTTGAATCTGAACAAAGTAGGGTTGATCTTCTTGATGTTGGAGTTGATCCTCAATCAGCTTCCTTCAGAAATTAATCTGAATTCTTCTTCAGACTTGATCTGAATTCTTCAGGCAAACTGTTCAGAATCTGCCTTTATTGGATGAGAACTTCTCTCCTTCTTGTTTTTCTTTCTCTACAATCCGTTGACTGTTTATTTCTCTTCTTCTGGATTCTCAATCCTTTAGAGATTATAATTGATTGGCTTGATTAACTTCTCTTTGTTCTATATTTGTTGTTCTTGTTATCGTTCGATTGTTGAGAGAGCATATCTATATATAGGCTTCATCCATGGCAACCGGCTGTTCCGGTTTCAACCAGTCTTCTGACACATCTGACAGATGTGATAGCAATATCAGTAATGACAGCTATCAAGTCTCTAGTTGTATTACTTCAGCCTTCATTGGACTTTGACTCAGCAGCAGAGAATGTCGACTGAATACTTCAAATGTGTCGACACACATAGTCCATGTGTTGACACAAGTTTTGTTGTTGTCGACACATCTACACTTTTAATTCTTGACACAGCTTCTGTGGAATGTGTCGACACAAGTCCTGTGTGTCGACACAAACACTCCTTGTCTTGACAAAGTTGGTGTAGACAGACTTCTGATGTGTGTCGACACAAGTTCTGTGTGTCGACACAGTCGTTGTCGATAGAATTCTGGAATGTGTCGACAGCTTCTCTGTGTGTAGACACAACTTCTGATAATGTTGACACAAGTCTGGCCCATAGTGTCGACGCAGGGTTGTCGACAGATTTTCTGTGTGTCGACACAAATTCTGGGTGTCGACACAATCTGGCCCTTGGTGTCGACACAGCTATTCCCAAGTGTCGACAATTGTACTTAGAGAATTTTCCTTCCCATTTACTTAACCTGCACATGATAACTCAACACAACATCAAATACAACTTGATGCATATTATTGAGTTAGGTGAGACTTCTCCAAATCTGGTACACATTTTCCAATGTACTCAACAATCTCCCCCTATTTGGAGAAGTCATAACGTTTAGTCAATGATATACATCACTTATAATAAAATTAACAATATTATGTACAAAAACATTCAATGACAGGGAAACGTATAAACAAAACAAGTAAATAATATCATCACAGAATATGATATAACCATAACAGACATGAATCATTGTTTTGTTTAAACTAAACAAAAGTTTGTTGACAACAGATTACATGGAGTTTAAAACTGAAGATTACAATGATATAAAAATCTAGTCAATTTATCCTAAGGCTGATCAGGCTCCTTGATCACTATGTCTTTGCCAGATTAGATCCTTACTTGTAATGAGCTTCAATATCTTTAGCTAGCTTCTTGCCTTTGAGATCCCTCTTTTTAAGTTCTTCAGCCTTAACTTTTTGCCTTTCAAAATAGTGATAAGGATTGTGAAAGTATTTACTGGGCTCTACAGCTGTAGCAGGTATTTTCCCAGCCTTGTGATCCCTTCTGAATTGATGTATCACATCTTGTCTCTGCTGATATTTGTTTCATTTAACTTTAGAATACCACTTGCCTCTATCATGCATTTTGTCTTTGACAGCTTGCCAGGCAATGAGTATTATATTTTTGGAAGTTGGACTCCATCTTTCAAAATCAAGCTTCAGTTCAGCTTGCTCTCTAAACCTTTTCTTTGAGGGTTGAGCTTCTTGCTCTTTATTTAGTGCAACCTTTGTCATTTCCACTTTCTCAAATATAACATTCTTAGTAGCCTCTGTAGGGTTATACATCTGTTGAACAAGTTGTTGAATTCCTTCAAAATTAGAAGGGGGGTATATGATTTGAGCTACCTCCTACTGACCCCCTTCATTTCAAGCAGCTTGAATACCTGACTCAGTTGTATTATCATCATCACATAGTGCTGGATATCCCAGAGTTGCTCTAACATCATTTGTTATCCATTTAGCATGCTCTGAGGTAGCATTGACTATCACCCTCTCCCCCTTTATGACTTCTCTCTCAATATGATCTCTTAAGTCATCTTTTTGGAACCTGATCTGATTAACTGGATAATTGGTTCCCTTTGTATAATAAGCTTTAAACTTCTGTAGCTGAGCAGATATGAGATTTTAAGAGACTTGAATGGCAGATTGGAAAGCGGATAAATCTTCTTGAAGTTTCTTATCAAACTCTGACTTCTCTTTAGCCCTTTCCTCAGTTAATGCAGTGGCTTTATTCTTTAACTCAGTAACAATCACATTATGTGATTCAGTAAGATTATCATTCATCCTAAGTTGATTTTCTAGGACATATCCTTGCATGATCACTATATCATCAATCTGTGTCCTTGCCCCTTATTGCTGTTTGGCCAGATAAACTACAACATTACCTCCTTTATGGAAGAAATCTGTCATCTTTTTCTTATTCTGGTTAACTTCAAATCTGATTGATTTTATGTCTTGAGCTAGAGTGAATTGAAGGTCCTTATGGATTTCATCCATATATTTATCCATGGCTACTCTTTGCTCATCCATTTTAATTTACAGAGCAACCAACAGTGAACTGAAATCAACTATTGGCGTTGAGGGTTGTGAGGCAGTCTGCAAAGCTTTCTTATAATTTGAGCTTTTCTTCTTGTAAACCATCAGTTTTCGCTTCTTTGCTCTTAGTGCTTCTCCATCATCAGATTCAGAAGAACTTTCAAAATTCACCGTGCCCTTTGGACTTGAGGGCAGCTCCTTATCAGCTCTTGGCAACTTCCCCAGAGTCTCGGGCTCCTCCCCCTTAGTTCTTGGCACTACTTCCTCAGTTCTTACTTCTTGTAAATCAGGGAATAATTTCTCAAGAGTAAATTCTTGTTGCAGTTGAACTAGAGGAATATCTGTATCTTGAACATTCAATGGAGTATCATCTAATACAGATGTATTATCCATAGATACATCCTGTGCAGGGATGTCATGGTGTGTCTGTTTAACATTAGTTAGAAGCACAGTTAGTGTATCTGGCTCAATATCTAGTATAGTTTTATTAATATCATTTATTACCTCAAGAATTGTTTGAGTGGCTGATTCACTCTCTAAGGCAGCTTGCTCTTTCTCAGGAGCACTTTATGGAGGCAAGACCTCTTGTTGAACTGGGGAAAGTTCATTGGCTCCTCCTAGAGGAGGCACATCCTGAACTTGATCCAGTGGGATGGGTTTTTCTAGAATATACTCCCCCTGTATCTGACTATCATCTACATTCTTAGGAGCAGATGATTTCCTTGTAGATTCTTGTTGGTCCTCATCTGAACTGAAGATTACTTGTTCTTCTGAATCACTAGAAGATTCAGGATTCCTTTGGGTTGACTTTTTCTTTTGCAGTGGTGGTTGTTTTTGTGGTGTAGAACCATCTTTTGTCAAAACTCTTTCCCACCTGGATAGTATTTTCATATCCATCCTTCTTATGTGATTTATTCTAGATCTAGTGGTGTGGTTTAACACTTCAGAAATATTTATTGCCAGATACAGACTCAGAATTTTACCTAGATTAGGTTTCTTCAGGCTTTCCTTGATCTTGTCAAAAATCACTGCAGACTAGTTAGTTTTTATTTTGAAAATAATTCTAGTCATCAAGTTGAACATATACGCTGAGATCCTATCATGTCCACCTGGTTTGCAGAGAATTACTTTTCCCACAATTTCTGAGCGAAATTTTCCTTGTGAGTTCATTCCTTTCCTTTGCATTGATGATTCAATCTTAGTGGTGGGATCCAGGCCATACCATTGAAGAGCTTCTTTTGCCATTGAAGATGTAACTTCATCATCTTCCTGAGTCCTGGGCAATTGGAGTGTATTACTCAAACGCTTTTGAGTAAGTTTCACCTTGCTTCCATGAATAGATGACCTAATCTTCAATCCAGTTGAATCCAGGGTTGCTTTTGTATAAAATTCTAGAACTTCAGTCTTCCAGATCTTGGTAGGTTCTAAAACTAGATATTCTAAACCATTTTCTTAGATTAGGGTTATCACATCTTTAATATCAGTCACCGCACTCTCAAAAGCATAGCAAACTAACTCATAGCCTTCGTTGATGTTGGTCTCCAACTTTGGCGCCATTGGTGACGAGAAATTTGAGGAGAAGATAGATTAAGGTTTGTTGACTCAAAGATTTGGTCTCGAAAATGTTGAGAGCTTAGTCGACAAAGTTATTCTGTGACCTATTTATATGTTTGTCAACACAGAAGGTCAAAAGACGGGGTAATAGATACTTAATGTGTCGACACTGTAGAGATTGTGTCGACACAGACTTCTATCGTCTCGACAAAGTCAGACAACACTATGTGTCGACATAGACTTCTATTGTCTCGACAAAGTCAGACAACACTATGTGTTGACACAGTTTGTGATGTGTCGACAGAGACTTCTTAATAGTCGACTTTAATATATGTGTGTCGACACAACTATCTAAATGATAGAACTTCTATTTGTCGACACCAACCTCTGAGTGTCGACACCATTATCTCAGCACCATTTTGTTGTATCGACACAACTTACCTTAAGTGTCAACACAAACTACTATATGTCGACACAGATTTCCTTTTGTGTCGACATATACTACTATATGTCAACATTGACTTACTTAGCCAGAATTACTAAGTTACTCTAGGTTTAACATGCCTAATTCAATTTTGAAATAATTGAATTTAGTTTCATTTAGTGGTTTAGTAAACATGTCAACAATTTGATTATTAGTGGTGACAAATTCCAATCTAATATCTTCTTTTTCAACATGCTCTTTAATGAAGTGAAATCTAATTTCTATATGCTTTGTTCTGTTAGGTGATACATGGTTTTTAGCAATAAAAATTGCACTTATAGAATCACAAAATAGTGGAGTTCTACTTACCTTGAGACCATAGTCTTCAAGTTGATGTTGAATCCATAAAAGCTGAGCATAACAGCTGCCTGCAGTAATATACTCAGACTCTGTAGTGGAAATTGCCACACTAGTCTACTTCTTACTGCACCATGACACCAATCTACCACCTAGAAACTGACATGTAGCAGTGGTTCTCTTTCTATCTTCCTTGCAACCTGCAAAGTCTGCATTTGAAAAACCAGTCAGTAGAAAGTCTCTATTCTTAGGGTACCAAAGACCAAGATTAGGTGTGCCCTTAAGATATCTCAAAATTCTTTTGACTGCAGTATAATGAGATTCTTTAGGGCTTGCTTGGTACCTAGCATAGACACATATAACATTCATAATATCTGGTCTACTGGCAGTTAAGTATAGGAGGGAGCCAATTATCCCTCTATACAAAAACTCATCTACAGGTTTTCCTGCATCATCTTTGCCTAAAGACATACTTGTACCCATTGGAGTTCTCATGGTGGTGGATGACTCCATACCATATTTCTTAATTAGCTCCTTGGTGAACTTAAACTGTGAAATGGACAAGCCATCACCAGTCTGTCTTACTTGGAGTCCCAAGAAGAATTTGAGCTCACCCATACTTCTCATCTCAAACTTCCCTCGCATAAGTTTTGCAAACTTCCTACAAAGGTTGTTTTCTGTAGATTCAAAGATTATGTCATCAACATAAATCTATACAAGGATCATCTTGCCCTTTGACTACCTAAGGAATAGAGTCTTGTCTATTTTCTCCCTTGAAAATTTATTTTCAATAAGGAAAGTAGACAATGTTTCATACCAAGCCCTAGGGGCTTCTTTCAAACCATATAAGGCTTTCTTAAGTCTATAAACAAAATCAGGATAAAGTGGATCAACAAAACCTGAGAGATGATGAACATAGACTTCTTCTTTCAAATTACCATTTAGGAAAGCTAACTTGACATCCATTTGGTATACTTTGAAACCTTTGAAATCAGTAAAGGCAAGGAATAGCCTTATTGCTTCCAACCTTGCCACTGGGGCAAAGGTCTGATCAAAGTCAATGCCCTCTTCCTATCTATAACCTTTGGCAACCAGTCTTGCTTTGTTCTTCACTATTATGTCATTTTCATCCAGTTTGTTCCGATAGATCCACTTTGTCTCAATAATGTTATGATCCTTTGGTTTTGGAACCAGCTCCCATACTTTACACCTTCTAAATTGATTCGGCTCCTTCTATATTGCATCAATCCAGTTGGAGTCTTGTATGGCTTCTTCAAATCTTTTTGGTTCCAACTATGACAAAAAACTTGAGCAAAGCACTGTGTTCATGTGTTTGCTTCTGGTTTGCACACCATGTCTGGGATCACCAATGATTTGGTGTGCAGGATGATCATTTAGATTCCTTATTGCTGGAGGCATTCTCTAAGCAATTTGAACTTCTTCAATTTCTTCACCATGCTGAACTTCATTGTCTTCAATGTCAGCTTGTGGACCTTGTACTCCCCCTGGATAGCAACCATCATTTTTCACATCCTGCCTTGCAGTTTGATCTTCATTAATGGTCAGCATGTCCAACCTTTCTTTTAAACCTGTTGAGCTATAAGGATTGCTAGACAACTCATAGTTAATTAGCTCAGATTCATCAAACACTACATGAACAGATTCTTCTACAACTTGTGTAGTCAAGTTGTAGACCCTATATGCCTTACTATTATTGTTGTACCCAACAAATATCCCATCTTGGGATTTGACAGCAAACTTAGTTAGGTGAGACTTGCCAGTGTTAAGCACATAACACCTGCTACTAAAGATCCTAAAGTAGGATATGTTTGGTTTTCT